>OX422194.1:8999267-9214267 GCA_949130485.1 Agelas oroides | reverse complement strand
CACACTACACACACACACACACACTACACACATCACACATCACACACACACACACACACACACTACACACACACACACACACACTACACACACACACACACCACCCACACACACACACACACACTACACACACACACACACTACACACACACACTACACACACACACACACACACACACTACACACACACACACACACACACACACACACACACACACACACACACAGGTATTCCCAGAAAAGGCTCAGTATCCACCTGACAGTGACTGGCAAGACACATGGATAGATGGTGGGTACGAGGATGTGTGTGTGTGTGTGTGTGTGTGTGTGTGTGTGTGTGCGGGATGGAGAGGCCTAGCGCCTGCAGCCAATATGTCAAGTTATTGTTCTTTCTGTACTCAGATGATAGGGATAACTTCACAAAGTATCGTGAGGACCTCTGTGACTTAGGGGGTGTGACTTAGGGGTATGTAATCACACATCACATGCCAGTCACATGACCATCACATGACCATCACATGACAGTCACATGACCATCACATGCCAGTCACATGACCGTCACATGACCATCACATGACAGTCACTGTCCCACAATCCTCTGTGCAGGAGACCCTCCAGAGGACCGTACACATTGAGTATCTGCAACACCTCAGCTCTCTCCTCTCCTCACTCCTTACCACCTCCTCGACACCCACATGGCAGGTACGTGGGCCTAGTCTCACGCCCAGATCATGAAACTAGAGTTTTATCGACTAGACAGAAATGATTTTTGTTTTGACTCTTTTCCTCACAGTCGGTCGAAGCAGTGCTGTTTCTTCTGCAGGGCGTGGCTTCCAACGTGACTCAACAGAGCTCTCCTCTCATCCAGAACGTTCTCTCTCTCTTTCCCCACATGCCCCCTCACCCCACACTCGTCAAAACTACTCTATCACTTCTAGGTGTGTGTGTGTGTGTGTGTGTGTGTGTGTGTGTGTGTGTGTGTGTGAGTGAGTGAGAGGGGGGTGGGAAGAGAATTACAAATGTCATACAAGCTATTATCTGTCTTCCCTCCACATGTACCCACATGTCTTTCCTCCCCTCTCTCTCCCCCTCCCCTCCTCCCTCCCATTCCCTTCTCCCTCCCTTCCCCTCCTCCCTCTCCTCCACAGGTTGTCTGTCTTCCTGGTTCAAGCACCATACTGACCTACTGCAAGCTGTATTGCCAACCATCCTTGGGGCTCTGACACAGCCAAGCCTCACCCCATGTGCTACCTTGGCCTTCCTGGATGTGTGCAACGACTGTGCTGAGCAGCTGACACCCATTGTCGTTCAACTTATCCCAGCTTGCCAGGTGTGCATGTGTGTGTGTGTATGTGTGGTGGTGATGGGAGGGGGGGAGAGGGGCTGTAGATGTGAGGGTGTGAGAGTGAAGGTCAGTTAGGAAGTGTATGACACCCATTGTCGTTCAGCTTATCCCAGCTTGCCAGGTGTGCATGTGTGTGTGTGTATGTGTGGTGGTGATGGGAGGGGGGAGGGAGAGATGGGAAACGGACTATAGATGTGAGGGTGTGAGGGGGAAGTGGGAGAGGAGAGAAGAGTATGGCTCACACTTACAGTAGCACAAGATAACATGCACACACACACACACACACACACACATGCACACACACACATGCACACACACACATGCACACACACACGACACACGCACATGCACACACACATGCACACACACACACATGCACACACACACACACACACACACACACACACACACACACACACACACACACACATGCAGGCTGGACTAGCAAACCCTGAAATGGAATCTCGAGACTGTGTGCGTCTTGCAGCAGCAATTGGTAGCATTCTCTCTTCCATGCCACTGAAGGATCTAGTGGCCCCTCTTGAACTCTTGCTAAGCTCGTGTGTGCAGAGCTTACAGCAGCTGGCAATGGAGAAGGCGTCGGAAGAGAGGAAACCAGTTGTTGAGAAAGAACTGGCTGTGCTTGGAGCACTGTGCCACCATATCTACCCCACACTTGAGGACGGGGAACAGCACCCTGTGAGGAGGGAGGGAGGGAGTGGAAGGAAGGAGGGAGGGAGGGAGGGAGGAAGGGAGGGAGTGGAAGGAGGGAGGGAGGGAGAGAGGGAGGGAGTGGAAGGAGGGAGGGAGGGAGGAAGGGAGGGAGTGGAAGGAGGGAGGGAGGGAGCGGAAGGAAGGAGGGTGGGAGGGAGCGGTAGGAGGGAGGGAGGGAGGGAGGGAGGGAGGGAGGGAGGGAGGGAGGGAGGGAGGGAGGGAGGGAGGGAGGGAGGGAGGGAGGGAGTGGCAGGAGGGAGGAGGGAGGGAGGAAGGAAGGAAGGAAGGAAGCATGCAAGAAAGGAGAACCTTTAACCTCACCCCTTAGGGGCTCAATATTTGTGGGTGGAAGAAGGAGAAGAATGACAAAGTGTGTGTATTGTCTTGTCTTTCCAGGTCGTTCTCTTGTTGGGACAACTCTGGCCATCCATGCAGTCTCTAGTCTCCAATTGGTGCACCGACCAAGACGTAGTGGAAGTAAGTGGGCATGGCATGAGTTGATCCTATGTAACGCTGATCTTGTGGGGCACAAATTGACCCTGCATGAAGTGGGCAGGGCAATAATTGACCCTATGTGAGTGGGTGGGGCACTAATTGATCTTATGTGAGTGGGTGGGGATGAATTGACCCTGTGTAAGTGGGTGGGGCACTGATTGACCATCTCTGAGTGGGTGGGGATGAATTGACCCAGTGAAAGTGGGTGGGACACTGATTGACCATCTCTGAGTGGGTGGGGAACTAATTGACTCTAAATGTGACTCTATGTGGTGTCTCCTGCAGAGTGTATGTGTGTGTTGGAACCGAGCAGTGCGCACGGTCAACGAGCAGTATGCTCCTCTGCTGGAGGGTACAGTTGAACTGATAGTGAAGTGCTATGCCACAGTGCACTACGCCAAGCTACTGGACTCGGCTGCACAAGTACGTAATGAGCATCTTCGTCTGTGTACTTCTTCATCTGCATGCATATATCCCCCATCCCACACACCACACCCCTCACACCATACACTCATCCCACACACATCACACCCCTCACACCATACACCCATCCCACACACACCACACCCCTCACACCATACACCCCTCACACCATACACCCCTCACACCATACACCCCTCACACCATACACCCATCCCACACACACCACACCCCTCACACCATACACCCATCCCACACACACCACACCCCTCACACCATACACCCATCCCACACACACCAAAGTTAGTAGGAGTACTAGGGAAAGAAGAGTCGTGTTCCAACATTATTTCTGCTCTTCTGCAACAGTTGCATTCTCTCTCATTGCCTCTCTTCCAGTCAGGTACGTGGTTCGCTCCATTTCCTGACAGAACTGCTGTTGACCATGCATTGTGTTCCCCCCCCCCCCCCCCCCCCCACACACACACACCACACTCCCCTCCCCACACTTTTCTCTCAACTCCAGCACTAAGTGACTTCCCAGATAATGTACAAGCCTTCCTAGGACTCATGACTGCAGTATGTCCACCTTATGTAGTGTCCACCTTGTGTAGTGTCCACCTTGTGTAGTGTCCACCTTGTGTAGTGTCCACCTTGTGTAGTGTCCACCTTGTGTAGTGTCCACCTTGTGTAGTGTCCACATTGTGTAGTGTCCACCTTGTGTAGTGTCCACCTTGTGTAGTGTCCACCTTGTGTAGTGTCCACCTTGTGTAGTGTCCACCTTGTGTAGTGTCCACCTTGTGTAGTGTCCACCTTGTGTAGTGTCCACCTTGTGTAGTGTCCACCTTGTGTAGTGTCCACCTTGTGTAGTGTCCACCTTGTGTAGTGTCCACCTTGTGTAGTGTCCACCTTGTGTAGTGTCCACCTTGTGTAGTGTCCACCTTGTGTAGTGTCCACCTTGTGTAGTGTCCACCTTGTGTAGTGTCCACCTTGTGTAGTGTCCACCTTGTGTAGTGTCCACCTTGTGTAGTGTCCACCTTGTGTAGTGTCCACCTTGTCCACCTTGTGTAGTGTCCTCCTTGTGTAGTGTCCACCTTGTGTAGTGTCCACCTTGTGTAGTGTCCACCTTGTGTAGTGTCCACCTTGTGTAGTGTCCACCTTGTGTAGTGTCCACCTTGTGTATCCACCTTGTGTAGTGTCCACCTTGTGTAGTGTCCACCTTGTGTAGTGTCCACCTTGTGCAGTGTCCACCTTGTGTAGTGTCCACCTTGTGTAGTGTCCACCTTGTGTAGTGTCCACCTTGTGTAGTGTCCACCTTGTGTAGTGTCCACCTTGTGTAGTGTCCACCTTGTGTAGTGTCCACCTTATGTAGTGTTCCTCTTGCAGGCATTGAAGTCTTGCCCAGGGCTACTCCTTAGAATAGAAGGCATCACTAACAACTTGTTCAAGATTGGTGAGTCGCTGATGATGGAGCATTAGAAGATGGCGTACGCTCACATGTACACACACACACACACACACACACACACACACACACACACACACACACACACACACACACACACACACACACACACACACACACACACACACACACACACACACACACACACACACAGGTCTTGCTGCCGTTGAGTTACCAGAGCACCCCACAGTAACGGCTAGTGCAGCCTTCTTCGTACAGTTCATCGGCCTGGCTGACTCAGCAGAGGCCATTAGAGAAGTGCTCACTCAAAACGGACTATCACTGGTGCAGTACATACTGCAGGCCATAGCCGGGGCGGCACCAAGGTCATACCTTGGAGCGTTCTCCGACATTCTTGGAGCCATGACCAGCCACTGTGTCACATTACTCTCCCAGTGGCTAGAGGTACGCAGTTAGCGTCTTGAGGTTTTGGCAGCTGTGAGCTGCAACCCTTGTCCTTGTCACAATGTTTGTTGCTCACTGGCAGCCTCATTCCCAGGCCTTGCCCGTTTTGTTGTTTGTTTTGTTTGTTTGTTTGTTTGTTTTGTTTGTTTGTTTGTTTGTTTGTTTTTACTGCTCTTCTGCTTCAGTGTATTTTACAAACCAAAGACAAAAACAAGGGAGGTCTTGGAAGAAGCTCACTTGGTAAACTGCCAAGTTGCTATGACAATCACTGGGTGGTTACACCCTTACAGGAGCTGTTGTCACAGGAAGGGTTTCCCACCCACCACGTCACTATGGCTGAGAAGGAGCAATTCAAGAATGCTGTGCTAAGGTAAACAGACATACCCAGGCTCTCTTCTTCCCACTTGAGGCAGAGCCTGGGTACAGCTACATTGAACCTAGCTGTAATTACCAGGGTCTACCCTCAACCCCCTCTTCTGCAGAGAACAAGGCAATAAGCGAGTCTTGAAGGAGAGGGTGAGGGAGTTTGCGCTGATGTCTCGGGGGTTCCATGGTACACTGTACGCCATTGAGACCTCTTAGGTAGCAGTATGGCACCACCGGTCACATCTGTTTATTTATTGTTGCAAATGAAAAAAGAAAAAATATAATTGTGTTCCAGTTTGCTGGAAATGTATTATTCTTTCTGTTTTACAAATTTGATCTTCAAACTCAATCAGAAGCAGCTCCTCATTGGCTAGATACATCCCGTGGGGCCAGCTCCTGGGTCAAGACCTGGACTAACACTAGCCCCTCCATACTACAAAAGGATATTGGACAGTTGGGATAGCAACAACTAATATTTGCACGGGAAGCTGACAGCATTGCCAGCTGAAACCATGGAAGGACTCTAGAAAGACTGAAGCAATTCTGCCAACTTACTTGAGACCTGAGCAAACATCACCTCCCTGCTACTATCCACCTAGCCTCAGTCCCAGGCCTACCCCGTTTTTTGTTCTTCAGTTTGCGTTCGTGCCCTTCTGCCTCCATGCATTATACTGAACGCAAACCAAAGAACAATTAAAAATGGGGTAGGCCTGGGACCTGAGCAAACATCACTTATGCTACTATGCAGTAGGTCTACTAATTCTGTTGTAAAATTAGTGAAAATATTATTGGAGCGAGCCCCACACTAGCGGGACTGCAATAACTGTTGTAAAAATATTATAATCATTGCTGTGATAGCTAGCTAGTCGAGTCGGTTAATGCTTCCGTCTCGGCTGCTTCACACTCTGTCCCTTTCTCAGCAGACAGCACGGTGCTCTTGAGCAACTTCAGAATCTTCTCCCACTCCTCAAAACACTGCACACACAAGAACCAAACAAGATCATGAAATGAATAGTGGTCCACCCTCCCCCCCACACCTCACACACACACACACCTCACACACATACCTCACACCTCACACACACACACACCTCACACACATACCCCACACCTCACACACACACACACACACACACACCTTCTGGTGATATTCAACATGATTATCAGCCACCTCCCTCATCAGCTGGCTCATCTCCTTGTTAGTGGCTTCGTGCCATTTCTCAACGTCAACTCTCAACTGTTCGTTGGCACGAGTCAGAGCATCCAGAGACCTCTCTGCTGTAACACCTGCCTGCACAAGAGAACGTCAACTGGCATCCTAGCATACTCTTCCTCCTCCATCTCCTCCCTCCTCCTTCCCTCCTCCTTCCCTCCCTTTCTTTCACATCTTGGTTTGAAGTTTACGAGCCCATGGCTAGGCAAATGGGAAACATACCTTTTCAAGGTCTTCTGCCAGTTTGGGAATTCTCTGCACTTTTCCAGCACTAAGGGCCTACAGAAACAAGATGTCACACAGACTAACTCCACCGTACCACTGACACTCTCTCTTCCTCCCTCCTTCTTTTCCTCCCTCCCTCCCCTCCCTCCCCTCTTCTCTCCCCCTCCTCCTCCTCCCCTCCCTCCCCTCTTCTCTCCCCCTCCTCATCCTCCCCTCCCTCCCCTCTTCTCTCCCCCTCCTCATCCTCCCCTCCCTCCCCTCTTCTCTCCCCCTCCTCATCCTCCCTCCCTCCCTCTCACATCATCATGAACTTTCTTTCTCTTGTCTCTCTCTTCAGCTGTCCTCTCCTGCTCCAACTGAAGAGCATCTCGACGCTTGATGGCCGACTAGAGGGAGAAGATGTAGGGAAGAGCTGAGATGATACGATGGAACCAAACCTCCATGTTACTCACCGTAGCAGTGTTGCAGTATAGTTGGTATTCCTTCGTTGGCATAGTAATGAGTATGTGTTGGCTTCATTCTACAGGAGACAAGAGATGAAGAAAGTTCAAACAGCTAGAGAAGAGAAGTGAGAGGAGAGGGGAGGAAGTGAGAGGAGAGGGGAGGAAGAGGAGGACAGAAGAAAAGGAGGTAGGAGGGAAGACGAGAAGGGGTTGAGAGGAGGAGGTGAGGGAGGGAGGGAGGGAGGGAGGGGAGGGAGGAGAGGAGAGGAGAGGAGAGGAGAGGAGAGGAGAGGAGAGGTGAGGAGAGGAGAGGAGAGAGTGTGGATGAGGAGGTGAGGAGGGCGAGGGAGAGAGGAAGGGGAGGGCAAGGGGATGAGGAGATGGAACACCCACCAATGATTTGAGTGCTGTGCTGCAGTTATCCACGCAGTTGGCCAACTTCTGCAAAGGCTGGGTAATTTTTGGCTCCAACATTGACCATTGGAACACGACTGTAGAAAAATCCTCTTGAGAGGTCAGCAGTTCCTTCCTCTCGTCATACAGTCTGTTTCCGACCTTCTCCATCACACACAGCTTCTCTGAGAGATCTGAGAAATACTTTGCCTCCCTCACAAACTCAGCGTCCACGTTTCTCAGTCTCAGGGAGGTTGCAGCCTGTTTTACCGAGGAAGATACCATGTCCAGCAGCTTCGTCCCTTTCACCATCACAGTCTCACTCAAGCGAACTGCAAAATCCTGCACATACCAAACCAGGAGTAGAAGATTCAGGACAAACTGCTTCGTTCCCACTCCCTTTCCCTCCCCCCCCCCCCCCCCCCCCCCCCCCCCCCCACCCCATCACCCTCCCCTCCTTCCTGCTCCCTTCCCGCCCTACCTCATCTGAAGCTGTCAGAAAAATCTTGATGTCTTGGTCAAAGGAGAAATACGGATGAGCTACCAGTCTGCAAAGAAACTTCTCCAATGCCTTCTGACGCTCCTCCAGAAACACACCACTCATGTGATCAAAGTAGCGAACCAGCTGCTTTCCAGGGAGGGGCTGTCAGGGTCAAAGGTCACAAATTAACAATCACCATAATTGCATATCAGCTACAGTTGGAAGTCACTTATCCGAACACATTGGGACGGGAGGACAGTTTGAAATATTTAGAGGAGTGAAATGATGCTATTCGAATGCAAAGCAGATTAATTACAGTTGTATGCAGCAAATTATCTATAATTTGGGGGTTCGGATAAGTGAAGATGAAATCTGTGTGAGTGTCCTCCTATTGCACTACAGTTTAAACTACACTACCTCATTCCCAGACCACAGACCATAGCCCACTGTGGTCTGGGAATGAGGTCATAGCAGTATTATCATTAGATATTGTTATTACTGGTGTTATGATAGATAAGTCATGTGAGAAACTCTAAAAACAAATTTTGGCAACATTTGGAGACTGAATGACACTCACTCACTCACTGGTACGATAAGAGTAGGAAATGTTCTCTCAATCTGGTCCCTGAGCCACTCAAAATCTCGGTACCCTCCTCCACACCTCGTAGTGGGGATTCTCGAACTGGGAGTTTGCCTGCGTGGAGTGGAGAGAGACAACAAGCGATATACGTGACAGACTTGTGCAGCCTGCCAGTTTAGGACAAAGTGTAAGCGTACACTAGAAGCAGGAAGCCAAAACTAATTTGTTAGCCGTCGTCTCCTCGTTAACTAAGTAATGAACCATCTCAATAATGTGGGAAGAAAACCTGTTACCATGGTGATGGCTGTCCAATAAGAATTAACCAACTATCTTCTCAGCCCCCCTCCCACAAACTCACATCAGTGCATATTTTGTACATGACGTAGGTGTCTGTCTTGGTTCCGTGTTTCTCACGCTCTGTGATGGAGACCTTGAGATCGGTCTGATCAGGCTCTTCCACTGCTGCTACGTTCCTTCTCCTCCCCGGACCTGATATCGGAGACTCCAGGTCTAGACGCTTGTTCTCCTCACGGGGGTCTAGCTGAGGTTTTGGTTTGGGGACATCCTCTCTTGAGTCAGCAGTGTGTTTGTCTAAATAAATTGAAAATTGGTCGTCTGTTGTCATGGTGAATCTGGTATTCATTAGTGCCCACATATATAGTAGAGATTGAAACCAAGCTAGTTCTCTACATATTCAAGTAGTCTTGTACCCAGGTCTTCCTACCCCAGCATTTGTCGCTTGCAGTACTGATGCTGTACTGTACCACAGGCGTATAACAGAACTATGAATGCACATTTTCATGTTTGTAAGTCAAGGAGTAGTCACTTATATGTCACCTGTTGAAGTGCTTGCGACCGTGATCAAAATGTTTGATTGGCAAAATGTGTGCTTGATTGCTTGATCATTCCCTTCTGAGGCTCTTGATCACTTGATTTTCAGGGTCAAAGGTCAAATTGCAGCCACAGATCAGCTCAGAGGCCACCTTGATCCTTTGATCGGCCCCCAAAAAGGGCTTTGATCGCTTGTTGATCCCGGTCGCAAACGCTTCTACACGGGACATATAAGTGACTAGCCTAGTTGGCTTTTGTCTCACTTCCAAACTGACTTGGAAGCACGTTTCACAGAATGGATAGCCTTGCGGTGTCTCGAGTCAGCATGGGTATTTCATTCTTGTGGAGTAGTCTCGCAAGCCAGGCCCTTCTCGTCCAGCTTGCGAGACTACCAGGGGAAGTACGTAAATGCGACATAGCCTACCTGGGCTAGCAGGAGGCGAGACGGTGACACAGGCATGCGAGTGTGAGTCACTCTCTCCTCTGCTCCCTTCGCTCTGGGAATCAAGCAGCACAGCTTCCGTGGCGAGGGACTCGGACCGTTGCTCATGGAACTGCAGTCTGTGCTCCTGCTCTGGACTAGGCGGAGGCTGATCAACATCGATCGCTGGCTCCTCGCTGGCTGCTGCAGTAATGTTTTCGTTGCCAGAGTATGATCCTTCTTCCATCATTCCAGCTGCGTCGCTGACTCTAATTAACAAGCACCACGTCCACGAGCAGCAGCACGCAGCATGCACTAGGATGCAGCAAGCTATCTCGTGCTGTGGTTTACTATGCAACAACCAATGACAGTGCAACAAGCATAAGGCAGCTACATGCGTATTAAAGACGCTAAAAAATTCTGCAATGATCCTAAGTCAGGAAGTCACGTGACGTCGTTAAGGTACCAAAGGTCATGTCCTGAAAGCGAAGCAAGGCTAAACAGTTCGACAGTTCGTGAGCAGAAGGTGAGTTGAACGACTGCTAATGCCTAGATCATCGTCCCTTTGTGCCATCTGTGATGATAATCGTTTGTACTTTTTACCGTACGAACGCATAAGAAATACTTTAACCCTAGCAACTGTGTATTTAATGCCTATATGGCGTTGTAGCGTTCATCGTCTAGTCTATTTAAGAGAGAAGAACGGTTTCTGGGGAGCATAAGTCACATCCATACCTAAAGTTTAATGTTTATGATAAAGGTGAGAATTGTGAAACTGACAGTTATTCTTTAAATTTACACCCAACAGGCTGCAATAAACAATAATGGCTATGGCTGAGCCCTTGTTCCCTGACCAGCATACTGCATGGCAGATCTCCGATGCTGCCCTCATCCACCCAATGATCAACCCAGGAGACCTCAATCACCTCATTCTCTCCGAGCACATTGACCAAGGTGAAGATTTTGTCCCTTTCCATCGCTACAACTCGGAGGATATAATCTATGATGTACCACGGAGGAAGGCAAAGATTGTTTCCGAGAAGTACCTCAAGGGGGAGCTCCTGGGGGAGGGGTCGTATTCCAAAGTGAGAGAAATGCTTGATGTCAACCGGCTTTGTCGGAGAGCTGTGAAGATTATGAAGCAGAAGAGGTTGAGGAAGATTCCCAATGGAGAAGCAAACGTGCAGAGGTGAGATCTGAGTAGCATTGCAGTAGACCACGTCCCTCTAAAGTGGTATATCCCACCCACTCACTCACTCACTTACTCACTCACTAACTCACTCACTCACTCACTCACCCACTCACTCACTCACTCACTCACATGGAAATTAAGTGGGTTGGCTTCTCAGTTGGCATAAACAAAGCGAGGTTCTCTGTTAGAATTTTTTGCCAGATGGGACTACTTTAATTAGCCCCACATGTAAGGGTAGCCGAGTGATGTACTGTTGTTATAGGCACATGAGCAGCAGCTTTGTAGTCGGGATTCTAACTGGCTGTTGAGACTAGCCTCTGACTGATGTAACATGCTGTGATAGAGACTAATATGACACACACACACACACACACACACACACACACAGGGAAATTAAAATCCTGAAGAAGCTACATCACAGAAATGTCATTCAACTGATCGAAACATTTGAAGATCCTGAGAAACAGAAGCTATATCCTTTTAACACTGGACACAATGGCCTTAGAACACTGGCCTACTTGGAAAATGGCTGGGATAACTCGTTAATGGGGAGACCCCCAAGAGTACAATTCAAGAATTCCCCATGACAACCCCCAGTTATTGGGGAACCCCCAATAGTACACAATTCAGCTGGTATTGAGAATTCCCTATATAGGACCACCCAGTTAATGTAGGTGCCCCAGAAAAGAAATAATAGAACCCGAGATCTTTTATTTCACACTCTGTTGCACCAGCAACTCCAAGTAATTGGTGGTCATCAATGATCCTGTGTGGGAGTGTTTGTGAGTAGT
Source organism: Agelas oroides (assembly GCA_949130485.1). Lineage (NCBI taxonomy): Eukaryota > Metazoa > Porifera > Demospongiae > Agelasida > Agelasidae > Agelas > Agelas oroides. The sequence continues at coordinate 9,202,490 of OX422194.1, read as the reverse complement.
GTTCGAAACCAATGGTGAGTGTTATTGGCTCGGCAACATTGTTCTATGTTTAATCTGTGCAGGGCTGCTGGATGCATTATACCATACTCCTTTCTTGTGGGGGGTGAGCTGGGCCTAATGAGGGCTAGAGCTGCTCAATAGCAGAGGCAGTTTATTAGCATTAGGCACATGCAACCAGTAATTAGCTTGCCCCCGACTATAATGACACATTGTCCGAAGCTTGGGGGTAAATCACTGGGGGCGGAGCCTCCAGGTATTGGCCCAGCTCAGATCATGTCTAAAATAAAAGTGGTCTGAAAAGGGGGTTGGGTACATGGGTGGGAAAATTTTTGAGTAGATACAGGCGAAAAAGGTAGCTGCAATGGCTAACAATGAGTGCAAAGGCAGTTGCCAAGGACAAGCGTGGACTGAGCATGCACAAAGCCCGCCCAGTATTACGTAATTGCACGCGCTCAAGAGCCGTTCGTCGATTAACTTTGCTTAACTTGGCCTGTACTTGGCCCACTGTAGCTCTGGTAACATGGCGACATTGTATTCTATGTTTAGTGTATTTGGCTGGTAATTGTAACTTGGTGATCAGAGTGCTGGCAGCCCAAACCGGGGGCCCTTTGTTTGATTTACATCGACTGATGGCTTTTCACTTTTCTCTTATCTGCTTCATATTATCATACATCTAACTCACGCGAATTTATGGGAGTCAATGGAGAAGCCTTGCAGTGGCATGCAGTTTATAAAAAGCCGTATTTTTTACTACAAGTCACAGGAGAATCCATACCATCAAGTCACGCGAGAATCCATATCAGGTACTACAAGTCACATGCGCTGCATCTGAACGTACAATGAAACCGAAGGTTCGTATGATGAAATCAATATCACAATAGTATCAGAAAAATATCACTCGTTTGTTGCCGTTGGCATTGATACTCATGCTGTGCACTTGTAACAATACAGACAGCAACAAACTCGTGATATTTTCTGGTATAGCTTTGTACTATGGTGATACTTGTATAGTATCAAACGTAATATGTATTTTCTCTGTGTCTTGATAAGTAGCCATGTTTGGGTGATATGTACTACACCACTGTGTGTCCTTCCTTGACTTCTCCCACGTATGTGGTGCTAGAGTACTGTGTTGGGGGCCTTCAGGAGATGCTGGATAAGGCTCCCAACAACAAGTTCACCAACTGGCAGGCACATCGGTAAGCAACTCCATCTCCCTTGCTCCTCCCTCTCTCTCTCTCTCCCTCCCTCCCCCTCTCTCTCTCCCTTCCTCTCTCTCTCCATCCCTCCCCCTCCCTCTCCCTTCCTCTCTCTCTCCATCCCTTACTCTCTCATTCCTCCCATTTCCACTGTCAGGTGTGATAATTACTAAAAACGTGCTCCTTTCATATTTTGTACTGGTGCACATTTCACACTAGTTTTCACCCTACTAGCTAGCACCTTGCTACAACATAACACCTCCCTCCTCTTCCTGTCCTTCTTCCTCTCTCTCTTCTTCCCCCCCCCCCCCCCCCCCCCTCCCCCTCTCTCTCCCCCCAGTTACTTTGTTCAGCTGATAGATGGGCTGGAGTACCTCCATGGGCGGGGCATTGTGCACAAAGATATCAAGCCAGGCAACCTCCTCCTCACTACAGACGGTGTTGTCAAAATTACAGACTTTGGAGTGGCAGAGGTATGGACTTGCATGGCTGGGGCTGCCAGAGATAGAGGTATGGACTTGCATGGCTGGGGCTGCCAGAGATAGACATTGGGTAGAGGTATGGACTTGCATGGCTGGAGCTGCCAGAGATAGACGTTGGGTAGAGGTATGGACTTGCATGGCTGGGGCTGCCAGAGATAGACGTTGGGTAGAGGTATGGACTTGCATGGCTGGGGCTGCCAGAGATAGACGTTGGGTAGAGGTATGGACTTGCATGGCTGGAGCTGCCAGAGATAGACGTTGGGCAGAGGTATGGACTTGCATGGCTGGGACTGCCAGAGATAGACGTTGGGCAGAGGTATGGACTTGCATGGCTGGAGCTGCCAGAGATAGACATTGGGTAGAGGTATGGACTTGCATGGCTGGGGCTGCCAGAGATAGACATTGGGTAGAGGTATGGACTTGCATGGCTGGAGCTGCCAGAGATAGACGTTGGGTAGAGGTATGGACTTGCATGGCTGGGGCTGCCAGAGATAGACATTGGGTAGAGGTATGGACTTGCATGGCTGGGGCTGCCAGAGATAGACATTGGGCAGAGGTATGGACTTGCATGGCTAGGGCTGCCAGAGATAGACGTTGGGTAGAGGTATGGACTTGCATGGCTGGGGCTGCCAGAGATAGACATTGGGTAGAGGTATGGACTTGCATGGCTGGAGCTGCCAGAGATAGACATTGGGCAGAGGTATGGACTTGCATGGCTAGGGCTGCCAGAGATAGACATTGGGTAGAGGTATGGACTTGCATGGCTGGAGCTGCCAGAGATAGACGTTGGGCAGAGGTATGGACTTGCATGGCTGGGGCTGCCAGAGATAGACGTTGGGCAGAGGTATGGACTTGCATGGCTGGGGCTGCCAGAGATAGACATTGGGCAGAGGTATGGACTTGCATGGCTGGGGCTGCCATTGGGTAGAATTTGCATTTCAACTATTTGTTGTCTTATCTCATGCCGCCCCTGCCATCACTACCTCTCCTCTACCTCTCTCTCCCTCTCCCTCCCTCCCTCTCCCTCTTCTCCACCTCTCCTTCAGGAATTGGACCAGTTTGATCGTTCTGATGTGTGCATATCATGTCAGGGCAGCCCAGCCTTCCAGCCTCCTGAGATTGCCTCTGGGCATGATTCGTGGTCTGGGTTTAAAGCAGACATCTGGGCAGCAGGAGTCACTTTGTAAGTGCTGCAGGAGGGAGGGGAGAGAGGAGGGAGAGAGGAGGGAGGTGAGGAAGGGGGTGGAGGGAGACGAGAGAGAGAAGGAAGAAGGAGGAAGGAGGGAGGAGAAGAGAGAAGTGGAGGGAGGATAGAGGAGGGAAAGAAGAGAGGGAGATAGGCAGGAGAGAGGGAAGGGAGTGAGGAGAGGGGGGAGGGAGAAAAGAGGGAGAGGAGAAGGGAGGAGTGGAGGAAGGGAGGAGGGGAGAAGGGGAGAGAGGGAGGATAGAGGAGGGAAAGAAGAGAGGGAGGGAGGGAGGAGAGAGGGAAGAGAGTGAGAAAAGAGGGGAGTGAGGGACTGAGGGTGGAGAGGGTGCAACTGCAGCAGATTACTGATCTTGCAATGTCTAACAAGCAGAGCATCAACTGCCAAATCATTACACTAATAATTACTTCTGCTATTTGATTTGGATGGCAACAGGTAATATGATATTATTAAAAATCTTCACACATGTAACTATCGTAACTAGGAGAGAGAGGGAAAACCGTTTGACTGTTAGGGTAGGGTACAGGAAATGAGGATGTTAAGAGTGCTCCTTGCAGCTAGCTGCCTGCGACTTCTTCCTCAGATATCACTTCACCACCGGCAAGTTTCCTTTTGAGGGAGAGAACGTGTACAAACTGTTTGGAGTCATATCAACTGGTGTGTTCCAGATCCCCCACGATTTGTCTCCTTTACTGAAAGATTTGCTAAAAGGTACTGTTGCCATGGAAACACCAATTTGTAGACACACACCACACACACACAGTGTGATGCATGCAGTCAGTGACTATGTTGGTGTTCACAGGCATGCTGAAGAAAGAGGCAGAAAAGAGATTGAGCATCCAAGAAATCAGAAGACACTCGTATGTTTGTGTATGGTGTGGACAGTGGAAGGCAGTGGAGGATATATATGTGTGTGGGAAGAGGGTACAAGGGAATCTTGTCACCATATTGTGTGTTTCCTTTGTCCCAGGTGGTTTGTGTACAAGCATTCAAGACCCCTCCCCATGGAGATTGTCCGCTTCCCACCCTACCTTGATAGTGAGGACCACTATCGGGGGACGACTGTCCTGCCATACCTGGAGGTTTTCTACCAGTACGATACTCCTGAGGACAGAGCAAATATTGGTGAGGGAGGGGTGAGGGAGTGAAAGGAGGTGGAAGGGTTTGGTCGAAAGTCCTAGGCTTACAGTTATAAAAGGTGTAGAGGATTTCACTATATGACAAACTCCCCTGCACATGCACACACACACTCTCACAGGACAAGATACCCTCCCCCGTCACCAGGTGCAAGAGGGGAACTGGATGAGTGAAGAGGAAATGTTTGAAGCGACAGAGGCCCGTAGCACTCCCTCAATCCACTCAGCCATTGATCGCTCTGTCGAGAACATTGCACATCGGAAGTCGCGTGTGTCATCACAGGAAAACGGTAAGCTAGTTGGAGCTGACTTACTCAGGCCCTTAGGAAACATCTTCATTTTAGCTGAGGCGGGATGTTCCAAGCTGTCAGTTGTTTACCTGATTGCACTGGTTGATTAATGAGTGTGCATCCTTTTTGGTTTCACTGTAATCTGATAGAGATATTAATCTCTCTCTCTTCCTGTAGTGTTGTTTCCAATGTCAAAGAGCGTGGATGGACTAGGCAGCAAACGAACTCAGAAAAACAGAAAAAAAAGCAAACTGAGGAAACTAAGCAGCAGATCCAACTGTGCACAGCAGTAGTCACACAGAATATATATACACCATGTCTACCGATACCATATTATATTGCGCCTATAGAATACTATATGTATGTATGTATGTATATATGTTACATAGATGATATTTCAGAAGATGATGTTTACATTCCTGCGGATGTTTGCGGCATGCGTCTATATATCGCCCGCCTGTTGTGGGAGGTGCGAACGGAAAGTGGACGGCAAGTTCGAATAATAATTTGACTTTCGGTGAGCGACGTTCTCTGCTATTTACCTCATTCCTGTGATGCTGAGAAGAATAACTTGATTAGTGCATGCGATATTTTGTTGTTTTTTTAGTCAAATTTTCGTCCAAGTAGCAGCGATGCCGCTACGAAGTGAAGATGCGTTGCAGATAGCACTGGGGGTGCTCGTGATAAGCGGTGAGCGATCGGACACTGCAGAAAAGAAATACATAAATATACTATGCACGGAGTAATGTCTCTAGATTTTACATATTAATTATTATTTTCAGAGTTTGTGCGCTAGGACAGTCCATGGGGTTTGCATGGCACCGTTACCGCAATATTGAATGCGCGTGAGCAGGATGAGCATGTTTACTGAAAGTGGCATTGAGTTTAACATTAGCCTTTCAGCATTCCACTGACACACCTGCTTATTATGTTTTGGACTGTTCCACAGGGTTTGCATCTTCTCTCAATTGCCCTCAAAACCATTATCCCTTCACCTGTGCTACATGCTTCATGATACCAGAAAATGAACTGGATTTTAATTCCTCACTTGCATTCTGTCAAAATACAAATGGAACATTGATCACAGTGGAAAACTCCACACAAATGCTGACACTAGGCCGATACTTGGAGGGTTTGAATGATACCAGAACACTGTGGATTGGCTACCGGTATGTGATGGGTAACCAAGTTGATGCGGCTGGGCGGGCTGCACCAGAAGTCTTGCAGGACAGCGGTAACTTTGTTTCCGGGACCGCTGGTAATACAGACACATGTGTTGGAGTGCAGGAGGGGAGATTTGTCAATGTTCCTTGTGCCAAGCGCCGTCCCTTCATCTGCCTCTTCACATATTCAGGTGAACTTTCTATTATAGCATGTGAAATCAGTTGCTAGTTAATTGTCACCCATCCACTTGGTCACACATTCTTGCGTTATACTGAGAGTTGCAGCCCTCAGTAAAAGAAACCAGCCACAGTGCTGGTTATCACACAGTGCAAAGTGGAAGGGAGATGACAGCCTGGGAACAGTGCTACTGTTGCAGTTCTTGTTTGTCATTTGCCACCACCTCATTTAATTTGTGACTAGCTCCTTCCCACAAAGTTGATAACGTTGGTGTGTAGTTTACAAGTCCACTGCTGAGTCCTCTCTATCCTGTGCAGTGCCAGCACTAGTGAGTTCCTCGGAGAGAATAGTGTATGCTGCTCCAGCGGAGTCCATCACCCTGACAGCTCAGTTCCAGGGAGTGGGGACCAGTGCTGTGGAGTGGAGACACAACGGAACCCAGCTTCGTCCTCAGAATGGAATCGTGACAACAGTTGATGGTGGTTTCACCCAGCAAGCCAATCTCACCATTCTGCAGTTTAATTCCAATGCTGATTCTGGGCGGTATGAGGTTGTGGTGGAGAATCCAGTTGGACTGGCGATACTAGCAGTGTTGGAAATACAGCCTGCAGGTAACAACACATACAGTATCATTAGCAATTTTCATTTTCTCAACTGAAATTGACCTTTTGCTTATCTAGTATTTGGCACACGTAACAGAATAGTTAAAAGTTATTGATTAGCCATTGGCCATAAGCAATAGAAAAGACCACAAGCTACATTCACACATACAGAATAGCCAATAACTAAACAATAGAAACACCATAGTTATTCGGTAGTTTGGAGTTAGTCCAGATTGGTATTCAAGTGTGGAAGCCAATGTGACGTCTAGTTGGTGAAATTGTAGCTACAAGTCAATCAAAAACTACTTGAGCTAATCTTCACTTATGATTGTCCACTACAATTCCACTTTTTACACTTGCACACGTGCAGTGATTGGAAACTTTGCAGCAATGCCAGAAAATCTCACAATCCCTCGAGGACAAGTGGGATTCTTCAGGTGCAGCGTGGAGGGGGCACAACCAAGATCTCTGATCACCTGGTACAAAGATTCAGCAACTCTGAACACAGAGGGAGCACAGTTTCGTGTCTCAGATGTGACCGGAACACTCTTTATTCGAGATGTGCTGGAATCGGATGCAGGCTCGTACCACTGTACTGCTAGCAATGGGGCGGGCACCATCCGCAGTACTCAGGCCATCCTCACACTCACAGCTCCCCCTCAATGTGAGTGTTAGTTAAATCTTTCCGATGATAAAACCGCGGGTTTGGGCAATATGCAGATATGCCAGTAAGCACTTACAGTGGCCTCAGAACTTGACCTTACATGAGAGGCTTCAACTGCTATCTGCTGGGGGGGGCTAGGCTAGACTCTGCACAGTTCTGCTATGTAATTACTGCTAGTTAACTTTGTAAGGACTGTTGATACATCAACACATACAGTAAAGATTTATATTGCTGCAACAAATGCAGTAGTTTTGTTCCTCCGCCCACCTTCACCCTTACACTCTCTCCCCACCTCCCCCACTGTCCCCCCAGTTGACCCCCAGCAACAGCTGCAGTTACCACGGATACTACTGCAACCAACCGACATGACTATCCTCAGGGGAACCCCCTACAACCTGGAGTGTGTTGGGCTTCCCACAGGGGGAAACACCTCCCAGATCACATTCCTCAATAATAGGAACTTGGCACAGGGTGCACTACAGTCCTTCCTCTACCCTGACCCCCCAATGGGGTTCCCCATCTACCGAATTGAGAGTGTGTCGTTCAGTGACCAATCCGATTGCTACTACTGCCAGATCAGAGACGCAACGACTAGGATATCCTTTGAAACGCGAAAAGCAATGCTCACTGTGCACTGTAAGTGACCACCTTGTTTCATATGAGTAGCAAGATATTCACCAGACCCTAATGACTAGTAGCCACTGTTATAAGCAAGCCTCATGACCAGCTTTCTATGCTATATTGTCATAAAGAGAAAAAAAGTGTGTGTAGAGAACCTGGGAGCCACTAGCTACCTGTTCAGGAGGTCAAAGAGCCTGTTCAGTCCAATGATAGCAGGACCAACTCGTATGACCTTTGTCCTTTGTCTTGTTAAACCCCCCCTCCCCCCCACAGCTCAGGCACAGGTTGACACACTTTCCACCACAATCAACAGTGTACGTTCGGCCAACAGTCTCCAGCTCGTTCCGCTCGGTTCCAATCTCACACTCCAGTGTCAGTTTGGTGGGGTACCCATTCCCAGTACAGTGACATGGACTGTAGACGGCAATACTACTACCATGGAGAGTGTCAGGATTGCTGCCAACATGTCCACCTTGGAGGTGACAGACTTTCAGAGAACTGGCATCTACCAGTGTCATGTGACCAATCTGTATGGCACTGCCTCTGGGGGTGTGACCCTGTGTGGCACAGGTGGGTGTCAAGAATGGACATTTGGGGTTAACTTGGCCCTTTTTAAAACATGCAACTTTGACACAGTTTCCCCCCCCCCCCCCCCCCCCCCCTCCTCCCCCACCTCCCACCCCCCACCCACACACGCACACTAGACATAGGCAGAGTGCCAGGAGCTGTTCCATTCCGTGCTGAGCCCGACACCAACACTAGTATCTTTGTGGAATGGAATGTGCCTAGCGACCCCAACACACACCCTCTGTTGCTACGATACCAGGTCTTCCTGGTTAATTCGCCCCTCCGCAGGGAGGAATCATTCGGACCATTCCCTGCGTACCAGAGAGACTCTGTTGTCACAGGACTGGAACCTGGTATGGAGTATGCTGTCTCAGTGGTTGCCAGCTCTCTGGACGGACAAGGAGAGCTACCCACAGCAAATGTAACAGTCACAACATTTGGTATGTCTACTTACATGTACAAGTGTTTCCGCCATTTTATACCCTTCCCCTTCCCTCTGAAACAAACCCATGCACTCACATGCAGCCAACCCCACAACAATACCTCTCACTGATATTACAGTACAACAGACTTCAGACAACTCGGCTCTGGTCCTCACATGGCAGCTCTTTAATGTCTCCGTTGGCACGGTGATCAGAGGCTATGAGATCCAATACAGGTACATTGCACAGGAGACAGTAACACGGAAACTTAAAACTACCAACTTGTTTGTGATATCTCCTTCTCCCTTTCGGTCCCCTTCCTCTTTCCCCTTCTCCTTTTTCCCTTCTCTTTCCCTCCCCCTCAGGAATGTTAATTTGAGCAATATCACCACGATATTTGTGGACATGAGAGAACGATTGTTTATTGTATCAGGGCTGAACAATGCAGCCTCCTATGAGGTGGGTCTGTCACTGTGAGAAAGCAAAGGCTGGTCAAAGGCTAGTGTTGCGTTGCTTGTGGTCTGTTAAGCAGGTGTTATCTCCAGTGGAGTAGTCATAACAACAGTATAACAATATGACAGCTGTAAATTATTGTAATGGGAAGTTGAGAAACAATAAGCGATAATTGTTAACATGTTTGAGGCTCTCACACACTGCCCCTCTTTCTGAGCAACTTCCAACACTAGACCCTCTTTCTGCTTTCTGAGAACATGACTACTGTATTTGAAATACCATACAGAAAACTTTCGAGGGAGAAAAATTGGGGGCATGGCCTCTTTTGGGAGCAATACCAGCGAGCAATCCGTGAAATTTTTCTCCACGAATATCTTATTTGTGCCAAATCGCGAATATTTTCTCCCTCGAAAGTTTCCCGCTGTACAGTATGCAAGGGAGACTCCTGGGAACAAGGCTATTGTTGGAAACAATCTGGATGTAGAGCAAAAAATGTGTCTAGCGTCACATTTCTTCATTCATATGCACACACAGGCTCGGATTCGTGTGGTGTTTCAAATCCAACGGGCCCCTCCAGCATATGCACCTGGCCCCTGGAGTGAGTGGCAACTGGCCCAGGGCTTCACCACCCCCCCTCCCAACACCACCCTCACATCCTCACAAGTCACACTCACACCCTCATCCCCTCCCACGGGGGGTGTTATTGGGGGTACTGGCACACGTACGCAAGGACTCTTGCTGGTGATATTGTTGCTCCCAGTAGTGCTCCTGTCCATCATTGTCATCGTCGTGGTAACAGTGATAATAGTGTCGCAATATCAAAAACATCAGAAGTAAGTAAATGTTCACTGTCTGAAATTGCATTCCCAGACTAGCTGGGGAGGGGCCTGGGAATGAGGCTAGGCTAGGCTGTGTCAGTCTTTGAACACTTGAACTTCAAGTATCCAATGGGTAGACAAAGGTGGCGCAAATATCTTCCTGTGGGTACCAATAGGCAAAGTAAGTGTCATAATGATGGTGTTTTGTTTTGATCTGCAGGCCACGTGGGTCATATAGCCCATCAAAAGTGGAGAGACGTAGTATGCGTGCCCGTCCGATGGGCAGTCAAGTTTTCAACCTGCCCTTTGGCAACCAGGTCGCTGATGCCCTGCCTTTGAACAGTGAAGCCACCGATACCTTACCCTTCAGCGGTGAACTTGCCGATACCTTACCCTTCAGCGGTGAACTTGCCGATACCTTACCCTTCAGCGGTGAACTTGCCGAGAATGGGCCCTTCAGCAGTGAACTTGCCGATACCTTACCCTTCAGCGGTGAACTTGCCGATACCTTACCCTTCAGCGGTGAAGTTGCCGATACCTTACCCTTCAGCGGTGAAGTTGCCGAGACCTTACCCTTCAGCGGTGAAGTTGCCGAGACCTTACCCTTCAGCGGTGAAGTTGCCGAGACCTTACCCTTCAGCAGACAACTCACTGATTCCCAGGCCTTTGGTAGCCAGGCTGATGACACTCTACCCTTCAGAAGCTATGTCACAGATACTCTGCTGTACAGAACTCAAGCTGCCAATACCCTGCCTTTCAGCAATCATGTCACCGATACTTTGCCCTTCTCAGGCCAATTCTTACCCTTCAGAAACCAAGCCGCCAACAACAAAGCCTTTGGTCAACAGTTGATGAGTATGACACCCGACCCCGGTGTACAGCCAATGTGCAGCCAGACACACTTCGGCAGCCAAGATACTGATATCCAGAGTAACTTGGTGACCGCTGATCCTTCATTTGAAATGTTTCCAGGTGACCCCTACCTGCAGCAGACAATGTTAATGGATGGGAGCCAAGAAGAACTCAACGCCTCCTACCACAAACCATCCAGTAGCTAGCCTTGCATCCTTTCTGTAGAATATTCCTTCTTGGCCATAATATCTCATCAACAAGAGCTCACTGCAATCTCTGATCAATTGAGAATATGTATCTACATACACACACACTCTATTCATATGTCACTTTTGATGCTCTACAAATCTGTAAACTGAATATATCCGCTGTATTATCTGTAACTGCATTAACCACTGAATCAGACTTGAGAGGGATGAGGGGATTTGTACTCCAGGGGGTGGGACTATACTACCCCTGCAATGCATTAGTTATTAGCTGGTAGCAGCCTCTTGCAAATGTCAGATCCATGTTCCCGGCCGTTTGAAGACCCAGCGAGCCGTGCCATGCGGGAGCCAAACTGGATGGCTCTTTTGGGCAGTGTTGCAGCGCCATGGCAACCAAGGAGGACTGCAGCCTCCCTCAAGAGTCGCTTCTCACCAGTGCCCCGTGGCAGGCTAAGGTCAACCTGCAAGACAAGAACAGACATTAATGTAGTATTTGCCCCCAGAGAAAAGGTGCCTTGCTGCACTGTTGATGGCAGCTTGCAGTCCGTCCATCACCTTGCTCCAAATGGGCAGCTGTTGAAGAAATCCCACCACTTGCTCATCCAGAAATGGAAATTGTCCTTCTCTTTGGTGGTCTGCTATGCACCTGTGCGGGTTAATGTGTAGTTCATCAAGCTAGGCCATCTTGACCCTCCCCCCCCCGGAAAGGTGAGGTGAGAGGTGGCCTGGCTGATAGACTAACTAGGGCCAAGACAGGATGAGTTCAGTTCAGTCAGCTAGCCATTAGACAGGTTTGTTGTTAAGCTTTGAGTGGAGGCCTGAAGGCATGAAATAAACTCTTGCTAGGGTAGTACATGCTAGTCTACATGCATGCAGAAAGCCTCACACACAAAGCAGAACCTGGCAACTATTGTTGGTTGGGACAGACACTAAAGACTAGATAATGTGGTACCACCTACCACTTACAGCGTCCTCGGAATCATTAGCTATCAGCTACCACTCCCTGAGCCATTAGGAAACAAGCCACCATTCACACAGTGGCTAGGTCACTTATACCTGTCATCCCTGCCCAAGTTTCTCCTAGCAAGTCTCTTGACATCCATCTCCACCTCCTCCACCAACCCTCTCCAACCTTCAGACCTGATAACAGAAACATTGGTGCTCAAATCTTGTAGCACAAAGATAGCATGACATTCAACCCATAAGGGTCCCCAATGAGATTTTATCAAAGTTATCTTACTTGAACTTGGTCCGATGGCGGGAGTAGCCGGCTAACTGCTCATCAGCACCAATACCAACAAACAAAGTCTAGGAGAGAATCACAAACCTCACCCCCTGGCCTCCAGTCAAAGCTTAACAACAAACCCTGTGTCTAATAGCTAGCTGACTGAACTGAACTGATCCTTGCTCTAACAGGTAGCTGAACTCACTCGTGCTCTGCTCTGGTAGTGGACTGAAGCAGCTTCGTCTCTGTGGTACAGCAGACCATGCCCTCGTGCTGAAAACCACAGAGCACACCCGATACTGTCATCCAATACAGTACACAGCGGGTAAATCAAGTGAGACACGTGCTCCTTCCTGCAGTGGTAGAAAATATTACTTCGTACTTTTCAACATTTTAGAAATTCATCCCAACCTCATGGCATTTACTTCATGGAGTGTTACATTCACCTGTAGAAGGTAATGGATGCAACAATGTGCACATATAGTTATTTGGTAGATGAAACAAGTGGTTAACTTCTCACTAACCAAAACCAAGTTCCATTTCCTCTGTGGGTTAAGATCTCCGAGACTCTGAACGGCAGACACCCTATCAGGCACTTCAAACCTGTCAAGACACATACAATAGTACTAATGGTTTTACATAAAGCCAAAACCTCTACCTACTACCTTCCTTCTCTACCATCCTCCTTCTGTCCAAAGGCCACATTAATCAAGTCAATTTCTTCACATGGAGGAAGACACCTGCAGAACAATGTCACCTTACATCGCTGCTTGCTAGAGAGAGTGAAGATGGTGATGTGCACCAACCTGTCTGTCAGAGCTGCCAGCACTACCGAGTCCACACCACCAGAAAACAAGATGGCAACTCGGGCTGCACCTTGCACTACAGAGGCTATATCTGGGCCACAACCAACAAACCCTGCTCCTGATGGTGGGTCACATCCAACAGTCACGGTATCCTGACTAACGGAGTGGGTAACTCTGGGTGCTCTATCAACCCTGGACTGGATGGCTTGCTGGAGGACAGATAGCAAGTGCTGTGCCAGTGTGTTCCAGTCTGTTTCCTGAGTGACAGTTGCCATGGCAATGAATGGAGAAGTAGTGGGCAGTGTGGCCTTCTCATTGGACACAGACTGTCGGCTGCCTTTCTCATCCATACACACTAGACATCCAGAGCCATGAAAACTCAATGTTGGATCCTGAACTGTGCCTCTACCTTCACAACTAGCCACACACTGTGTGGAAGTAACTTGTGTTTCACTATGAAGAGGTGTGACTACGTTGGAATCACGGTTCTTTGTGGAAGGAAGCTGTTTGTTCAGTTTTGGAAATGGCACTTGCAGACTTCTCTCTTTGACTATGCTAAAGTGCAAGCATGATTTGAGTGATGACAACTGGTCAACGATTTCGGTTTCACTCTGAAAACAAACATCTGTGATAGAAGTCAGATATTGAGTCTCAAATGATGTCAGAGGCAAAGCAGCTCACCTATTATCCCCTTGAGCACCTGTAAATGAAACTGCTTACCTTCCTGCATCCAGGGGTAGCACACCAGCTCAGCTGCAGTGAACCAGAAGGCATCAGCATCAAAGAGGGTAGAAAGATTGCTATAATTGGGAAAACTAAAACTTACCGGAGTCAAGACCTTTCTCTAAGCATCTCAATTGGAAGATCCCAGCGGCAGGAACCTCCAGCCAAAAGCCCTGAAAACAGTGCGAGAGGACAGTCTACAACTAGTGACTGAACCTGAACGTACACAAATAAATCTTACCAACGGCATATCAATGGGGTCAAAGTGACCAACAGATGACAACATGACAGTATCATCTTCTGCAGTAGGGAGGTGCCAGAGAAGGCTCCTCCTCCCAAAGACGTCACGACCAAACCACAGGGATGAAGTGGAGCTCTGCTGTCCAGAGGGATGTGAATTAGCGCTACTACCTCCTTTTAGTGCATGAATACTTTCGCACAGCAAGCAGGATTTAGCACATGGACATAGCTTGCTTACCTGCCAAAACACAAATGCCCATGGACCATGAACCTTACTGAAGATTGAGAGGAGTCCACTGGTTTCCTTGTGATTGCTCAGTGCTTCCAGAACTTGAACTGTATCATTCTTCCCCGCTCCAATCTAACCATGGGACCATAAATGCACAAAATATACTCCACAGTTCAGAAGCCGCGAAGGCCAGCCTGGGAACATGCTAGTCTCGCAGGCCCGACCCACTTCAGTGGGTCGGGCTTGCGAGACTAGGAACATGCTATGCCAGCTATCTGGTATTATGCTGATCTTACCTTGATGCATCCTCCAAACACATTTCCGTTCCACATGAAGTGGTTGCCACCATCATTAGTCAGTGGTTGAGGGGTAACAGCACCTCTCATGCACAGCAACGTCCCCAGGAGGTTGAGTTGAAGAGGAGCCACATTGATGGTGGATTCCCGTGTGCTGTCTGGGCCCCTGCGCTTCAACCTCCGCAGAAGAGCTTCCTGTTGTAGGCATCAAAAATACACTCATTGATGGATTGATGGATGGATGGATTGACTGATTGATTGATTGATTGACTGATTGATTGATTAATTGATTGATTGATTGATTGATTGATTGATTGATTGATTTACTGATTGATCAATTGTTTGACTGATTGATTGATCAATTGTTTGATTGATGGATTGATCAATGGATTGATTGATGTCGTTGATCACTGTGTTTTCTGCAGATCGGCAACGCGACATCACCTCCCCCCTACCCTGACTTTCTGGATCCTGCACTCAAAGACCTCACCATCCGCTGCCTGGAGATCAAACCAGAAGATCGTCCCACCTCTGGATGGGCTGATTGATTGATTGATTGATTGATTGATCGATCGATTGATTGATTGATTGACTAATTGATTGATTGATTGATTGATTGATCGATCGATTGATTGATTGATTGACTAATTGATTGATTGACATAGGTAAGTTTATTGCACATCCTATGCGTAAATGACCTTCACACAATACTTTTCTCGCCCTTGATGTACGCAGGCAAATATTCCACACATGACAGCCTGTTCGTTATAGTATCCGGAGCAATAGGCAGCAAGTGTACGGAATAATCAGGTGGGTGGAGCTCATGCAGCCCGTGCGAATGATATGTAGCTATTTGCATAATTTGTGCAAATGCAAAAGTATTTGTAGCCTCTTTTATAGCGGCTACATCGTACGCTGCAGCTGCCTTCGCTCTTTACGAGTTGCAATAGCATAAGTGATGCAGACATACTTTATTGCTGTGCTGACATTGGCAGGTGTGTGTGTGTGTGTGTGTGTGTGTGTGTGTGTGTGTGTGTGTGTGTGTGTGTGTGTGTGTGTGTGTGTGTGTGTGTGTGTGTGTGTGTGTGTGTGTGTGTGTGTAGCTGCACGGTATTATTAATAAATCAAGTTGTTACACAAATTGCTATTTTTTTTTTCAACAGTCCTCTCACCCTGCCCAAGGGTCACTGGTTCGTCATGTAGCACTCCAAGCAGCATTCCACCTAGTGACTCAACGGGAACAGAACAAACCGGACTGTTCCTGGACACCACTTCTCGTGTGACATGCAACGGCATTGCTACAGCCTGGCATTACTGTTACAATTTCCCCACATCAGTGGACAGCAACACATTACATTTTGCAGCTGACATTAGCTTATATCGAGAAATGGCTGGCTTGTTTGGTATTGTTAGATGGTATGAACGCATCAATCATACTCATGTGTCAGTAGATCTTACAAATAGGCCAGGAAATTTCGTTAACAGAACCTGTGAGACAATTGACTTAAGACAGCAATCCAGTGAGTTTAATGTTAGCGAGAACGATATTGTAGGAGTCTGTATATACGGGGGAAATGGCAGAAATGATAATGATGAAGCCCCTCTGGTGGCTGTTGCAACTGGACCTGGGTTGCAGTACAATCTTCAGTACCTATCTACAAACTGCAAGAACTCTCTGGCTAGAACATCTGGTGTGTGGAGATATACCACCATGAGTGATCATGCTCTAAATGCTTCACTAGAAATTGGTATGTAAATTAGTGAAGCCTGCTGTACTGGCAAGCTTATTCATGGTCTACATGTAAGCGTACTCTTTGCAGGTGTACTGACTGCCACAATTGGTTCTTCTTTCCTCAGAACCATTCACTCAGAGCTTGGCGAGTGGTACATTCTCTATCTCACCTTCAGTAAGTTACTTACTCTAGCTCAGTGACTAATCAGCTATGATATTATATCCTCTGTCTATCACAGGCAAGCTCAAGCCAATTTCACTCTGACTCAACACAATCGACCTCTAGTTCACGGAGAACGCAATCTATCTCTGGCTCCCAGACAAGCCCCACACAAGTTATTTCTAACTTGCGAACAAACCCCACACAGCCTACCTCCGGCCCACGGATAAGACCCACACAACCAGCCTCTGGCCAACAGACAAGCTCAACACAATCTACCTCTACCTCACAGACTAGCTACACACAATCTACCTCTAGCTCACAGCCACATCCAGCAACCATGCCTCCAACTCATGGAACCTCTTCTATCTCTCCTGTTACAACCCCAATGCCTTCAGTTCCTGGTAAAGACATAAAATAACAGAGCAATAATTGTATGTAGGAAGCGTTCAGGTCATCCTCAACTTGTGACTAGTAATTTTTACACAGCTTCCATTGTTCTTCACAGATGCAGGGCAAATAGCATCAAACAGACTCACAAATGTAACTTCTGTTGAACTACCTCTTCCAACAAACACACAAGCTGTCCAGTATCTTGGAAACGCTGAAAGACGCTTGGGCACTGGTGAAACTGTAGGCATTACATTGGGTACATTTGTAGCAGTTCTGGTGGTTTTGGCTGCCTTGGTTGGTCTGTGTGTCTGCACCAAAAGGAAGAAGTTTACTTCAAAGTGTAACCTCAGCAAGTCTGTGGATACTAATCACCATCGTGTTGGAAAAGGTGAGCAGTAGGCCTGTTCCCTTCCTCCAGGTTTTGATTGCTTGCAGGATGTAAATTTTTTTTTTGTATACTGCAAACAATCAAAAACTAAAGCTGGGGAAGGCCTGGGAATGAGGCTAGGTGAGTTCATTCCTCCAATGTCTCACTCCTTGCTCCCCTCACAGATCACTTTATCATGATATCAGACGAGACCCATCCCCACGCTGAACCATATGAAGAGCCGACACACACACAGAAGTGGAAGGGCAACGCACACGTGCTGAGAAATCCCTGCAACACTGAAGACATACCCTACTATGCAGAGGCTAGTGATAATAACACAGCATACTATATATATGCAGACATTCCTAATGGGAAAGCCCAGGATGATGATGATCATATAGATATTACCGTCTACCCCAAGTTTACTGGACAATACAAGGTAAGGAGATGATCAAATTTGTTGGTATTATCTTCATGTGTAAAGAGTAGTATTGTACTGCCCGGGGTCAAAACACTACACATTGTAGTTTCATGCATTCAAAGATTGCTCAGATTATTCACTCCCAAATATCTACGCTTAATATACTTGTAAAATCTTCAACCCGAGAAACTGGATCCAGACTACGAGATGCTATATATTGTGCTTGGTTTTGCAGAATGTGAGTAAGTGTGGAGACGACTCGATGCCTTGTCAACACTACTATAACAATGTGGAGAAGGTATGAAAACAATCAAACTGATTTGTCGGTATCACCTTCATGTGTAGCTACTGTACTTGTTTTCAGAACATGAGTAAGTGTGGAGAGGATTTGATGCCTTGTGACCATTACTACAATAAAGTTGAGAAGGTACAGTTTAGTGTAGTGAAGTTGGTTGATCCAGGCTGACTTGCACTGTTTGTCACTTTAGACTACAAATGAGTACCAGGAGATTATGGGTGGATACATTGCACCTGCAATGAATGAAGAAGGACTCTACGATCAGTTCGAGAAGCAGAAACTGGCAAAGATCCCAAGAAGAGAAATAATGTATGTCTTGAAAACTGTATACACTTATTGTTAAAGTTCACCACTGTTAGATAGACTATTGTCTGTTGTTCTAGTATCACGGGTCATCTTGGCTCCGGTCAATTTGGCAATGTTGGACAAGGTGTGTGGAGTGGTGCAAAGGGTATCATTGATGTGGCTGTGAAGAGACTCACCACCGGAGCACCCAAGGAGAATCGGGTCAAGCTTCTTCAGGAGGCTGCCATTATGGGGCAGTTCTTCCACCCAAATGTTATCCAGCTATTGGGAGTGGTGGTTGAAGACAATTCGGTGAGGGACAAGCAGTGCATGAATTACCACACCAAGTTTCAATCACACAGATAGTATGCAGCAATTACTTAAGTATTATATTTTTTTGCCAGGTGATGGTTGTCATGGAGCTTTGTGCCAAAGGTGATCTCAAGAAATACCTGATTGCAATGAATCCCAAGTAAGATTCACTGACGTAACTATAGTAATATTATTGTACGAGTCATTGACAACGTCTTGCACATTGTACCCAGTCCAGGACAGCTTGTCAACTCAGAAACAAACAAAATCCTCATCAGTTTCTCGCAGCAAATCACCTTTGGAATGCAGTACCTTGCTAGCAAGGGCTTTGTTCACCGTGATGTGGCTGCTCGCAACATTCTTGTTGCAGATGGAAATATTGTGAAGGTTAGCAAATTAACACCCATTGTTACTTCTGCAGAAGGTGTTAAGCTGTTATTTATTTGCATCTCATGTCACTTTCCTTATTTATATCTGTAGATTGCAGACTTTGGCATGTCTAGGGACCTGGTAAACGATGATTACTATGTGTCCCAAGGTGGTAAAATTCCAATAAAGTGGACAGCCCCTGAGGCAGCAAACTACCGCAAGTTCTCCACTGCCAGTGACGTCTGGAGTTATGGCTGCCTGCTGTATGAGATCTGGAGTCTGGGATGCCAACCGTTTAAGGGTTGTTCCAATCCAGAGGTATACACATACAAATCATTTCATTAATGAATACTGTTATTATGCACAAGGCTCTTGTAAAGGTGGGATAGAGGATTGTGGAGGCTGGTGGTTGTTGAGTGGTTGTGGTAGAATATAAGGCAGTACATCACCTAAGCTCTCAGGGTCACTGGGTGCATCTCGGGGTGTGATTTTGACATTGTATATATTGATTTCATCACTAAATATTCTTATTATGCACAAGACTCTTGAAAAGGTGGGAACAGGCTACCGTCTTCCTCCTCCGCCTGGCTGCCCACGGATGATATATAAACTCATGATTCAGTCCTGGTGAGTAAGATCAGTGCTGGTGAGTAAGATCAGTGCTGGTGAGTAAGATCAGTGCTGGTGAGTAAGATCAGTGCTGGTGAGTAAGATCAGTGCTGGTGAGTAAGATCAGTGCTGGTGAGTAAGATCAGTGCTGGTGAGTAAGATCAGTGCTGGTGAGTAAGATCAGTGCTGGTGAGTAAGATCAGTGCTGGTGAGTAAGATCAGTGCTGGTGGGTAAGATCAGTGCTGGTGAGTAAGATCAGTGCTGGTGGGTAAGATCAGTGCTGGTGAGTAAGATCAGTGCTGGTGGGTAAGATCAGTGCTGGTGGGTAAGATCAGTGCTGGTGAGTAAGATCAGTGCTGGTGGGTAAGATCAGTGCTGGTGAGTAAGATCAGTGCTGGTGAGTAAGATCAGTGCTGGTGGGTAAGATCAGTGCTGGTGAGTAAGATCAGTGCTGGTGGGTAAGATCAGTGCTGGTGAGTAAGATCAGTGCTGGTGGGTAAGATCAGTGCTGGTGAGTAAGATCAGTGCTGGTGGGTAAGATCAGTGCTGGTGAGTAAGATCAGTGCTGGTGGGTAAGATCAGTGCTGGTGAGTAAGATCAGTGCTGGTGGGTAAGATCAGTGCTGGTGAGTAAGATCAGTGCTGGTGAGTAATAATTTATCATAATGCATGTCTGTTGCTTTCTTATTGACTACAAGCCACCATCCTCATGCAGGCATCCTAACTCCTCCTCGCGTCCTGCATTCAGAGACATACTGCTACAGTTGATGGAGCCAGAATCAATAGTGCTGGCAATACCCGAGGATGATCTTGGAACCCACCAGCTTGCCGGGGTGCTAGGAACTCCCCTGGAGGCAGGAGAGAAGATGTATAGAGACTTACAGTGCAAATATTTCACCACAGACGGGAATGAGGACTCCGAGTAGTACCAGGATTACTATAGTGCACATTTAGTGTGACACAAAGTTGTATATACAGTCAATGTTACATAACAGTCTCATAAATATTGTGCATAAATTCATGTATCCCATAAAAATGAATGCAAGAAAAATAACAGCACATTGTGATATATAACAGAAATGGTGTCTTGCTGTCTCAGCCTATGAGCAAGCTATTGGTAATGCATGAGAGACTGTCCTTACACTAGCCTATAGCTATTTAGATCTGTCCAGTTTTGAATACAAGCTAGTATCGGAGTCCTTTGATGGTTTCTGTAACAGTCGAATGGCATTGTAGTATGCAGCATCATCTTCTAACAGCAGACATGAACCAGCGGTGGTTTGGACATGGGTAGCTTTCTGAGGCAGAACCATTAACACCATTAAGATCTCCTTGAAAGATGGTCGACGATGATGATCCAGCTGCCTGCAGCAAGACATGCATACATTTTAAGCTTTTATGTTGTGAGGAATACCTCTTTTTCCTTTTGATTCATACCCTCATTAGGCTGGTTTGCATTCTTGAAAGTGACAATAAAAATATTCATTAAAACATCAAATGACTTCTGTCTGTAGACAACTGGCAGAACTAACCAGCATTCTGTCATAAGTTGGTAGACTGCTTCCTGGCATCTGGGTGGAGAAGGGTTCTTATAGCCAGACTCTACCTTTTCAAGGACCTGCATGTGGTCAGATAACAGACAGTGAGTAGCCGTGAGTAGGAGGCTGCCAGATGATCTTAACACACCTCAGCTGTTGGTATGTTTTCAAAAGGATCTCTTCCCAGACTCCAGATCTCATACAGCAGGCAGCCATAGCTCCAGACGTCACTGGCAGTGGAGAACTTGCTGTCAGTAATGGCTTCAGGAGCTGTCCACTTTACAGGCACCAGAACACTCGTTGATATATAGTAGGTGCCGTCTGATTCCAGGAGATCCCGAGACATGCCAAAATCAGAAATCTGTATTAAGAAAATGAAAGTAGTGTAAATACAGCCTTGTTCCCACCATCCAGTTTTAAGAAAATGAAAGTAGTGTAAATACAGCCTTGTTCCCACCATCCAGTTTTTGGATTATACTGCAAACGATCCAAAACTGGATAATGGGAAGGCCTGGGAACGAGGCTAGTCTTATGGACCTACGTGTGCTACAAGGAGAAGCCTTACTTTGCATGTGTTTCCAGCAGTGACTAAAATGTTTCTTGCAGCCAAATCTCGGTGGACAAAACCTCTGCTTGAAAGGTAGTACATTCCTGTGGCCACATCTCTTGAGAAACCGTGGAGCTGGTTTAAGAGATTTGGGAGGTAGCCAGATCTGTGAAGGAATAAGAGACTAATCTGCTACCGACCTAAGACAAGAGGAGCCACAAAGGAATGGTGTAAGCATTTGATGTTCAGCAATTGTACCAGTGAGTTTCTGTGTACATTTGTAGTTGCATAATTATAGCAAATGCTCATTCCCAGGCTCCTCTCCAATTTTTGAGCATGGTAGAAGCTTGAGGAGAAAAGTTCTTACTCATATATGAAGCTGATTGATTTCAAGTGCTGCTTGAGATCACCACTGTGGCAGATTTCTAACACCAGTATCACCTGCCAAATAAACAACATCCACAGATGAATTGTATTGACATGAAACATGACTGTGCTGCCATATTTACCAAGCCAGGTTGTACGACTGCTCCATAGATTTGGAGGACATTGGGGTGCCTGAACTGAGCCATGATGGCTGCCTCCTGCAGCAGCTTGATCCTCTCCTGCATTGAAGCACCAGGGTTTGCAGACTTCAGTGCAACCTCAAAAATCATTCCACTAGAGTCATTCCAGATACCGCGATCCACAACTCCAAAGTGACCTTTACCCAGTGGAAGTCCGACCCTAGAAAGATTGCACGTTGCACATGTATGTGTGTTTACATTAACTAGTGCCATGACTTACTCGATGGCTTCACTTGGAATCATTTTCAGTTTGCTTTCCTTTAGTTGATTATAGAGGCCATCTTCCGTTGAGGCTGGGTCTTTGTATGGCTTAAAGGAAGGATATTGGCAGAGAAATAACTTAATAAAAGTCCCGCATTGATACTGAGAGCATTAATCCCTATGCATGCATACCAGATTTGAAGACTCTTGGTCATACAACTCGTTCTTGTGTTCAAAGTTGGTGATCACTTCTGCACTGTCTGTGTTTGGGAGATCAAGATGGTTGGCTTACTGTACACATGCAACAATGTTTGGGAGATCAAGATGGTTGGTTTACTGTACACATGCAACAATGTTTGGGAGATCAAGATGATTGGTTTACTGTACACATGCAACAATGTTTGGGAGATCAAGATGATTGGTTTACTGTACACATGCAACAATGTACGGCACCTAGTGGCATACCTGCATGAGCCGCACTGTCATCAAAATCCGCCTTGTCAAGAGTAGAGGATTTGAGATACCTTCTTATGCACGCTACACAGCAAAACACCCCGAGACACATTGACAGTAGAAGACCAGTTCCTCCCACTCCAATGCCCACACCCCAAGCTATCCCAGTACTAAAATCAGTCAAACCACCAGGACGGTTTAGTACATTGGATGGAGTTATGAACAGGGCACTGTTAGGCACCAGCACTAAACCGGTCCTTGTAGGACTCCTGGATGTGGTACTAGACAAAGACACTGAACTGGTTGGAGCCACCAGACTAGAACTAGACAAAGACACTGAACTGGTTGGAGCTACCAGACTAGAACTAGACAAGGATACTGAACTAACCAGACTAGAACTAGACAAAGATACTGAACTAACCAGACTAGGACTAGATGAAGCCACTGAACTAGCTGGGCGATTGAAAGCCGTACTAAATGAAACTACTGAACTAGCCAGGCTATTGAACACAGTGCTTGATGCTGGTTGAATGCTACGCCAGGAAGAGTCAACAATGGAAGGACTTTCCACTGGCCCAGAGACATGTGTAGCAACAACTGTATCATCATGGTTGGGTGGTGGTGTAGTAGTCTTGACCAGCTGTGTTGGAGTAGCTGTGCTCTGAAGCTGGCTTGAGATAACTGTAGGGTAACAATGTAATGCTGTGACACACAGAAGGTCTATACTAACAAAAGGCATACAATGGCTGACCTCTGTCACAGCTACTGCCACTGAATCCCTCCAAGCAAACTTTACTCCCTTCCTTATCACAAATGTAATGTCCTGTTTCATTGTCTCGAGATGAGCAGAATGTGTTGCAGTCTTGTCTGTAATAGTGATCAGCACACATCACACGGAAACTGAGTCTAATTCTGGCATATCTATTGGCACTGGTGTAAGTTGTTGGAGCGGTGTATTGATCCCCAACTTGTAGACTGGCATTGATAGTGAAGGTGTCCACTAGATCATCAGGGTTGGAGGTGTCAATGTCGATGACTGCAATGTAAATCTGCACGCTTCCCTGTAGTGTGTGTAACAATTAAGAAATGTATACAGTCATTTTGTGTTCAAACAAAAATCGACTGAGCATTTTTATTTTTTACTGTAGCCTAGGTTCCACCCAGTTTTCCTTGCTTGCATGTGAGGAGAGCCTGGGAACAAGGCTATAGTTTTACTGTGTGTGAATGATCTTGTTTTTGGGTTAGTGTCTATATCATGGAACTTACTGTCCACCGACCATCAGATGTGATGCTGACATGAAGATTTACCACTTGGCTGTCATGGTAGCCAGTGTGGCTGCTGGGGATAACAACTCTGTCTGTTTGGCGATCATTTGTCAACAGTGGTCTGGTGCTGATGTGGAACTGGTTTTCACATCTATTGTCATCGTCATCATCACAGCCAGCACCATTCCAACGCACTGCTCGGTTAAATGGATTGGAGTAGGAATTGATGATGATATCAAGTGTGTAGTCCCCATTTACACAGATCTGAAATTACGAGGAATTGTAAGTGCATGATTAAACTTGAAGTGTTGTGTAATACATACTAAACTAGAACTGTCGGATAATAGTGAATTCATGAATAGAGAATGATGGATGGTGAATAAAACCAGAAGTATTGAATGCATATGGATGGTGAACTCATTAAACTCAAATGATGGACGGTGAATTCAGTAAGCTAGATGTATCTAATGATGGATGGTGAATTCATTAAACTCAAATGATGGACGGTGAATTCAGTAAGCTAGATGTATCTAATGATGGACGGTGAATTCAGTAAGCTAGATGTATCTAATGATGGACGGTGAATTCAGTAAGCTAGATGTATCTAATGATGGACGGTGAATTCAGTAAGCTAGATGTATCTAATGATGGACGGTGAATTCAGTAAGCTAGATGTATCTAATGATGGACGGTGAATTCAGTAAGCTAGATGTATCTAATGATGGACGGTGAATTCAGTAAGCTAGATGTATCTAATGATGGACGGTGAATTCAGTAAGCTAGATGTATCAAATGATGGACGGTGAATTCAGTAAGCTAGATGTATCAAATGATGGACGGTGAATTCAGTAAGCTAGATGTATCAAATGATGGACGGTGAATTCAGTAATCTAGATGTATCTAATGATGGACGGTGAATTCAGTAAGCTAGATGTATCTAATGATGGATGGTGAATTCAGTAAGCTAGATGTATCTAATGATGGATGGTGAATTCAGTAAGCTAGATGTATCTAATGATGGATGGTGAACTTATGAATAACCTGTTAAATTATGAATGGTGGATGAACCACGCTAGAAGCATCGAGTGAGGAATGTGAACTCGAATCATGAATACATGATTGACATATAATCCATGCAGAGGTATAATACCATGAATAAACTGTCAAGTGACGTAACTAATGGCCACCCTGCATGGCTGATGACCATAAATGTCATTGAACAAGGTCCAAGTATGTATAAAGGACTATCACACACCAAGTTGGGGCAACAGAGGCCTACATACACACATATTTATGACCATCATGCAGGTCAAAGTGTAGAGAACTTTAGCATACCAATGCCAGAACCCACCCAGCAGCTGTGAATACTTGCATGGTATCTCAAACCCAATAGTAGCTAAAGGCCCCCAGCATTGACTGATGAACGTAAACATACAGTGTTGACCAGGTCCAAAGGACTAAAAGACTACACACACATTGAGTTGAGGGGATTACCAGTGATAGGGCCCACACAGCAGCTGTGAATGCAACACGGTTTCCTCCTCCCCACATCCTGCAGCCAAGGAAACCTCAAGATGACCTGCAGTCAGCTTCACTTTCCAACTGGCCTACATACACCATCACAAAAGCCTTCACACTAGCTATGATGTTTAACATACTGAAAGCAGTTTACAATTAACGCCAAAACCATTTCAGTGTAGGAATTTGACACATTTTAAAAAACATTTTTAAATACATTTACACACACTTTAAATTTATGTCAAATATTATTTGGGTCAGCAGCCATGTATGTATATTTGCGCCATGCAATTTTCATGCAATTTTCATGCTAGCTGATAATACCAACAAGTATTTTTCACAGTTCACATGCTCATGTTGAAAACTACTCCCTCATATAAGGGGTGCAGTACATAATGATAGAAGATTGCAGGGGCTGGTGGTTGTCAGGTTGTTGTAGCTCAGCAGCAGATCACTGGTGGCTAAATCCCAGGTTTGATTCCTGGCAACTGTCAGCTTTTCCCCTCTCCTCAATTTTGGCCTCATAACTTCTAAATCTCTTTTGTTAAACACTGGTATTAACTGTACTGACAGTAATGCAGTGGCTTCTCAATTGGCTCCTGGATAGATGAAGGTTATCTGATACCATAGATATATGTGACGTAACATTTACGTCTCATATATCTATGCTGATACCAACTTGAGTTTGGAAAAATAACTTTGCCGATGTTTGATGACTGGAACATTCAGTCGAAATGTCAGCAAAGTTATCTTTCTGAATTCAAGTTGGTATCAGATAACCTTCTTCAGTAATGTAGTTTCAGCAGTATTAAACTTTTGTGAACATGAAAGAGTTATAGTGAATTCAGGCACTGGTACATAAATATGGCAGTGAATAATATATACTCTGAGTCACCATGTGACTATAAATAAATTTCTCTATATATAAAACATGTACACAGAGTCAGAGTACGAAACAGGCATAACAACACACAAAAGGTTTACTTCTTCAAGTTTGAAGCGAATAAAGCTCCAATAATCATCGATCCCACGGCCATTCCTTGTGCAACAACTCTTAGTCTCATGAGGTATCTTGATGTACTCATGGCTCCTCGGAACCGGTATGCATACGCACCATACGCCAATGTGGCCAGAGTACCAGCAATGCCTATTGAGGTGGGAGAGATAGAGAGAGACAGGTTAATGACCATTATACAGCGGCCTCGTTCCCGGGCTTTAACTAGGGCAAGAGCGCATAAGAACAGGCGGCTCAAGCTTATGGGCTCTTGCTAGGGGACGAAAGACTATACCAGGCGTATAACAGTTGAGTCATCTAGCAGTTCCGAGCAGTTCTAACCTATAAACTAAACACTTGACACAGTTATTTGTTTACAAACTTACCTATCGGTACGTAAGGCATTTCTTTTGACTTTTGAATCAGCTTCTCCGAGGGAGAGGGTATTCTCTCCTCGTTCTCCCAAATGACGGGTCTCTCCATCGCGAACAGTTGAAAGTATGAACAGTATTTGCTTGTATTATATTATCAGAGCACTTGGCTTGCCACTTATCAGTGATCACACAGCTCGTCTTTTCAGACATCTGAGAACAGGCGAGAGCAAGAGGCTTTATATAGCTACCGATGTTACGACATGATGCAATCTGGTCGCGATCTAGTGGTAAAGGACGGTTATCGGATGCGGTCAAGCATGAATATCAAATTTCCTTTTCCCATGACAGTTCCACTTCTGCTTCCGCATAACTACATGCATGCACTTTGCAATACAACATCATCACTAATTATACCGGTTAATCTTCTAGACTGAACTATTGTTGGACCAAGCCCTGAAACTTGATTAAGAGATGCCAGTGGCATTGTGTGATACACCCCCACCCCCTCTGGCAGCCTGGTTCCCTACGTGGCCTATGAACAAGGCTCCATTTATAGTCTGGTCCCCAGACCCCTCAGTGCCAACTGCAGAATAGATGTCTTGCTGATGGTCTGGGAACGAGACTACATTGGCAGTTACAGATTTTGAACCACATCTCTTGGCTAATGGGCTGATGATTTCATTGCAGTTCATGTGTACATCTTTCATTGTGTGTGTAAAAACTGCACTGGTGGAGGGTCTGACTGTACTTCACTTGACAGTTCCACACAGGCGTCTAGAGTAATGTGTCCAAGCTTGCCCATTCTGAAACGCTGCAGAAAGTGTGTTGCAGCCCTCACCCGATCCAACACACCACCTGGTAATAGAGAATTTACAAGAATGAATACTGGAGGTCTCAAGTTTGTTGTCATACTCAAAATATGCACATTAGAAAAGTTAATTTTCTGAGCTTTTCACAGAGACACTCTTGTCACAGGCTCTATACCTTTGAGCAGGGCCCCAAGCCTGCGTGCTATGTGGTCCAACATGTCCTCAATGTTGTCGCAAGGGTCTGAAAGGCCATAAGAACTCATGTACCTGCATGAGAACAAGGTGGCGTACAAGAACAAGCTATAGGCATCCTGGGAATGAGGCTAGGGTGTCCTGAGAATGAGGCTAGGCATCCTGGGAATGAGGCCAGGGTGTCCTGGGAATGAGGCTAACATAGCCTCGTTCCCAGGCCATTCCCGCCTCCAGTTTTGATCGCTTGCAGTATAAAAACGAAGGGAAGGCCTGGGAGAAAGAGTCACGTGCGTGACGTCAGGTAGACGTGAGGGGGGCGGTGCCCGATGAAGAATCTCGAGGTCCTTCTTGTAATATCTTGTCCAAGAACTTGAGACTGTAACATTCGAAAGACAGCGGTAGACTCGAGGCTGATCAACGCAAAGTTTGTGAATTACAACAATCGGGCACCGCCCCCCTCACGTCTACCTGCCGTCACGCACGTGACTCTTTCTCCCAGGCCTTCCCTTCGTTTTTATACTGCAAGCGATCAAAAACTGGAGGGGGGAACGGCCTGGGAACGAGGCTAAGGCTAACATGTCTTACTCAAACTTCTGCTGCTGGTTGAGAACAAAGAGTGCATAGTCTGCAATCACTCTCTCCCCTATCAAGTGGTCCTTAAGCATCCCTGCACAGGGTTGATGAGTTACGTAATACTGTGATATACTGTGGCATACTGTGATATACTGTGGTATACTGTGGTATACTGTGGTATACTGTGGCATACTGTGATATACTGTGGTATACTGTGATATACTGTGGTATACTGTGACATACTGTGGTATACTGTGATATACTGTAATATACTGTGGTATACTGTGATGTACTGTGGTATACTGTGGTATACTGTGATGTACTGTGGTATACTGTGGTATGCTATGGTATACTGTGGTATACTGTGGTATGCTGTGGTATACTGTGGTATACTGTGGTATACTGTGGTATACTGTGGTATACTGTGGTATGCTGTGGTATACTGTGGTATACTGTAGTATACTGTGGTATACTGTGATATACTGTGGTGTACTGTGGTATACTGTGGTATACTGTGGTATACTGTGGTATACTGTGGTATACTGTGGTATACAGTGAGACATTGTTTCACTTACGTACCAGTGACTGCCAGCTTCATGGCTACCTCTTTACTGGATATGTTGGGCACCATCACACCTATACACATTGTGAGGACTTTGCTGAATATGTAGCTGCGCAAGATATACAGCTACGCGGCTCATCTCCTAGTGTTGTGAGCACAGTTGAAGCATGCAGCAGCAATGACGGACTACCAAACAGCCTCCCATGATGTAATACATTGTCAGGAGGAAGAACAGCTTGCACTCACTCATCTCTAACCTGGAGTGTCCACTAGAAACATTTTAGGATCTTCAGAAACCTGCAGAACGAGGGAGGATCCAAACAGCTCTTAAAATACAGCAGTAACATCAGAAAATTGAGCTAAAACAACAAAACAATCAATAGTCTCATCCTTCTACACCTCCAGATTCCAATATGGAGTTGATTCCAGTATGCAAATAGGAGACCCAAAACTATGATCTTCACAATCACAAACTAGCCCTCGTTCCCAGGCTCAGCCCAGCTTTCCGTCGCTTGGCCTGGAAACGAGGCTAGTCATAAACTATACTGTGCATAATACAGTTGCAGGATTGAGGTAATAACTGACTCACAAGAATTCTAGTCAGAACAGATCTTGTAACTCCAGGTAGCTTGCCAACAGGGGTTGCCTTCCCTACAGCAAGTATTGCACTTGATGTACCTTTAGGATACCTGCTCAATGAAATTGTCTACCTTTCTTGAGGTAGTTTCTTCTGAGGGCATTGATGAGTGATGACTTGCCCACGTTCGGCATACCCACTACCATCAACTTCATCCCACCCTAGCAATTGCACAGGTAGATTAATACTCAGGCCACAAATCAAACACTCATTCTGATAGGACACACCTCCCTCGTTTTATCTTTCCAGTCAACAACGTTCAGAATCCTCGACATCAGCTGCAATGTATGGCAGTCTGCACTCGTAATCCTTCTCCCCCCCCATCCCCAACATCAGTGTAAGAATTACTGACTAGCTCACGCTGGTGTGGGGGACTAGGAGAAACACACCTGTCTGATGGTTCTATCATGCTGCGCCCGACAGTTAGTGAAGAGGACCTCCCTCTCTCCACGATCATCGAGCCTCCTTAGAACACGCTGCAAGTGTCATCAGACAGTAACTTAACCTGACCAATCAGATTGCTCAGATCACATCATGTGACCACTGGTCATCCAATCAGAATTCACCTCTGTTTTGGTGGCATCTGCAAGGTCCATTTTGTTCAGTACTAGAATCTTAGGTCGTCCACTCAGCATAGAGTTGAAATGGTAGTTACGGCCCGAGAATGGAATATGGGAGGGCAGTTAGGGAATAAATGTCATGGTAATTCATAAAGAGAAGCGGTTGCCAGAGGGGGCAGTTCACTATTATACTATCAATCTTATGGCAGTTGAGTGGATACTCTTGCATCATGCACTTCAAGTACGCAGTCGCAGTGTTGCAGCTTCCGAGCCATTTCACGCATTCCTGTGCACAGATGCATATGACAGGGATGACAGATGAGTGGGAAACAGTTATGCTGACACTAGTGCACACCTTTAGCCATGTGCCCTGGAAACCAGTTGGCCACAGAAAGAGGTGGAAATAGGAACTTCTTCCTGAACTCCATTTTCGTGACCCCGTGAACTATTGCGCACGGAATGGGGGCGGGGCTCCTCATTGTCGGCGAGCTAGCTACGCCCCTATTTGGAGCAGAGCGTGTGGAGTAGTCCACTGCTGTACTAATCTTGCAAGCGAGAAAGGAAGCTGTGCTGGAGGAATGCCTGGAGGAGAGGAGGCGCCGGGTGGGCATTATTCAGGTAAGGTACTGGTTGTTTTGAAATGATGTCAGTGCTATAAATCACTCAACTGAGCCAACTCACTGGGGGCTATTGCTAGCTTTGCTGCCAGGCCTTCCCACCGTCCAGCTTTTTGACCACTTACAGTTTGTCCATACTGTAAAAGTGATCAAAAACTGGATGATGGGAAGGCCTGGGAATGAGGCTAAGCTATTGGCATTGCAAGATAGAGAAATGCAAAGATATAAAGTAACTGTTTATCACAGGTCTACTGCCAGATGGGTGGGAGAGATCAGAGACGGCAACTGGTATACCGTACTACAGAAAGTAAGAATTCCTTATGTGTATGTATATAGATTGCCCATATATGGTGCTAACTGGCCCATCTTTCTGTAGCCACAATGATGGAAGCACGCAGTGGGAACACCCGGGGATTACAAAAGTGTTCAAGGACATTGGTGAGTCTGCGCACAGCTAGTGCATGCTAGATGGGTCCCCAGACGCTTCTGGTGTGTGTCGGCCTCTTCCTCTGTAGGGCCTGGGAACCAAACTAAGTGCATGCTTCAGATAAATAGAAGCAGAAGGAAGACACCACTTTTGGGTGTGTTTTATGAAATGCAACTTTCTTTGCTTCAGATGAAATGAACAGTATTAAGTATGCTGCCTACCGCACAGCCATGAAGCTGCGAGCACTGCAGAAAGTGACACACTGTAAGTCTTGATACTGTGAAGGCATGTGAGTGTGTGTGACAGTGGAACGTGGATGTGCACACTTGTCCTCTTCCCACGTACGGTACGTGGACTGGGTACGAGAATAGATTAGTGGAACATGCAGGAAATGTTGTGAACAAGAGACACGTGGGAACGACATCCACCTCCTGTTTGTGTACCGTTTTGAATTGTGGGCAATCTTCAAATGCACAAAACTTCATCATACTTTTTGCAACGTTTCACCCCCCCCCGAGGGGTCTTCTTCAGCCAATACAGGACTGGAGACACGCTTTACAAAATAGACCCTATTTTGTAAAGCGTGTCTCCAGTCCTGTATTGCCTGAAGAAGACCCCTCGGGGGGGGGGGGAAATGTTGCAAAAAGTATGATGAAGTTTTGTGCATTTGAAGATTGCTCAGATTATTCACTCATGAATATCTACGCCTAATGTACCCACACAATCTTCGGCCGAGAGACAGGTTGTTCGAGGTCTAGACTACTAGAAACTTTTGAATTGCGGGATATGTGGTGTCAAACAGCACTGGGTGATTCCTTCTCTCCCCACACCCACCTACATGTAGTGAATCTGGTCAGCCGACATGTAATGGAGCAAGCATTCTCTGAACTGGGTCTGGACCAGGCTCAGAACAGCGGGGTGCTCACTGTAGCAGAGGTGGGGTCTATCTTGAACAAGATGTTTCGGCTTTCGGAGAGAGACGAGTTTATGCAGCCGGAGAGAAGCACAGAGCTTGCCCTCAACTGGGCCCTCCGATGTTTTGACAGGTGGGGAGATCTGTAGCATTGAGCACTACCTGCGGATTCACTCTATGTTCCCCCTTCTCCCCCCCCTCACACACACACACACACACACACACACACATACTACCTACACATCCACACTCAGTGGTCGGACTGGATATGTGAAGATACGGTCGCTGAAGGTTGGCCTGATGGCCATGTCAGCTGCCACCCTTGAGGAGAAGTACCATTGTGAGCTGACATTCCTATTATAGTCATTGCTCAAGGTGTTGACAGATCTCCCCCCTCCCCCCTCCCCCCTCCCCCTCCCCCCCCCCCCCCCCCCCCCCCCCCCCCCCCCCCCCCCCCCCCCCCCCCCCCCACACACACAGTCATGTTCCGCCAAGTCATCAATGGACACGTGGGTATCTCTCATTCCAGTTTAAGAACACTCATTCAAGACTTACTGCTGGTGTGTGCGTACATTAGTATGTGTGTGATCAAGAGTCCATACATAGCCTTACCCAGGCTGCTCGCAATGGCCTAGGTACGAGGCTATGTGGTACATGTGTGACTGTCCTAACAATGCAGCACATGTATCTCTCCCTCCCTCCCTCCCCCCCTCCCTCCCCCCCCCCCCCTCCCCATCTCTCTCCCATCACAGCTTCCCCAACATGTCTCTGAGGGGGGCACTTTTGGACCAGATACTGTGACTGATGCTGTACAGAACTGTTGGAGAATAGTGAGCTTCCCTTTCTCCCTCCTTCCCTCTCTCCCTCCCCTCGTTTCCTCTCCCCTCCCTTCCGCTCTTCCTCATCCCCACACTCCCACACCCCCACACCCCCACACCCCCTCACAAGGTGAACAACCAGCCCACAGACCTTCTGAATGAGGACGAGTTTCTTGGCTGGGTCCTGAGGGAGCCGGTGTGGGTAGTATGGTTGCCCACACTCCACCGGCTGGCAGCTGCCGAGACAGGTACATCCCTCTGGTCTGCTACACACCTTACTATGTAAAGTTGTGTGTTTTCAGATGAGCTGGAAGAAATTATAACCATCCCCTCCCTCTTCCCTCTCCTTGGCACACCCAGTTAAACATGAGGCCAAGTGTTCTGTTTGCAAAGTGTTTCCACTAGTTGGATTCAGGTAGGTGGAGGGGATGAGGTGGTGAGGAGGTGGAGTGGGAGGGGGTCGAGGTGGAGAGAATGAGGTGCAATGGGAGAGTGAGTGGAGAGGAAGTGGGGGAGGGTGATGAGGTGGGGGAGTGAGTAGTGCACTAGGTTTGTCCTTTGACCTCGTCTGCAGGTATCGGTGCCTGAAGTGCACAAACACGGACCTCTGTCAGGTAATGAAGAGACATAAATTCCTCAACTAGCCACTAACTGTCTTGATCTCTCCTCTCAGAACTGCTTCTGGACTCAGCAGACTGCCAGGAACCACAAAGTCTCCCATCCTATGAAGGAATACTGCTTAGCAGTGAGTGTGTGTTATTGACTTTTATCCTAGCCTCGTTCCCAGGCTCTCCCCGCTAAGGAGGAGTGAGCCTGGGAATGAAGCTAGGATAATTAGCCTTGTTCCCAGGCTCTCCCCCTCCTTAGCAGAGAGAGCCTGGGAGCAAGGCTAATTTTATCCTTTAAACTGTAGAAGAGTGTGTGAAGAATACACACAGAATCTTCAACTAAAGAAACACTTGATGTCAACTGAGAATCCACCACTCTAATTGTCGCCTCATTTCAAGACTTTGTTTGCCTAGCTAGGGTCTTAATATATCCTTGCGCCCAGTTCTTCTAACCCCAGCTTTTGTTGTGTTTGACTGGCAGACAACGAGTGGGGATGACGTGAAGGACTTCATGAAACAGATGAAGAATAAGGTGACTCGGAAGTACCGCCGCAAACCACCCAAGAAGAGCTACCTGGACTATCCCACCACAAGGGGGAGTGGGGCTGGAGAAGAGTGAGTTGGGGGGGGGGGGGGGGGAAGAGGGGGAGGGGGGGAGAATGAGTGGGGGGGAAGAGGGGGAGGGAGGGAGAGTGAGTGAGGGGGGGGGGGGGGGGGGGGGGGAGCTTTGGCGAAAGGGAGGGGGAGGAGTAAGGGAAACTTTGATAAGGGAGGAGGGAGGTGTGTCAAGGGATGCGAGAGTGCTACACTGCCACTCTGCAAAGCTTTTTTCCTTCCCACTGTCCAGTTTTTTTATTGGTAGGAAGGCCGGGAAACAAGCATTCACTTGTTCCAAGTTGCTGAGCGTTCTTACCCCTATCTCAGCTTGCCCACACAGTCTCCAGTACTTGCTAACGTCCACACTCGTGTGAACCGCCTTGCATCAAGGTAGGCCTGTGTTATATTGTGGCCAATAGTGCAATACAATGAGACAAGTTGCTGCTACCTGTAGACTGCATGAGCTGGAGGGACCACCAGAAGGTGTCCAGCTCAAGCCAGCCATGATCACGACCCACATTGAACACCACGAGAGGTACACGTCTGTTCTAGTGGTTAGTCTCAGGCATACATAAGGCAGATCTACAATGATAGAGACATTATGTGTTGGCCTCGTACACAGACAAGCGGCCTGGGTATGAGGCTAGT
This sequence comes from Agelas oroides, assembly GCA_949130485.1. Taxonomy (NCBI): domain Eukaryota; kingdom Metazoa; phylum Porifera; class Demospongiae; order Agelasida; family Agelasidae; genus Agelas; species Agelas oroides. The sequence continues at coordinate 9,167,746 of OX422194.1, read as the reverse complement.
GTTGGCCTTAGCCTCGTACCCAGACAAGCGGCCTGGGTATGAGGCTAGCATTGGCCTCAGGCTCGTACTCAGACGAGCGGCCTGGGTATGAGGCTAGCGTTGGCCTCAGGCTCGTACTCAGACGAGCGGCCTGGGTATGAGGCTAGCGTTGGCCTTAGCCTCGCACCCAGACGAGCGGCCTGGGTATGAGGCTAGCGTTGGCCTTAGACAGAAAGTGGCCAAATTCTATTTCACAACATTCAACGAAACTTCAAGCATAGTGTGTTTCAAGTATATGCCTGAAGAAGGTGGTCAGAGTAATGTGGATGTTGCCACTTACAGTCTAAGACCCAGGTACAAGGTGGCTGATGATTATAGGTGTAGAATTATTAACTAGCACGTCTCATTCACTATACACCACCTTACAAAAACACTGTGTATGCCATGATTCCTCAGGCCAGTGGAGCCGCAGCCCTTGGGAAGAAGACAGATGCTGTCCGGGAGACAGACAGAAGAGCACAATGTGCGAGCAGAGCTGGAGGAACGCAACAAGCAGCTAGCGGCCGAGGTGGAGAGTCTGAGGGAACAGCTGAAACAAAAGCCAAAGGTCAGTCTTTCTTCTGAGCTTGAATCACTTCAAGAGACGAAAATGTTACTATATATACAGGACACTTACTACATGTTCAGTAGGATAATCAGCTGTATAGGGTTTCCATGAGTGTGTTATGACATCGTTTTCATTAACGATGACCTCATTCTTTACTTGGACGCCTTCTTCTCTCTATGTGGCTACAGGAGGTCCCTCCACAAGTGATTAGGGTGCCAGTTCCCATGGCAACCAGTGAGCCAACCACACCCAGAACTCCAGGTGGGTACAACAGAGCAATGGAACTGCACCTCTACTCCAAACCCTTGAACTGGAACTGCACCTCTGTATTCAAAATTGACACTCACAAATATCCTAGCCTCGTTCCCAGGCTCTCTACCGCTTTTCCGTACTGCAAGCGACGGAAAGCTGGACGGGGCCTGGGAACGAGGCTACAAATATCCCTCCTCATGTAAATTAAGAATATTCCTTAATCAAATTGCTCCTCATAAGGAAATTCCTTAATCAAACCCTGAGGTGTACTGGGGTTCAATTCTCAGGTTGACTGCCACAGAAATGTATCCATTTGATTGTTGTTTATGTATCAGGTGCCGGTGATCTCACAGGCCAGTCGGGAGTCGCCTCCCCTCCTGCCCAGCTCGAGGAGACCCCTCACAGGACTCAGCAAGAGTGGTCATACCTGTTCGGAGGGGAGGAACAGGAGATGCAGGCCATGGTGGAAGAGCTCCTCACTGCCTTTCCAACTTTAACTGAATGTGAGTCAGTCAGCTCGGCAGCCTCGTTCCCAGGCCTTCCCACCATCCAGTTTTTGATCGCTTGTAGTATGCAAAATATTGTAAACAAACTGGATGGTAGGAAGGTCTGGGAACAAGGCTACCAGCTAGAAACAGCTAGGGTCTGGTCTGTAAGACCATCCCCCATTGTGGAACTACAGGACTCAACGTTGTGTGTTTCTCTGCTTGCAGCTGTGGCCACTGACCTGGGTAATGAGCTGTTTATGGCAGCTGCTGCCGTGGGGCACACCCTGAGCTCCATGGTGGAGCAGGTGGCGTCCACTCAAGGTACGTACAGTGCACGTAACATGGGGAAGAAGTGCAGCGTGGCCTGGGAATGAGTACACACGGGAAGAAGTGCAGCGTAGCCTGGGAATGAGCACACACGGGAAGAAGTGCAGCGTAGCCTGGGAATGAGCACACACGGGAAGAAGTGCAGCGTAGCCTGGGAATGAGCACACACGGGAAGAAGTGCAGCATAGCCTGGGAATGAGTACACACGGGAAGAAGTGCAGCGTAGCCTGGGAATGAGCACACATGTACTATCATATCTTACATCATTTTTGTTTACATTGTGTGTGCATATTATTGTCAAACCACAGATTTCCAAGGTTGAACAAGTAAGGGACACCTGGCAAACCACTGTACTACAATATGGTGCATCTACCTTAATTATATTAGCATTTCCTGCCACTATATTATGTACATATGTCCACTATATCACCATATATAGTTGTATACTGAGCTTGCAGCAGTGACGTGTATTAGGTCTAATAAGGACTGCCCTCTGAGTACAAAATGGTTACTTCATCTCCTTATATGGAAGAATTGAGTTGCCAAGCGACTTCCCTGTACGGCCTAATAAGGAATGCACTCTGAGTACAGAAAAATTATTAGGTACAAAGTCCTCATATCCAGGCCATTTCCACCTTCCGTATTTACTACCAACTACCAATCAATGGCCTGGGAATGAGACTACATGGTCTGGGAATGAGGCTGCCATGGTCTGGGAATGAGATTACCATGGTCTGGGAATGAGATCAAATTGATAACACAACTCTGTATTACAAGACTACAAAGCCGCTATTTGCCCTACAACTTGGACTTCATCTTTCCCATGAGTTTCTCAAGAGCCATAGCCTGTGCTAAGTTGCCGGAGATCTTCAGTTGGCCCTTCATGAAGGCCGTGGTTGGATTCACCTGTCCCTGGAACATGGCCACCAACTTCTCAGAGTCCATTTTAAATGTAACATCTGCTTTCGTGTCTGGGTCGCTAGGTCCTACGGACCCCGCACCATTCTTCAAATCCAGGAGCCACACCCCTGGGTCTTTGCCATCAGCAACAAACAGAAACGTAGCCTGAACTTGGTTCACAATCTCTTCACCAAGAAGAGACTTCACCTGCTGAAATACTCCCTCCGGTGTGTTGCCTGGCGCTGTCATGGTCTGTGTGGGGGCCTCCATCTGCTTCTTCGTCTGTAGCCACTCCGACTGGAAGTCCTCAGCTTCATCGAGGAAGTAGTCTGGAAGGAGTTTCTCCCCTGCACGTACAGACCACAATCTTTAGTTCCCTCTAAATACTCATCTGCTTTCAACCTATAGTAACCATATCCTGACATTTTGACCAATCAGAAAGCTGCGTTCAGCCCACACACAGGAAGTGTGAGACCTAATTAGACCAAATCACAGCTAGGGCAGTAGGTTTATATGCAAAAAGCACAAACACTGAGCCTACATGCTCAGGAATGGAAGACAATTTCAGCCTCAGATTCAAACCGTCCATATTAACTGTTAGTCTTGTGTGGGGGGGTCTTGTGTGGGGAAGATCTATGTACGACACGAATGGACTGTGAGTTGCTAACACCAAATATGGTTGTGTGGGAATATTTCTAACTGTACATCAGTGGAGGAGCCTGGGTACGAGGCTAGAGGCTCCCTGACCTGGTACGTTGGCATACTGGTCCATGTTGATGATGCCATGTTGTTTCAGCACCTCATCATCAATGAAGAACTGCCCGGTGACCTCCCGGCTGTCTCCGGTGAGAATCAGGTAGGCTGCGTCCGCCATGATGTCAGGTTTACGAGACATCTTCACTGCTGTGTCCCCTCCCAACATCTCAACGGCAGCTGTAGCAATCGCTATGTGAGGCATACAGTTATACAAACTGTAAACACACAAACACATACATATAAACACACAAACAAACTGTAGTGTTGTTCCCAACCTCCACCCAGCAATCTGTCACTTCCAGCACTGTACCTAGCTTGGTGCCTGGTGCTGAAGGAACTAGGCTACACTGTACCTAGCCTCGTTCCCAAGCTCCGCCCACACACGAGAGCCTGGGAACGAGGCTACACTGTACCATACTGTAAACAATGGAAAGCTGGGCCTGGGTCTGGGAACAAGGTTTACAAAGCTGTGCATCATCACCAGTATAAGCACTAGCCTCATTCCCAGGCTCATTGAACAGGCCTAGGAATGAGGCTATGTGAGTGTGCACTTTAGATGGTCCTCACCGGTGCGAGGCCAGAGTGCGTTCACTGCAATGCCATCAGACTTCAACTCCTCAGCCATGCCCAGCACACACATCGACATCCCATACTTTGCCATGGTGTATGCTATGAGGAAGTAGGGGACACAGAGTGTAATTCTCTCGCCAATACCCTACAGTGGAACAACTCTATAAAGACCTGGGAACCACTTTGGAACATTGATAAAACGTCAGAGCTTCTGTACATACACAAAATGCCACAAACTAATGAATTCCAGTGGATGACATGTCCAAATTGTTCAGAAGCAACCCCTGGATCTGGAGTGAACTGGAGTGAACTTACCACAGTGGTTTGCAAACCATCTTGGTTTGAGGTTGAGTGGCGGGCTGATATTGAGGATGTGAGGGTTCCTGCTCTTGTGGAGATGAGGGATACAGAGTTTGGATCTGGGAGGTAGGAAGGGGTGGAGTCAGGAGATGGGAGGGAGGGGGGAGGGGTGGAGTCAGGAGATGGGAGGGAGGGGGGGAGGGGGGGGGTGCTCTTGTGAGGATGTGTGTGCTGAATTGCAGACTGGAGGCTGAGCTATCACTTACGCCAGGAAAGTTCCTCGTGTGTTAACGTCCATCATGAGGTCGTACCTGAATGACATAGGAGTGAGTGAGGGAGAAGGAGAAAGAGGAATTAAAGGAATCAAAGGGCACACTAGAGAGAAAGGAGGGAGTAAGAGGGGAGGGTATACACAAGAGAAAAATGAGGAGGAGGAGGGGCACACTAGACAGAAAGGAGAGAGAGTAACATGTACATTGCAAGAAAGGAGGGAGAGCACATCTCCTCTATTGAGGAGACAATTACCAGGTCCTTCGTCTATCAGTACCTTTTCATTGGTGTCTCTGTCGTGCCAGTGAGGTGAATGGCACTGGCATTGTTGACCAAAATGTCGATGCCCCCAAACCTGTCTACGGCCTGGTTGACGGCATTCTCCAGTTGTGAATCATCACGGATATCCGCCACACATGGCAGACACTTTCCACCAGCAGCCTCAACTGTGAGGAGAGAGAGAAGAGAATGCATGGGACAGACTCTAAGGGACTCTGTCAGAAATACCCACCCTCTTTGGCTGCAGTGAAAATGGTTCCCGGGAGCTTTGGGTGCGGTTCAGCCGTCTTTGCTGCTATCACAATATTGGCACCATCTTGAGCTGCCCGGAGAGCAATGGCCTTGCCAATACCACGGCTAGCTCCCGTGATGAACAAAGTGCGTCCTGCTAGCTTACTGTGTGTGTGATTGCAAGGGGGGGTGGGAGGGAAGGAGAGTGAAATTATAACAGCAGTTGTCGGATCACAGGTAATAGTCCTGTGTTGATCATGAGACACCACACTACAAGCAGTGCTTGCAACGTTGCCTGTACAGTTTTTCACTACTTCATGAACTCACTACTGCAACCAGTCGAGTGCGGCCCTTACCCTGTGTTCAGCATCGCGTTCACGTTCTAGCCCCGCCCTATTTATTAACGTGCTGGTCTGGTTCTCAGACTATAGTGACACGCTATTCTGATAACATGTGGAACGGATATGATGTGCATCCTCATGTAACATAAGCACATGAGCACACAAAAAGAGTGTGTGAGAGTTTGAGGAAGGGGGGAGCTTGGAAAGGTAGTTATTTGCCACCTGAGTGGATGGTCGTGGCTTCAAATACTTAAAATGTTAATAACTCTCTGCACCTCCCTGTGGTGTAATGGTTTTGGCACATAAAACAAACTGCCCACACACAGCCCACAAGCCTGTGGTTTGTGTGCCAAATGTGTTAGCTAGCTACACCCATCAGGTGAGGAAATGGGCACATGACTCTGCTTGCAGCCATTTATAGTAAACAAACCAAGCTCTATGAAGCCATTTCCATGGCCAGCATCCTGCCACTACTTGTCACCACTGACACTGCACCAGTGAGATAACTACCTAGCTCAGTATCTACAGCAGCTGTAGCAAGCAGTTCTCATGTAGCTAGCCACAACATCACTTGGTAAGTTGCTATGCTGCATGCATGCAGGGTATCTAAGCACTGTATTGCATGTATAGCTACTGTCACTATAATTTATGCTGTCTTGTTACTATAGCTAAATTAATAATGATTGCATTGTTAATTAACATAATATTATATGCTGTGATATTCTGACAGTGTAAGGACTGTGTAGCTAGCTAGCTGCATAGTATTACGTATGTAAAGTGAGTTTATTAATGAGCTAGTGTGTGTGTGTATCCCTGGATGCTCTGCAGCAAACACACACACAAACACAACTCCTTATGGAGAGGGAGGCTTGGATGGTGGAAGGTCATGTGAAGCAAACATGTTTCTTCTGCTACCAGTTCAACCCAGACACTCATTGAATCAACAGTATAGTAGATACTACACTGAAGGGTCCTTTATAAGCCTATATAAGCACAAGCGTTATGACATTAGCTTTGTGGTGTTTTTTATAAGGCCAAGTTTGGTCATATTGATACCGTCTAATTGCAGCTAAGGAAATTGCATACTACAAACTCTGCTTATCTACTGATGTAGATCACTTGTACTCTGCCAGCAGATCAAGTTTTTGAGACATTGTGAAACATGGTGCATTCTTCAAATATTGTTGCTGCTGGGCTATGGATCACAAGGTTTATCTTCCTCTCAGGTGAGCTACAAGGCCAAGTAGCTAGCTAGCTGTAACCATAAGTACAAGTATAAAATGGTTATGCAAATAGCTGATACAGGTTAGCATCTGCCCTGTGATTTTTGATTTCCAGCCAAACTGGCTACTGCCAATGGGGATACAAGAGGAAAAGAAGTTGCATTTCAAGAGTCTGCAACAATGGGAGATAGCGGTGAAGGAGGTGTAAATGGAGCCTCTATTGCCTCTGCTGTTGTCATTGCCCTACTGCTGGTGGCAGCTGGGATCACTGTCACCGTGGTGGTTGCCATCATACTGTACAAGAAGCGCTACAGAAACCAGATGAAGGGCATGTGCTTCAAAGACGGTAAAAGGAGGAGGCTAACGTGTTCATGTTTCAGAGAAGGAATATGTGGGAATGTGGAATGCTGTTGTTTCAAGGATGAAGACAGGGAAGACAACCCACCACCTCGTGTTCATATAGGTAGGCAGTGAGCAGTATAGTCACTTGTGCTACTGTAGCATTTAAGCAACAATTGTACCATGTGATGAGATGCGTTTGTAGGCTTCACTCTCAGCATGATGAATACTGAAGCACTCACTGTCTTGTGTAGCTATCAAAGTACTTTTACTGCAGCTCCAATGGTATTCAGAAGACCTGGGTTTGAACCCTGGCTGGATCACAATGTTTTTTTTTTCCTCCAATGCAGAGAGTGTTCTCTACCGACAAGACTCGGAGCAAATTCTTATGAAAATCCCCAAGAAGAGAAAAGAACATCTGTACAGTATCCCGAGAAATGGTAATGGAGATTACGATGTCCCCAGAAGTACTCCAGCTGTGCAAACACACGAGCACTACCAGGTTCCTCAGTCACCTCCAGTTGCAGCTGGGTCCCCAGAGGAGGGAGGGATAGACAACTATGAGAACATGCCTAGTGCATCGGAAGTAATCAACGACTGTGGAGAACCTGTGAGTATATTATATTGCAAGTGTGTTGAAGGTAAAGTTAATTAGTGTAATCAATGTTTATATGCAGGAAAGTGATGGCACACGGGAGGTGTTTGTTTTTATTGGCAAGTCTTCAGTGGAATACCACACCCTACTGCAACAGGTACATATTTACCTCACTCCCATGCTCCTGTGCATGGGTGGAGCCTGGGAATGAGGCTAGCCACATTGTGTAACTAAGTTGTGCATCTGCACACAGTATACGTACACCCATCATCATGCCGTCTTTGTATCCGTTTCTAGGCAGTGACAGACGAGACTGAGGAGGAAGATTACTACCCTCCTCCTTCAAAGGAAGAAGACATCTACGCTGTTCTGTTTGAGCAACAAATCGTGACAATACCAAGAGAAGCTGTTCAGTAAGTTATTATGCTACCAAATGAAAGGCCGGGCTGGAAGTGAGAGGCTACCCTACAGCTCCCATTTGAGAAGTAATAATGTACATCATGCAACTGAAAGCTTTGTCCACAGGTTTCTCCTCAGCTTTTTGGTCTGTGACTGAAAACTGAGGAGGAGCCTGTTCTGTTTGAGCAACAAATCATGACAAGCTATTCAGTAAGTTGTTACTGCTCAAATTGGAGCTGTCGGGTAACCTCACTTCCAGGCTCCTCCCCAGCCTTTCAGTTGGTAGCATAATGTACATCATGCGACTGAAAGCTTTGTCCACAGGTTTCTCCTCAGCTTTTTGGTTGATAGCATATGTGACTGAAAACTGACGAGGAGCCTAGGGGTAACTGAATCACAGTGTAGAGCATGATTTTGTTTCTTCCTTTGACTGTGTATGTTTGTACGTTGGTACTTTAGGATCACTGGTGAAATTGGGTCTGGCCACTTTGGAAACGTGGAGAAAGCTATTTGGAAGGACTCCACAAACAAGGCAGTGGTTGTTGCTGTGAAGAGTCTAGCATCAGAGGAGAATAAAGTCAAGTTTCTCCAGGAGGCAGCCATTATGGGGCAGTTTAGGCATCCCAACATTGTGAATCTTTATGGAGTAGTCACCAGTGGAGTACCAGTGAGTAGCAATATCCTAACATGCATGTTTTCTCTCTTTCTGGTCACATGAAAATATGCGTGTGTTTCAGACACTCTCTCTTATCTTACAGGTCATGTTGGTACTTGAGTTTATCTCTAAGGGAGACCTCAAAAAGAACCTGACAGCAATGAGACCTAGGTGAACTGCACTAATAATTTTTGGGTATTTTGTCAATTAAGTTTATTGTGACTAAATGTATTTCTATTGCAGTCCTGGACAGCTTGTGGCAGCAAAAACAGCCAATTTGCTCCTCAGCTTCTCACAGCAAATTGCTTTTGGAATGCACTACCTTTCCAGCAAAGGGTTTGTTCACAGGGACTTGGCTACAAGAAACATCTTGGTTTCAAAGGATAATATTTGCAAGGTATAGCTATGTGTTAGTTGTATGGCCAGGCAATGAACTACTTTGACTTCATATTTGTAGCTGTTTAGCATGTTCTTGTTTTCATGAAAGCGTGTTGTGTGTGTGTGTGTGTGTGTGTGTGTGTGTGTGCATGTGCGTGAATGTGTGTGTGTGTGTGCATGTGTGCATGTGTGTGTGAGAGAGAGAGTGTGTGTGTGTGTGCATGTGTGTGTGCATGTGTGTGTGTGTGCATGTGTGCATGTGTGTGTGAGAGAGAGAGTGTGTGTGTGTGTGTGTGTGCATGTGCGTGAATGTGTGTGTGTGTGCATGTGTGCATGTGTGTGTATGTGTGTGTGCATGTGTGTGCATGTGTGTGTGCATGTGTGTGTGCATGTGTGTGTGCATGTGTGTGTGTGTGTGCATGTGTGTGTGAGAGAGAGTGTGTGTGTGTGTGTGTGTGTGTGTGTGTGTGTGTGTGTGTGTGTGTGTGTGTGTGTGTGTGTGTGTGTGTGTGTGTGTGTGCATGTGTGTGTGCATGTGTGTGTGCATGTGTGTGTGCATGTGTGTGTGCATGTGTGTGTGCATGTGTGTGTGCACGTGTGTGCACGTGTGTGTGTGTGCATGTGTGTGTGCATGTACAGCTGATAAAACTTTCACTTTTTTCTCTCCAGATTGCAGATTTTGGCATGTCTCGAGACCTGGCAGATGAGAACTACTATTTGGGTCATGACGGAAAAGTTCCAGTGAAATGGACCGCTCCTGAAGCTCTGCACTGCAAGAAGTACTCCACCGCCAGTGATGTGTGGAGTTACGCATGTCTGTTGCACGAGATTTGGAGCCTTGGACACAAACCTTTCAAAGGCTTCTCAAATACTGAGGTTTGGCCTTTCAACTGTACTAGCACAACATTCTAGTCTAGCTTTATTCATTGTTTTGCACATAACTTTGCAGGCAATTGAAAAGGTTGATTCGGGCTACCGTCTCCCACCTCCACCTGGCTGTCCCAAAGTGGTTTATGAGATAATGATCCAGTGCTGGTGAGCAAGTGTACAACATGCATCACCCATCCTACAGCTGTGCTTATAGCTAGTACATATACCTTATTACATACCAATGGGTGACCAATGTTATTCTACATCCCTTACTAGGCATCCTGCTCCTTCGACACGGCTCACCTTTAAAGACATTTTGGCAGCACTGCTGCATGATGAAGCCAAAGTGCTGGACATACCAGTGGAGGATGCCTCTACCCACGAGCAAGCAAGCCTATTGGGAGCACATTTGGAAGCCGGAGAGGGCATGTACTCTGACCTACAGCAACTGTACCTTCCAGACACCACTGCTTCTTCTGACAACTTAGACTATGTATATATCTGACTGCTAGTATATGTACGTAGAGCTATTAATATGCTCATTATACTAGCTACATATGATTTGTGCACCTTATTATACTGGACAATCGTGGTTCACTGTTAGCTATACCCTCACTCAGCCTTGTATATGTAGCACACACTGTTGTATGAGGATGGTCAGAAATGTTATCAAATAAACCTGTCTGCGTCATGAAAATTCCTTTTTTAAGCGCTGAAGTGTGTGCAAAGAGGCTAATCTGATTATCCCATTTTGGTAGTATAGCAACTGAAGCCATCTTCCGTAACACGGTTAAGTACCATATACATAACATAACTTGTAGCGTTCTAGTCATATCATAGCTGTTGGCTATTGTTGGCTAGGTACAATAACCTGGGTAATGTGCTGTGATGTTGGACTTACGTACATGACAGAGGCTGTGCAGTTATCTGAGTACATGTGAGTTACTAAGGACTAGCAGTATATACTATACAGTACTGGAGTGTACTGTACTAGAGTGATGTACAGTACTGGAGTGTACTGTACTAGAGTGATGTACAGTACTGGAGTGTACTGTACTAGAGTGATGTACAGTACTGGAGTGTACTGTACTAGAGTGATGTACAGTACTGGAGTGTACTGTACTAGAGTGATGTACAGTACTGGAGTGAATAGTGGAATGAACTAGAATGTACAGTACAGGAGTGTAAGCTATTACATAGAGTGTATAGTTATAGTACTACTGTGAAGTACAAGTAGATCTATAGCTACCTAAAAGCTCATGGTGAGGCAATAAGACAGCAGGATGCAATGATGAAGTTAGTACATTCGTGTACTGATAACACATTTGACAGGTGTGACAGTGTAGCCAGTGGGTGGAAATATGTAGTATACATAGCTACTGTAGCTAGCTAGCTGACTATGCCAATATTTGAGTAGATAGTCCATAAAAGCTATGCTCATATTAGAACAGTCTGGAAGCTTTCATTCCACTAACTATAGCCTAGTCATACACATATATTGCAGATGGCAGTCTCTATATACACAAAATGAAGCTTCCAGGCTGTTCTAATGTGCATGACATGAGCACAGGGATGAAAACTAGCTGCATAGCTTTCATGGACCACCTACTATTGACACAATATATGTATACGACATATCTCCTACATACTCAGAACGATGTAGTTCCAAACTTGAGATCTTGTTCAATTTCCAAGTGTCAGCTTGCATGTTATGTAGCCCCATTCTTGGGCCACTCCCCTGTGAAGAGTGCACAAACAGTGAGTACCAGGCCTTTCTTTTAGAGGGGAGTGGCCTGGGAATAAGGCTAACATGTATGCTGAAGATGTATGGTATGTAATGGAGGAGGGAATGTATCCAAACATTACCTTTGATTTTCTGAGATCAGCAGCTGCAGCATAAAGCTAATTGCTGTATGGTTTGTCTCCACAGAGGGTGTAGCATTTGATGGTTGGCCATGACAACGCAAACATCATTAATAGCCAAGTCCATTTCTGGACTTGCAATCATTGGTAAGCAGTCAAAACTACTCACTGAAATCTACTTACTATGGCTTACACCCTATGGCGTCCACTGTGTGTAAGGATATAGTATATGTGTGTCTGGTCTGTATAATTCTGGGAGGGGATGGTCCAACCCTGCTTCGAATGTAGACAGTCACTTGTATGGCATCTCATGTCCTTTCACTGCCCATACATTCTCCGATTGTTGTGTACAATTCCCTCCACACTTACAAATATAGTGACCCATTTCACAGCCACAAGAGCTGGTTTAATATATTATTGCTAAATTATCATACAGTGCTCATGTGCATGTGGGGGCTGGTCGTCGGTGATGGTGTGCTTGGTACAGCTGGTGTCAGTCCAACTCAGCCACACACAACTAGTGGAAACTACCTAGACCTGAATCACCCAGCAAACTGTACTGGAAACCTCTCCATGTGGCACTTTTGCTACTATTCTGCAAACCTCGCACAAGAGAGAACATATGGAATTTTCTTTGATGTGTGGCGGCATAACGAACACAATTCACGAATCCTAGAAAGGGTACATCATCTTCTGTTTGATATTAACATTACCAATTCCAGTAATTTGGCTGCATTTATCTGTGAGGATGTAACGGATCTGTTTGAAGTCTATCCAGAGGATGTAATTGGTGTGTTCGTTTTGGAGACGACTGTGCTTGGAACTCTGCCCCTACATGTTATAGCTGCTGCTACGAGTGGGTTTGGTCTGTACTTTGACAGCAGGGGTGCATTCACTGTCAATAAAGATGTGGATTTGGAGTGGATCCCTACACTCGCATTACACCTCTATGCCAATATTGGTAAGGCTGTAAAATATCATGACATTTACATGGATCTTGTATTTGGTAATAACTGTTACATTCCTACAGATTCATCACACCTGAGATCATCCACTCTTCCACCAGTATCCATCACATCTTCAGTATCCAGCACTCCACCAACATTCAGTGTTCCACCAGCGTCCAGCATTTTACCAGTGTACAGCACTCCACCAGTATCACCAACATTCAGTGTTCCACCAGCGTCCAGCATTTTACCAGTGTACAGCACTCCACCAGTATCACCAACATTCAGTGTTCCACCAGCATCCAGCATTTTACCAGTGTACAGCACTCCACCAGTATCACCAACATTCAGTGTTCCACCAGCGTCCAGCATTTTACCAGTGTACAGCACTCCACCAGTATCACCAACATTCAGTGTTCCACCAGTGTCCAGCATTTTACCAGTGTACAGCACTCCACCAGTATCACCAACATTCAGTGTTCCACCAGCATCCAGCATTTTACCAGTGTCCAGCACTCCACCAGTATCACCAACGTTCAGTGTTCCACCAGCGTCCAGCACTTTACCAGTGTCCAGCACTCCACCAGTATCACCAACATTCAGTGTTCCACCAGCGTCCAGCACTTTACCAGTGTCCAGCACTCCACCAGTATCACCAACATTCAGTGTTCCACCAGTGTCCAGTGTCCCGTTAGTATCCAGCACTTCACCAGTATTACCAGCATCCAGTGTTCTGCAAGTAACCAGCAATCTGCCATTGTCCAGTGATCTGCCTGTATCCAGTGTTCCTGTAGTATCCAGCACTCCACCAATGTCCAGCATTTCACCAGCATCCAGCACTCTACCAGCATACAGTGTTCCTCCAGCATCCAGTGTTCCGCCAACATCCAGTGTTCCGCCAACATCCAGTGCTTTGCCAGTGTCAAGTTCTCCTCTAGTATCCAGTGCTTCACCGGTGTCCAGTGATCTGCCTGTATCCACACTTGATGTCAACTGAGAATCCACCACTCTAATTGTCGCCTCATTTCAAGACTTTGTTTGCCTAGCTAGGGTCTTAATATATCCTTGCGCCCAGTTCTTCTAACCCCAGCTTTTGTTGTGTTTGACTGGCAGACAACGAGTGGGGATGACGTGAAGGACTTCATGAAACAGATGAAGAATAAGGTGACTCGGAAGTACCGCCGCAAACCACCCAAGAAGAGCTACCTGGACTATCCCACCACAAGGGGGAGTGGGGCTGGAGAAGAGTGAGTTGGGGGGGGGGGGGGGGGGAAGAGGGGGAGGGGGGGAGAATGAGTGGGGGGGAAGAGGGGGAGGGAGGGAGAGTGAGTGAGGGGGGGGGGGGGGGGGGGGGGGAGCTTTGGCGAAAGGGAGGGGGAGGAGTAAGGGAAACTTTGATAAGGGAGGAGGGAGGTGTGTCAAGGGATGCGAGAGTGCTACACTGCCACTCTGCAAAGCTTTTTTCCTTCCCACTGTCCAGTTTTTTTATTGGTAGGAAGGCCGGGAAACAAGCATTCACTTGTTCCAAGTTGCTGAGCGTTCTTACCCCTATCTCAGCTTGCCCACACAGTCTCCAGTACTTGCTAACGTCCACACTCGTGTGAACCGCCTTGCATCAAGGTAGGCCTGTGTTATATTGTGGCCAATAGTGCAATACAATGAGACAAGTTGCTGCTACCTGTAGACTGCATGAGCTGGAGGGACCACCAGAAGGTGTCCAGCTCAAGCCAGCCATGATCACGACCCACATTGAACACCACGAGAGGTACACGTCTGTTCTAGTGGTTAGTCTCAGGCATACATAAGGCAGATCTACAATGATAGAGACATTATGTGTTGGCCTCGTACACAGACAAGCGGCCTGGGTATGAGGCTAGTGTTGGCCTTAGCCTCGTACCCAGACAAGCGGCCTGGGTATGAGGCTAGCATTGGCCTCAGGCTCGTACTCAGACGAGCGGCCTGGGTATGAGGCTAGCGTTGGCCTCAGGCTCGTACTCAGACGAGCGGCCTGGGTATGAGGCTAGCGTTGGCCTTAGCCTCGCACCCAGACGAGCGGCCTGGGTATGAGGCTAGCGTTGGCCTTAGACAGAAAGTGGCCAAATTCTATTTCACAACATTCAACGAAACTTCAAGCATAGTGTGTTTCAAGTATATGCCTGAAGAAGGTGGTCAGAGTAATGTGGATGTTGCCACTTACAGTCTAAGACCCAGGTACAAGGTGGCTGATGATTATAGGTGTAGAATTATTAACTAGCACGTCTCATTCACTATACACCACCTTACAAAAACACTGTGTATGCCATGATTCCTCAGGCCAGTGGAGCCGCAGCCCTTGGGAAGAAGACAGATGCTGTCCGGGAGACAGACAGAAGAGCACAATGTGCGAGCAGAGCTGGAGGAACGCAACAAGCAGCTAGCGGCCGAGGTGGAGAGTCTGAGGGAACAGCTGAAACAAAAGCCAAAGGTCAGTCTTTCTTCTGAGCTTGAATCACTTCAAGAGACGAAAATGTTACTATATATACAGGACACTTACTACATGTTCAGTAGGATAATCAGCTGTATAGGGTTTCCATGAGTGTGTTATGACATCGTTTTCATTAACGATGACCTCATTCTTTACTTGGACGCCTTCTTCTCTCTATGTGGCTACAGGAGGTCCCTCCACAAGTGATTAGGGTGCCAGTTCCCATGGCAACCAGTGAGCCAACCACACCCAGAACTCCAGGTGGGTACAACAGAGCAATGGAACTGCACCTCTACTCCAAACCCTTGAACTGGAACTGCACCTCTGTATTCAAAATTGACACTCACAAATATCCTAGCCTCGTTCCCAGGCTCTCTACCGCTTTTCCGTACTGCAAGCGACGGAAAGCTGGACGGGGCCTGGGAACGAGGCTACAAATATCCCTCCTCATGTAAATTAAGAATATTCCTTAATCAAATTGCTCCTCATAAGGAAATTCCTTAATCAAACCCTGAGGTGTACTGGGGTTCAATTCTCAGGTTGACTGCCACAGAAATGTATCCATTTGATTGTTGTTTATGTATCAGGTGCCGGTGATCTCACAGGCCAGTCGGGAGTCGCCTCCCCTCCTGCCCAGCTCGAGGAGACCCCTCACAGGACTCAGCAAGAGTGGTCATACCTGTTCGGAGGGGAGGAACAGGAGATGCAGGCCATGGTGGAAGAGCTCCTCACTGCCTTTCCAACTTTAACTGAATGTGAGTCAGTCAGCTCGGCAGCCTCGTTCCCAGGCCTTCCCACCATCCAGTTTTTGATCGCTTGTAGTATGCAAAATATTGTAAACAAACTGGATGGTAGGAAGGTCTGGGAACAAGGCTACCAGCTAGAAACAGCTAGGGTCTGGTCTGTAAGACCATCCCCCATTGTGGAACTACAGGACTCAACGTTGTGTGTTTCTCTGCTTGCAGCTGTGGCCACTGACCTGGGTAATGAGCTGTTTATGGCAGCTGCTGCCGTGGGGCACACCCTGAGCTCCATGGTGGAGCAGGTGGCGTCCACTCAAGGTACGTACAGTGCACGTAACATGGGGAAGAAGTGCAGCGTGGCCTGGGAATGAGTACACACGGGAAGAAGTGCAGCGTAGCCTGGGAATGAGCACACACGGGAAGAAGTGCAGCGTAGCCTGGGAATGAGCACACACGGGAAGAAGTGCAGCGTAGCCTGGGAATGAGCACACACGGGAAGAAGTGCAGCATAGCCTGGGAATGAGTACACACGGGAAGAAGTGCAGCGTAGCCTGGGAATGAGCACACATGTACTATCATATCTTACATCATTTTTGTTTACATTGTGTGTGCATATTATTGTCAAACCACAGATTTCCAAGGTTGAACAAGTAAGGGACACCTGGCAAACCACTGTACTACAATATGGTGCATCTACCTTAATTATATTAGCATTTCCTGCCACTATATTATGTACATATGTCCACTATATCACCATATATAGTTGTATACTGAGCTTGCAGCAGTGACGTGTATTAGGTCTAATAAGGACTGCCCTCTGAGTACAAAATGGTTACTTCATCTCCTTATATGGAAGAATTGAGTTGCCAAGCGACTTCCCTGTACGGCCTAATAAGGAATGCACTCTGAGTACAGAAAAATTATTAGGTACAAAGTCCTCATATCCAGGCCATTTCCACCTTCCGTATTTACTACCAACTACCAATCAATGGCCTGGGAATGAGACTACATGGTCTGGGAATGAGGCTGCCATGGTCTGGGAATGAGATTACCATGGTCTGGGAATGAGATCAAATTGATAACACAACTCTGTATTACAAGACTACAAAGCCGCTATTTGCCCTACAACTTGGACTTCATCTTTCCCATGAGTTTCTCAAGAGCCATAGCCTGTGCTAAGTTGCCGGAGATCTTCAGTTGGCCCTTCATGAAGGCCGTGGTTGGATTCACCTGTCCCTGGAACATGGCCACCAACTTCTCAGAGTCCATTTTAAATGTAACATCTGCTTTCGTGTCTGGGTCGCTAGGTCCTACGGACCCCGCACCATTCTTCAAATCCAGGAGCCACACCCCTGGGTCTTTGCCATCAGCAACAAACAGAAACGTAGCCTGAACTTGGTTCACAATCTCTTCACCAAGAAGAGACTTCACCTGCTGAAATACTCCCTCCGGTGTGTTGCCTGGCGCTGTCATGGTCTGTGTGGGGGCCTCCATCTGCTTCTTCGTCTGTAGCCACTCCGACTGGAAGTCCTCAGCTTCATCGAGGAAGTAGTCTGGAAGGAGTTTCTCCCCTGCACGTACAGACCACAATCTTTAGTTCCCTCTAAATACTCATCTGCTTTCAACCTATAGTAACCATATCCTGACATTTTGACCAATCAGAAAGCTGCGTTCAGCCCACACACAGGAAGTGTGAGACCTAATTAGACCAAATCACAGCTAGGGCAGTAGGTTTATATGCAAAAAGCACAAACACTGAGCCTACATGCTCAGGAATGGAAGACAATTTCAGCCTCAGATTCAAACCGTCCATATTAACTGTTAGTCTTGTGTGGGGGGGTCTTGTGTGGGGAAGATCTATGTACGACACGAATGGACTGTGAGTTGCTAACACCAAATATGGTTGTGTGGGAATATTTCTAACTGTACATCAGTGGAGGAGCCTGGGTACGAGGCTAGAGGCTCCCTGACCTGGTACGTTGGCATACTGGTCCATGTTGATGATGCCATGTTGTTTCAGCACCTCATCATCAATGAAGAACTGCCCGGTGACCTCCCGGCTGTCTCCGGTGAGAATCAGGTAGGCTGCGTCCGCCATGATGTCAGGTTTACGAGACATCTTCACTGCTGTGTCCCCTCCCAACATCTCAACGGCAGCTGTAGCAATCGCTATGTGAGGCATACAGTTATACAAACTGTAAACACACAAACACATACATATAAACACACAAACAAACTGTAGTGTTGTTCCCAACCTCCACCCAGCAATCTGTCACTTCCAGCACTGTACCTAGCTTGGTGCCTGGTGCTGAAGGAACTAGGCTACACTGTACCTAGCCTCGTTCCCAAGCTCCGCCCACACACGAGAGCCTGGGAACGAGGCTACACTGTACCATACTGTAAACAATGGAAAGCTGGGCCTGGGTCTGGGAACAAGGTTTACAAAGCTGTGCATCATCACCAGTATAAGCACTAGCCTCATTCCCAGGCTCATTGAACAGGCCTAGGAATGAGGCTATGTGAGTGTGCACTTTAGATGGTCCTCACCGGTGCGAGGCCAGAGTGCGTTCACTGCAATGCCATCAGACTTCAACTCCTCAGCCATGCCCAGCACACACATCGACATCCCATACTTTGCCATGGTGTATGCTATGAGGAAGTAGGGGACACAGAGTGTAATTCTCTCGCCAATACCCTACAGTGGAACAACTCTATAAAGACCTGGGAACCACTTTGGAACATTGATAAAACGTCAGAGCTTCTGTACATACACAAAATGCCACAAACTAATGAATTCCAGTGGATGACATGTCCAAATTGTTCAGAAGCAACCCCTGGATCTGGAGTGAACTGGAGTGAACTTACCACAGTGGTTTGCAAACCATCTTGGTTTGAGGTTGAGTGGCGGGCTGATATTGAGGATGTGAGGGTTCCTGCTCTTGTGGAGATGAGGGATACAGAGTTTGGATCTGGGAGGTAGGAAGGGGTGGAGTCAGGAGATGGGAGGGAGGGGGGAGGGGTGGAGTCAGGAGATGGGAGGGAGGGGGGGAGGGGGGGGGTGCTCTTGTGAGGATGTGTGTGCTGAATTGCAGACTGGAGGCTGAGCTATCACTTACGCCAGGAAAGTTCCTCGTGTGTTAACGTCCATCATGAGGTCGTACCTGAATGACATAGGAGTGAGTGAGGGAGAAGGAGAAAGAGGAATTAAAGGAATCAAAGGGCACACTAGAGAGAAAGGAGGGAGTAAGAGGGGAGGGTATACACAAGAGAAAAATGAGGAGGAGGAGGGGCACACTAGACAGAAAGGAGAGAGAGTAACATGTACATTGCAAGAAAGGAGGGAGAGCACATCTCCTCTATTGAGGAGACAATTACCAGGTCCTTCGTCTATCAGTACCTTTTCATTGGTGTCTCTGTCGTGCCAGTGAGGTGAATGGCACTGGCATTGTTGACCAAAATGTCGATGCCCCCAAACCTGTCTACGGCCTGGTTGACGGCATTCTCCAGTTGTGAATCATCACGGATATCCGCCACACATGGCAGACACTTTCCACCAGCAGCCTCAACTGTGAGGAGAGAGAGAAGAGAATGCATGGGACAGACTCTAAGGGACTCTGTCAGAAATACCCACCCTCTTTGGCTGCAGTGAAAATGGTTCCCGGGAGCTTTGGGTGCGGTTCAGCCGTCTTTGCTGCTATCACAATATTGGCACCATCTTGAGCTGCCCGGAGAGCAATGGCCTTGCCAATACCACGGCTAGCTCCCGTGATGAACAAAGTGCGTCCTGCTAGCTTACTGTGTGTGTGATTGCAAGGGGGGGTGGGAGGGAAGGAGAGTGAAATTATAACAGCAGTTGTCGGATCACAGGTAATAGTCCTGTGTTGATCATGAGACACCACACTACAAGCAGTGCTTGCAACGTTGCCTGTACAGTTTTTCACTACTTCATGAACTCACTACTGCAACCAGTCGAGTGCGGCCCTTACCCTGTGTTCAGCATCGCGTTCACGTTCTAGCCCCGCCCTATTTATTAACGTGCTGGTCTGGTTCCCAGACTATAGTGACACGCTATTCTGATAACATGTGGAACGGATATGATGTGCATCCTCATGTAACATAAGCACATGAGCACACAAAAAGAGTGTGTGAGAGTTTGAGGAAGGGGGGAGCTTGGAAAGGTAGTTATTTGCCACCTGAGTGGATGGTCGTGGCTTCAAATACTTAAAATGTTAATAACTCTCTGCACCTCCCTGTGGTGTAATGGTTTTGGCACATAAAACAAACTGCCCACACACAGCCCACAAGCCTGTGGTTTGTGTGCCAAATGTGTTAGCTAGCTACACCCATCAGGTGAGGAAATGGGCACATGACTCTGCTTGCAGCCATTTATAGTAAACAAACCAAGCTCTATGAAGCCATTTCCATGGCCAGCATCCTGCCACTACTTGTCACCACTGACACTGCACCAGTGAGATAACTACCTAGCTCAGTATCTACAGCAGCTGTAGCAAGCAGTTCTCATGTAGCTAGCCACAACATCACTTGGTAAGTTGCTATGCTGCATGCATGCAGGGTATCTAAGCACTGTATTGCATGTATAGCTACTGTCACTATAATTTATGCTGTCTTGTTACTATAGCTAAATTAATAATGATTGCATTGTTAATTAACATAATATTATATGCTGTGATATTCTGACAGTGTAAGGACTGTGTAGCTAGCTAGCTGCATAGTATTACGTATGTAAAGTGAGTTTATTAATGAGCTAGTGTGTGTGTGTATCCCTGGATGCTCTGCAGCAAACACACACACAAACACAACTCCTTATGGAGAGGGAGGCTTGGATGGTGGAAGGTCATGTGAAGCAAACATGTTTCTTCTGCTACCAGTTCAACCCAGACACTCATTGAATCAACAGTATAGTAGATACTACACTGAAGGGTCCTTTATAAGCCTATATAAGCACAAGCGTTATGACATTAGCTTTGTGGTGTTTTTTATAAGGCCAAGTTTGGTCATATTGATACCGTCTAATTGCAGCTAAGGAAATTGCATACTACAAACTCTGCTTATCTACTGATGTAGATCACTTGTACTCTGCCAGCAGATCAAGTTTTTGAGACATTGTGAAACATGGTGCATTCTTCAAATATTGTTGCTGCTGGGCTATGGATCACAAGGTTTATCTTCCTCTCAGGTGAGCTACAAGGCCAAGTAGCTAGCTAGCTGTAACCATAAGTACAAGTATAAAATAGTTATGCAAATAGCTGATACAGGTTAGCATCTGCCCTGTGATTTTTGATTTCCAGCCAAACTGGCTACTGCCAATGGGGATACAAGAGGAAAAGAAGTTGCATTTCAAGAGTCTGCAACAATGGGAGATAGCGGTGAAGGAGGTGTAAATGGAGCCTCTATTGCCTCTGCTGTTGTCATTGCCCTACTGCTGGTGGCAGCTGGGATCACTGTCACCGTGGTGGTTGCCATCATACTGTACAAGAAGCGCTACAGAAACCAGATGAAGGGCATGTGCTTCAAAGACGGTAAAAGGAGGAGGCTAACGTGTTCATGTTTCAGAGAAGGAATATGTGGGAATGTGGAATGCTGTTGTTTCAAGGATGAAGACAGGGAAGACAACCCACCACCTCGTGTTCATATAGGTAGGCAGTGAGCAGTATAGT
The DNA here is from genome assembly GCA_949130485.1 of Agelas oroides. Taxonomy (NCBI): domain Eukaryota; kingdom Metazoa; phylum Porifera; class Demospongiae; order Agelasida; family Agelasidae; genus Agelas; species Agelas oroides. The sequence continues at coordinate 9,146,292 of OX422194.1, read as the reverse complement.
CACTTGTGCTACTGTAGCATTTAAGCAACAATTGTACCATGTGATGAGATGCGTTTGTAGGCTTCACTCTCAGCATGATGAATACTGAAGCACTCACTGTCTTGTGTAGCTATCAAAGTACTTTTACTGCAGCTCCAATGGTATTCAGAAGACCTGGGTTTGAACCCTGGCTGGATCACAATGTTTTTTTTTCCCTCCAATGCAGAGAGTGTTCTCTACCGACAAGACTCGGAGCAAATTCTTATGAAAATCCCCAAGAAGAGAAAAGAACATCTGTACAGTATCCCGAGAAATGGTAATGGAGATTACGATGTCCCCAGAAGTACTCCAGCTGTGCAAACACACGAGCACTACCAGGTTCCTCAGTCACCTCCAGTTGCAGCTGGGTCCCCAGAGGAGGGAGGGATAGACAACTATGAGAACATGCCTAGTGCATCGGAAGTAATCAACGACTGTGGAGAACCTGTGAGTATATTATATTGCAAGTGTGTTGAAGGTAAAGTTAATTAGTGTAATCAATGTTTATATGCAGGAAAGTGATGGCACACGGGAGGTGTTTGTTTTTATTGGCAAGTCTTCAGTGGAATACCACACCCTACTGCAACAGGTACATATTTACCTCACTCCCATGCTCCTGTGCATGGGTGGAGCCTGGGAATGAGGCTAGCCACATCGTGTAACTAAGTTGTGCATCTGCACACAGTATACGTACACCCATCATCATGCCGTCTTTGTATCCGTTTCTAGGCAGTGACAGACGAGACTGAGGAGGAAGATTACTACCCTCCTCCTTCAAAGGAAGAAGACATCTACGCTGTTCTGTTTGAGCAACAAATCGTGACAATACCAAGAGAAGCTGTTCAGTAAGTTATTATGCTACCAACTGAAAGGCCGGGCTGGAAGTGAGAGGCTACCCTACAGCTCCCATTTGAGAAGTAATAATGTACATCATGCAACTGAAAGCTTTGTCCACAGGTTTCTCCTCAGCTTTTTGGTCTGTGACTGAAAACTGAGGAGGAGCCTGTTCTGTTTGAGCAACAAATCATGACAAGCTATTCAGTAAGTTGTTACTGCTCAAATTGGAGCTGTCGGGTAACCTCACTTCCAGGCTCCTCCCCAGCCTTTCAGTTGGTAGCATAATGTACATCATGCGACTGAAAGCTTTGTCCACAGGTTTCTCCTCAGCTTTTTGGTTGATAGCATATGTGACTGAAAACTGACGAGGAGCCTAGGGGTAACTGAATCACAGTGTAGAGCATGATTTTGTTTCTTCCTTTGACTGTGTATGTTTGTACGTTGGTACTTTAGGATCACTGGTGAAATTGGGTCTGGCCACTTTGGAAACGTGGAGAAAGCTATTTGGAAGGACTCCACAAACAAGGCAGTGGTTGTTGCTGTGAAGAGTCTAGCATCAGAGGAGAATAAAGTCAAGTTTCTCCAGGAGGCAGCCATTATGGGGCAGTTTAGGCATCCCAACATTGTGAATCTTTATGGAGTAGTCACCAGTGGAGTACCAGTGAGTAGCAATATCCTAACATGCATGTTTTCTCTCTTTCTGGTCACATGAAAATATGCGTGTGTTTCAGACACTCTCTCTTATCTTACAGGTCATGTTGGTACTTGAGTTTATCTCTAAGGGAGACCTCAAAAAGAACCTGACAGCAATGAGACCTAGGTGAACTGCACTAATAATTTTTGGGTATTTTGTCAATTAAGTTTATTGTGACTAAATGTATTTCTATTGCAGTCCTGGACAGCTTGTGGCAGCAAAAACAGCCAATTTGCTCCTCAGCTTCTCACAGCAAATTGCTTTTGGAATGCACTACCTTTCCAGCAAAGGGTTTGTTCACAGGGACTTGGCTACAAGAAACATCTTGGTTTCAAAGGATAATATTTGCAAGGTATAGCTATGTGTTAGTTGTATGGCCAGGCAATGAACTACTTTGACTTCATATTTGTAGCTGTTTAGCATGTTCTTGTTTTCATGAAAGCGTGTTGTGTGTGTGTGTGTGTGTGTGTGTGTGTGTGTGCATGTGCGTGAATGTGTGTGTGTGTGTGCATGTGTGCATGTGTGTGTGAGAGAGAGAGTGTGTGTGTGTGTGTGCATTGTGTGCATGTGTGTGCATGTGTGTGTGTGTGCATGTGTGCATGTGTGTGTGAGAGAGAGTGTGTGTGTGTGTGTGTGTGCATGTGCGTGAATGTGTGTGTGTGTGCATGTGTGCATGTGTGTGTATGTGTGTGTGCATGTGTGTGCATGTGTGTGTGCATGTGTGTGTGCATGTGTGTGTGCATGTGTGTGTGTGTGTGCATGTGTGTGTGAGAGAGAGTGTGTGTGTGTGTGTGTGTGTGTGTGTGTGTGTGTGTGTGTGTGTGTGTGTGTGTGTGTGTGTGTGCATGTGTGTGTGCATGTGTGTGTGCATGTGTGTGTGCATGTGTGTGTGCATGTGTGTGTGCATGTGTGTGTGCACGTATGTGTGTGCACGTGTGTGCACGTGTGTGTGTGTGCATGTGTGTGTGCATGTGTGTGTGCATGTACAGCTGATAAAACTTTCACTTTTTTCTCTCCAGATTGCAGATTTTGGCATGTCTCGAGACCTGGCAGATGAGAACTACTATTTGGGTCATGACGGAAAAGTTCCAGTGAAATGGACCGCTCCTGAAGCTCTGCACTGCAAGAAGTACTCCACCGCCAGTGATGTGTGGAGTTACGCATGTCTGTTGCACGAGATTTGGAGCCTTGGACACAAACCTTTCAAAGGCTTCTCAAATACTGAGGTTTGGCCTTTCAACTGTACTAGCACAACATTCTAGTCTAGCTTTATTCATTGTTTTGCACATAACTTTGCAGGCAATTGAAAAGGTTGATTCGGGCTACCGTCTCCCACCTCCACCTGGCTGTCCCAAAGTGGTTTATGAGATAATGATCCAGTGCTGGTGAGCAAGTGTACAACATGCATCACCCATCCTACAGCTGTGCTTATAGCTAGTACATATACCTTATTACATACCGATGGGTGACCAATGTTATTCTACATCCCTTACTAGGCATCCTGCTCCTTCGACACGGCTCACCTTTAAAGACATTTTGGCAGCACTGCTGCATGATGAAGCCAAAGTGCTGGACATACCAGTGGAGGATGCCTCTACCCACGAGCAAGCAAGCCTATTGGGAGCACCTTTGGAAGCCGGAGAGGGCATGTACTCTGACCTACAGCAACTGTACCTTCCAGACACCACTGCTTCTTCTGACAACTTAGACTATGTATATATCTGACTGCTAGTATATGTACGTAGAGCTATTAATATGCTTATTATACTAGCTACATATGATTTGTGCACCTTATTATACTGGACAATCGTGGTTCACTGTTAGCTATACCCTCACTCAGCCTTGTATATGTAGCACACACTGTTGTATGAGGATGGTCAGAAATGTTATCAAATAAACCTGTCTGCGTCATGAAAATTCCTTTTTTAAGCGCTGAAGTGTGTGCAAAGAGGCTAATCTGATTATCCCATTTTGGTAGTATAGCAACTGAAGCCATCTTCCGTAACACGGTTAAGTACCATATACATAACATAACTTGTAGCGTTCTAGTCATATCATAGCTGTTGGCTATTGTTGGCTAGGTACAATAACCTGGGTAATGTGCTGTGATGTTGGACTTACGTACATGACAGAGGCTGTGCAGTTATCTGAGTACATGTGAGTTACTAAGGACTAGCAGTATATACTATACAGTACTGGAGTGTACTGTACTAGAGTGATGTACAGTACTGGAGTGTACTGTACTAGAGTGATGTACAGTACTGGAGTGTACTGTACTAGAGTGATGTACAGTACTGGAGTGTACTGTACTAGAGTGATGTACAGTACTGGAGTGAATAGTGGAATGAACTAGAATGTACAGTACAGGAGTGTAAGCTATTACATAGAGTGTATAGTTATAGTACTACTGTGAAGTACAAGTAGATCTATAGCTACCTAAAAGCTCATGGTGAGGCAATAAGACAGCAGGATGCAATGATGAAGTTAGTACATTCGTGTACTGATAACACATTTGACAGGTGTGACAGTGTAGCCAGTGGGTGGAAATATGTAGTATACATAGCTACTGTAGCTAGCTAGCTGACTATGCCAATATTTGAGTAGATAGTCCATAAAAGCTATGCTCATATTAGAACAGTCTGGAAGCTTTCATTCCACTAACTATAGCCTAGTCATACACATATATTGCAGATGGCAGTCTCTATATACACAAAATGAAGCTTCCAGGCTGTTCTAATGTGCATGACATGAGCACAGGGATGAAAACTAGCTGCATAGCTTTCATGGACCACCTACTATTGACACAATATATGTATACGACATATCTCCTACATACTCAGAACGATGTAGTTCCAAACTTGAGATCTTGTTCAATTTCCAAGTGTCAGCTCGCATGTTATGTAGCCCCATTCTTGGGCCACTCCCCTGTGAAGAGTGCACAAACAGTGAGTACCAGGCCTTTCTTTTAGAGGGGAGTGGCCTGGGAATAAGGCTAACATGTATGCTGAAGATGTATGGTATGTAATGGAGGAGGGAATGTATCCAAACATTACCTTTGATTTTCTGAGATCAGCAGCTGCAGCATAAAGCTAATTGCTGTATGGTTTGTCTCCACAGAGGGTGTAGCATTTGATGGTTGGCCATGACAACGCAAACATCATTAATAGCCAAGTCCATTTCTGGACTTGCAATCATTGGTAAGCAGTCAAAACTACTCACTGAAATCTACTTACTATGGCTTACACCCTATGGCGTCCACTGTGTGTAAGGATATAGTATATGTGTGTCTGGTCTGTATAATTCTGGGAGGGGATGGTCCAACCCTGCTTCGAATGTAGACAGTCACTTGTATGGCATCTCATGTCCTTTCACTGCCCATACATTCTCCGATTGTTGTGTACAATTCCCTCCACACTTACAAATATAGTGACCCATTTCACAGCCACAAGAGCTGGTTTAATATATTATTGCTAAATTATCATACAGTGCTCATGTGCATGTGGGGGCTGGTCGTCGGTGATGGTGTGCTTGGTACAGCTGGTGTCAGTCCAACTCAGCCACACACAACTAGTGGAAACTACCTAGACCTGAATCACCCAGCAAACTGTACTGGAAACCTCTCCATGTGGCACTTTTGCTACTATTCTGCAAACCTCGCACAAGAGAGAACATATGGAATTTTCTTTGATGTGTGGCGGCATAACGAACACAATTCACGAATCCTAGAAAGGGTACATCATCTTCTGTTTGATATTAACATTACCAATTCCAGTAATTTGGCTGCATTTATCTGTGAGGATGTAACGGATCTGTTTGAAGTCTATCCAGAGGATGTAATTGGTGTGTTCGTTTTGGAGACGACTGTGCTTGGAACTCTGCCCCTACATGTTATAGCTGCTGCTACGAGTGGGTTTGGTCTGTACTTTGACAGCAGGGGTGCATTCACTGTCAATAAAGATGTGGATTTGGAGTGGATGCCTACACTCGCATTACACCTCTATGCCAATATTGGTAAGGCTGTAAAATATCATGACATTTACATGGATCTTGTATTTGGTAATAACTGTTACATTCCTACAGATTCATCACACCTGAGATCATCCACTCTTCCACCAGTATCCATCACATCTTCAGTATCCAGCACTCCACCAACATTCAGTGTTCCACCAGCGTCCAGCATTTTACCAGTGTACAGCACTCCACCAGTATCACCAACATTCAGTGTTCCACCAGCGTCCAGCATTTTACCAGTGTACAGCACTCCACCAGTATCACCAACATTCAGTGTTCCACCAGTGTCCAGCATTTTACCAGTGTACAGCACTCCACCAGTATCACCAACATTCAGTGTTCCACCAGCATCCAGCATTTTACCAGTGTCCAGCACTCCACCAGTATCACCAACGTTCAGTGTTCCACCAGCGTCCAGCACTTTACCAGTGTCCAGCACTCCACCAGTATCACCAACATTCAGTGTTCCACCAGCGTCCAGCACTTTACCAGTGTCCAGCACTCCACCAGTATCACCAACATTCAGTGTTCCACCAGTGTCCAGTGTCCCGTTAGTATCCAGCACTTCACCAGTATTACCAGCATCCAGTGTTCTGCAAGTAACCAGCAATCTGCCATTGTCCAGTGATCTGCCTGTATCCAGTGTTCCTGTAGTATCCAGCACTCCACCAATGTCCAGCATTTCACCAGCATCCAGCACTCTACCAGCATACAGTGTTCCTCCAGCATCCAGTGTTCCGCCAACATCCAGTGTTCCGCCAACATCCAGTGCTTTGCCAGTGTCAAGTTCTCCTCTAGTATCCAGTGCTTCACCGGTGTCCAGTGATCTGCCTGTATCCAGCACTCCATCAATGTCCAGCATTTCACCAGTATCCAGTGTTTCTTCAGCATCCAGTGTTCCTCCAACATCCAGTGCTTTGCCAGTGTCAAGTTCTCCTCTAGTATCCAGTGCTCCACCAGTGTCGAATGGTTCACCATTGTCCAGGGCTATACTAATGTTGAGTACTTCACAAAGTATTCAGACGATTTTCCCAACACCAGTCAATTTAGAGACCACTATAATAACTTTTCCCTCTTCCATGGCATCCACAATTTCTCCACCTTATGTACCAAGTGTCACTGAAACTTACACTAGCCTGTATCTACCTTTTGAAGCTAGCAACCATCAACCAGTTCCAACTCATCAAACACATCATACAGCCATTCCATCAATCCTGCCTACATCACAGACACCATCAACTCTGCTAATGCTATCTCCAGCAGTCACACCTACAAATCTGCCTACTATATTGTCTCTTAGTATAGTTACCATGGCAACCATGGAAGGCCTAATACTTTCCACTGCTGTAGCGGAACAAGTGTCTCCTACCGAAAGTGTAGCCGGTACGATGCCGGATACTACTAATACTAATACAACCCCTCATGAACTCAATAATGCCATTACTGCAGGCATCGCAGTTGCGTCTGTACTATTAGCTACTATGGCAGGAGGAATCGCACTGATACTGTTGATCACACTGCACAGGAGGTGGAGGCAAAAGAAGTCTTATGCAAATGGCACAGTGGACACACCAAACGGAAACAGCATCCATTTTGCTCTTGGTAAGTGCCATTAAATACACAGTGTAGTCGCAGTAAATTCTCAAATTGCAGACATAATGGACCAGTTTTCTGTCTACTGACATGTAACTTCTGTTCCAACACAGACAACATCGTCTACAGTGGTACCGTCTCAGACACAACCACACTTAAAGTAAATGCTCTCCCAGACAATAAACCACCTGTGCTCTGGTCAAACGGCTATGCTGATTCGGCGTCCTTATCAGATGACTATAAGGCACCAATTGTACTGCTACCCCAACTCTATAGTACTTCTAATGGAGCAACTCCAGTTTCAAACATGCTGCCTCAAGAATACGAAACTCCTGTCAGTGCATTGATATCATCTGCACAACCCAGTGACTCTGTGACATCAAATGACAGAGCCCACAGACCCCAGTCAAAGAGAAACGAAAGCAGACATGAGAGCCACCATGTGGTGAATGGAAGCTACGCAAAGCTGTTACATCAGTACCTTTTGCGCAGGCAGACCAAACAGTCAGACAGGGACAGCCGGAGTCAGGTAAACTGTCTTAGGCTCTATGCAGTAGTCATACTCCCAGTCTCTTACAAGTAGTGTGAGAGGATTGGACTGAGGCTACTGTCTAAGGCCTTTTTATACGCTGTGTAATCCGCACACCACATATTAATTTCATACACATTGCATCTCTAACACAGCAAAGTGTACCTACGTCTGCAAATTCTTCACGCTTATCAACTGAATACTACAGACTGCTGGAACAGGTGTGTGTACGTGTATGCTTACTTAGTTGTGTCGTAGAGGTTGTTTGCAGTTTGGATGTAGTGAATGGGCTAATTACAACTCATGCGGGAGTTGTTAGTTATGGTGGTACTTTTTATTTTATTTTAGTAGACATCTATAAGTGCCAGTGCAATATTTATTTATTTACTGAGATAGAAATGAGATGCATCTCACTAAAGTATTTGATGTTGCCCAACAACATATTTTTGGGATGAGACACAGTGTGTAGTCAGCTATCTGTCTTCCTTCCAAATAAGTATCATTTGAATATTTTGTTACCTAGGCAACCGAAAGATCAAACGGACCATACCATGCCCCACCCTCCAGTGAAGCAGAGATATTAGAACTGATAAAAAAGCAGGAGATTGATGAAATACCAAGGGAAGATATCAGGTACCTTGACTGGTAAACTTTTTCTCAGGCAGCATTCAGGATTGTGTTTGATAGCTAACAACTTTTGCATGCCTTTTCTGCACATGTAAGACTGACAACACATCTTGGGTCTGGTCAGTTTGGCACCGTGGATAAGGCTGTCTGGAGCACCAAGAGTGGCACACAGGAGGTTGCAGTAAAGTCCCTCACCTCTCTGGAAATGGAAAAGGTCAAGTTTCTCCAGGAGGCAGCCATCATGGACCAGTTTCGACACCCCAATGTGGTGCACCTTCATGGAGTCGTTACAAGTGGAGAACCTGTGAGTAGCTACATTGAATCAGACTCTTAGCCAAGTTTAAAGCCCTCCGCCCAGCTTTCCATTGCTTGTTGGGGGCCTTGGATTGTGAGGTCTGCACCCTCACAAGCAATATACAAGTGAGGGAAAGGTCTGGACCAAGACTGTGTCCAAACCTGAGACAGTTTTCTTGTTCATTGTCATGCAGATGATGTTGGTTTCAGAGTACCTGCCAAAGGAAGAGCTCAGAAAGTGTTTGGTTAAAATGGGACGCAGGTGCGCTCAGTGATACATTAACCACACAGAGAAAACACACTATATTTATATCTCACTTTCAATAGTGTCATTCCTCCTGATGCTCCCCATCTTCTTCTGAGCTACTGTCAGCAGGTGGCCCTTGGAATGCACTACCTCGCAAACAAAGGATTCGTCCACAGAGACTTGGCAGCTAGAAACATCTTAGTCAGCCATGACAATGTTTGCAAGGTAAAGAAGTCCCACACATTCGTACAAAGTATACTCATCCTACCAAAGGAGGAAGGGTTCATAAACTGAAGTATAATTGTGAAATGCCTCAATTTTTCCCAATAAGGTTGGTGGCTTTGGAATGTCACGTGACCTGGCGGATGCAGAGTACTACATATCTCACGGTGGAAAGATCCCAGTGCGATGGACATCACCGGAAGCTATGTACTACCGCAAATACTCCACTGCCAGTGACGTCTGGAGCTATGGCTGTTTGTTATATGAGATCTGGAGTCTGGGACGCATGCCATTCAAGAACTTCACCAATGCACAGGTGTGGTAGCAGTAGGAACTTTATAAGTTAATGTGTACAGTGAAAACAATTTCTGGTCCCAACCTTAGGTTATTGAAAAGGTTGACTCAGGCTACCGTCTCTCCCCTCCACCTGGCTGCCCCAGAGTGATCTATGAGGTCATGATCAACAGCTGGTGAGGTAGCAACCACAATCATTGACAAGAATGTCCTTTGATCTGTGTTCTTTCAACATGTAGGCACCCTCGTCCGGCCTCTCGTCCAAACTTCAGGGACATCTTACTGTGCTTGTTGGAAGATGAAGGAAAAGTTTTGCAGATTCCAATCAGTGATGCTTCCACTAATGAACAAGCGATTGTCTTGGGATCAGCTCTGACAGCCGGGAAATACATGTATGCTGAGTTACAGGAGAGATACTTTGTCAGAAACTCCACATCTTCCTTTGCCAGTACCAGCAACAGTGTCGTAAAGAGTATGGACTATGATCACATTTCTGGACAGAAATATCTTCTTTCGTTTCCCACCAGCACAGCCGACCTAGAGATTGTGTACAGTGGCAGTTCTTCCGATAGTACCTCCTTCCGCCACACTCTGCTCACCAATGACATTGAAAGTGACTATGAAGATATTAAAGACTAACAGAATCTGATATCTTTATTTCACCTAGAGTTTGAAACCCTGATCATTCACTTGCCTTGTGTGTGTGTAATGCAATAATGTTGCGCAATGTGTTTGATGACGTCATGAACGCGACTACGCGTTGCGTTTTCCCGCTAGGTTATTAGAATCAGCCAATTAGATTCAAGTATACAAATAGTTACGTATCCTCATTCCCATACTCGTCTCACAATAGCGGAACGGGAACAGCGGCTTGAAGGGGAAAACATTGGGGAAAGCCGGAAAGGCGAGACATATACAAGCAAACGACAGGCCAAGCGAGGCAGGAAGGCCAAGGTATGTGGACACTAGTGGTAGCAGATTAGCTGATCGTCTCTGATGATTACAAAGGACAGTCCAGACATGATCGGTTGTTGCTTTGCACGATGTCCCGTCTTCCACCTTCTGTGTAGGTTCACTACCTCCGAGAATCTTCCGCTTTGAACAGCACACGCATCCACAATGTCTGGTGAGCCTTGCACCCCATTCATTATATCATCACATGTTAGCTAACATGATGACCCCCCTCCTCATGCAGATATTGATTTGTCCACAGTAGATGCCTCCCCACTAGGTAAGTCAAGCTCACATACACAACTACAGTTGTTTAAGTCATGCAGTGTTAGGCTCGTTCCCAGACCTTCAGCAAGTCTCATGGGCCAGATTCCCCCCATGTGAGAGTCTGGCCTGTGAGACTAGCCTCAACCGTCGTTACCACCATGACACACCCACCTTTGTGATGCATGTAGTGCTGAGGATCCAGCTACCGTAAACGCTTTAATTAACGCGCCGTTAAAAAATAATTACGATCCGCAAAGGCGCCTTGTTTGGAGTGAAAAAAATTACTTCGGACCCATGAGTACAAGCGCGTTTGGAGTCCAGAGATTAAAAGTAGAAGTAGAAATCAGTCGAAGAACTAGATGTCTCGAAAGTCACACGAGTCGGGTGCGAAATCTCTCTTAATAGAAAGTGCCCTTAAAAAATATTTATGTCGTCAAGGGGCGCCCGCGTTAGAGCGAGAAAAATTAGTTTCCTGTCAAAAGGGCGCTTTCATTAGAGAGGCGCGTTAATTAAAGCGTTTACGGTAGTAGCTTGTACAGTGTCCCCTAGTTCCCTGGAAGTGGGTAGCCGGTGCTATGAGTTTGTTGTCCAGCTAGCAGTGTGTATATCATTCACTGGTTGATAACTCACCTCAGAGCTATAGCTAAATCATAAGCTGCTCACTCAAATGCATGTGGGCAAGTTATTGGCAGTCCCTGAAATAGCTGGGTTGGGATGAAACTACTGCAGGCGTTGTGAACCATAAATTGCCATTCAAACCAAGAGTGAGGAGATAACTAAGCGGTGTGCACTTCTCTAAAAAGGCGAGAACACTTGAAGTGGGAGAGAGGCTCGTTTAGATGCAGTGGTAGACATCAGGGGGTGTCTGGAGGAATGGTATGAAATTGCTTCTGGCCAGCTGGAAGTAACCAGGAAACGGATGTTTTGCCAATTTGTCACTCCTTCAGCGTGATGTCAACATCGCCTCATTCCTAGCCTCTCAAAGTTGGGGTTAGCTGGGGGCGTGAGCAGCTGGGTGGGTTAGCTGGGGGTGTGAGCGGCTGGGTGGGGCTAGCTGGGGGCATGAGCGGCTGGGAGCTCTGAACAAGAGTAATGTCAACATATGCTATATACACATGATAGTAGGCTAGTCTTGTGGGCCAGCCTCTCTCATGCAGTGAGAGTGTAGCCTACGAGACTAATAGCAGGCCTCCTCCCTTCTTGCTTAGTGCTACAAGCAGCAAAAACGTGGGCTGGAGACCTAGGGAGAGATATGCATTGACAGTTTGTTTTCATAATTTATACTACAGATATTGATGATGATATGCTTGATATCATAAGAGCACTCGGAAGTTGCAAGGCAAACTGGGAGGATGTTGGGCTGTATCTACACCTCAAATCCAGCAAGCTGTCAGAAATCAAGATGTCCCATCCCGGTGATCTGAGTGGCTGCCTGAGGGACACAGTACAGGAGTGGCTCCGAAAGAACTACAACACGGCAAAGTTTGGGGACCCTTCATGGAGGATGATAGTGGAAGCAGTTGCCGATGTGAACAACGATCTAGCCAAGAAGATTGCTGCAAAACATCCAGGTAAGTAGCTGCTATCATAGTGAACAACGATCTAGCCCAGAGGATTGCTGCAAAACATCCAGGTAAGTAGCTGCTATCATAGTGAACAACGATCTAGCCAAGAAGATTGCTGCAAAACATCCAGGTAAGTAGCTGCTATCATAGTGAACAACGATCTAGCCAAGAAGATTGCTGCAAAACATCCAGGTAAGTAGCTGCTATCATAGTGAACAACGATCTAGCCAAGAAGATTGCTGCGAAACATCCAGGTAAGTAGCTGCTATCATAGTGAACAACGATCTAGCCAAGAAGATTGCTGCAAAACATCCAGGTAAGTAGCTGCTATCATAGTCAGGTGCCATGTTTCTGTGATAGCTAACTGACTACCACATTGAAATTGAAATTTGAGCACCTTACGCTGAGAGCTGATCATTTTGAGCACCTTACACTGAGAGCTGATCAATTTGAGCATCTTATGCTAAGAGCTGATCATTTTGAGCACCTTACGCTGCGAGCTGATCATTTGAGCACCTTACGCTGAAAGCTGATCATTTGAGCACCTTACGCTGCGAGCTGATCATTTTAATGAGCTTGTGTTTGTTTTACCCCTTCAGCGTCTGGGTCGTCGTCTCGACAATCAGGTGGAGCTTCAGGGACCGCCTCCAGGGCATCAGATCCCAGGATATATAGTAAGTAAAATGGTTTACATGTCATAATGGAACCTATTATGGTCATCTCTTCTTAGTTTTGGCCACTTACGCAGCACAGAGCCTTCCATGTTTCCATACTGTGTGCTGTGACCCAGTATGCACTTGTCCTAGGCCTTCCGCTCCACATTCACACGCTGCAACCAATCAAAGACTAGTGGCAGTGAAGGCCAGGGAACCAGCTAGTATCAACTCTTGTTGTCCTTCTCTAGGTGAGAAACCTACTAACAGGGACTTGACACTGCTCAAGTATAGGGAAGGGGGTCAGGTTAAGCGACTGAAGCTGGTCGATACCATCTTAAATGAGTGGAGGGATGTTGGACAAATCCTTGGCATTGCACAACCAAAGTTAGACGCATGGTGGACGCAGACCAACAACGACCCAAAGCGCTGTTGTGATAATGTCATGGCACATTGGCTCCAGAACCCACCAGATGAGTACCCCCTCACCTGGCGTGGGTTAATCGACCTGCTTGAAGATGTTGATAAATTTGGTGCACTTGTACAAGACCTAGAAACAGCCCTTGCCAACAAAGTGTAGTCGCACTGAGCAGGATTTCACTTAGATTATTTTATTATTTTCTGAACATAATTTTGTACTTTTTTTAACTTTGTAGAGACCTCCTTTATGATTTACATTATACGTGAGCCCTGTTTGTGCATAATATACATTAATTATTTAGGTATACTTTTTTAATGGTGTAGTTTGGTAAGAGTTCTGGATAGTGATTCTAATTACACGGAAAAGGAAATTCAATTTTGACTGCCTTGTTCAGGAACTCATGATGTGACAATGTCTGATGACTGATGACATGTCTCCAATTACAGGACCATGAAGCTTCTCTAATTATAAGCAAAAAAAATTACAAGGATGCATAGCAGGGTGTGGCAGTTGCCATTATACATGATTGTAATTATGGCGTTTCGACATCAGCACTGTGTTTGTGTCGACTACGTTTGTGCTCCTTGCGTTTGTGTTTCTTCTTGTGTTTGTGGTCTCCTTTGTGTCTCTTGTGCTTGGGAGGATGTGGGCTCGGGCCCTCGTCACTGTGAAGGCTAGACAGCATGGAGTCAGCTGGGCTAGCAGTGCCACTCCGGCTGTCAAGAGATGGGGAAACTTGCGGTCTTTTTAAATGTGAAGTTGAGATTTTCAGGGAGAGAGACTTTGAGGACAGGGTTGTGCCAGTCCCAGTAGATAATGGGGGAAAGGGGGGAGCTCCTGTCGTTACATGTTCGTTACCCTCTGTGACGGTTGTGACTTTCAGGAGTGGTTGCGAAGCTACCAATAAGCCCGGCAGGGTCTATACGAGAGAGAGACACAGGAAAAAGTATCCAAATCTTTACTTATGTATCTGAGCCTCCTAAATAATAATTCAGAAAAAAATTTGCTTTGTCATTCAATACTGTTGTGTTTCATGTATCCAGCTATTTGAACACGTGTTCAGTGACTTACGACTGCAACCGTAATTAATAAACTTGGTGTGCATTAATTAGAGTACCGATTCTGATCCCTTGTACCTGCACGGTTGCTAGAGAAGGAGTCGTCTCTCTTCTTCCTGTCCCACCGGCTACTGGTGTCCTAGCACCAGACATCCCGATGCCAGTCTCCTCTGGTGTCACAGCCATTTTGGGGCTAGGGCTCTGGGAGATCGACATACACACATATGGACCAGCAGCAAAACTAGAAACATGCTCAAACTGACATAGGAGCCATCTTGCCTCCCAAAGCTGCACAGTTTACAACCTACCGCACTAGGTGAAGCAAGGCTGGATCGAGCAACCTTCTCCTTCAGATCAATAACCACACCAAGCTGCAGGGGGGAAAAGACTACCATTTAGGCATTGTGTCTGCAAGCAATGCAGGTGGCCATTTATAGAAATGACTGCAGCTGCAGGTACTGGAACAACAGACAAACAACATGAGTGGAAGACATACAGGAGTATAGGAGTATACACACAACAATATGCCACACAATGGAGACAGTAGTATAGGAGTATACACACAACAATATGCCACACACTGGAGACAGTAGTAAAGGAGTTAACGACAATATGCCACACACTGGAGACAGTAGTAAAGGAGTTAACGACAATATGCCACACACTGGAGACAGTAGTAAAGGAGTTAACGACAATATGCTACACAGTAGTAGAGGGGTTAACATGCTACCAACTATAGCTAAGCAACTTACTCCCTGGGGCATGCATGTTGGTGTGAGCCTGCCATACAGAGCAGAATAGAGATCCACCACCGCATTCCGGAGACGACAGTCGTAGTAGAACTTCTTGCTGTGAAAGAATGCTCATGTGAACCACTAGGACAGTATGAGCCACTGTGAGCCATGTGAGCCATAGTCTCGTTCCCAGACTACTGACCCTGCTGAGAGGGTGGGGTCTGGGCATGAGACTATGTGAGCCACTGTGAAGTCATCCACGAGGCAGTGTGCTCACCACATGAGGGTCCAGAGTCTCTCCACGAGCTCAAGTGTGTGTAGTTTGGATTCTGTTCTTCTGGTGAAGGGAGGGTTGGCCGCAAGCATGCCCAGGACAGCACGACTGAGTGAGGGAGAAGGAAGGAGGCAACATTCAGTTGGACCAATCGGATGGCTTTATTCAGTATCTGAACGGAAGTGTAAACTCTAGAATTTTTCAATGTTGTGTGACTGTTATGAAAAGCTGGGGAGGAGCCTGGTAACAGTGAATATAGTTTGTGAGGTGAGTTTGCGACAAGTGCACGCTCATACATGTACTCTGGCAGTTTCAAGTGCCACGTCCCTCACCGGACAGCTGGCTCTTCTCTCTCCACCACCTCCAGGAGGAAGTTGAGGTCACCCTCACTGTGCTCAGCTGCACCACAAAAACACATTCAAAATCACTTTGGGCTTCCACTAGCCTTGAGCCCAGGCTTTCCGTCTCGCTACAAAACCCAGAACAGAAGCCCGGGTTTAAGGCACCTTGCACAATGTGGTGTGGCACTAGCGTTGAGCCCAGGTTTTCCGTCTCACTACAAAACCCAGAACAGAAGCCCGGGTTTAAGGCACCTTGCACAATGTGGTGTGGCACTAGTGTTGAGCCCAGGTTTTCCGTCTCACTACAAAACCCAGAACAGAAGCCCGGGTTTAAGGCTAGTGCCACACCACACTACACGACCAGCGTAGGGAGCTGTACCTCGCACAATGTCCACGATACTCCTTAGTGCTGCCAACCTAACATCAATGAAATTACCCGATCTGAAAACATGGAGAATGATATATTTAGCTCCAGAGAGAAAGAGAGCTTCTATATTTCATCTATCGGCATTTAATACCGGCTGAGTAACATAAACACAGTTGTAGGATAGGGATTTAATCACTGACGGGCTGTTGTCACGACAACGTACCCAGCATACTCCTGGAAGAGGTGGCTTTCGGTGGGCAGGTGACCATTCTTTTGGAGAACACGAAATGCATGAAGACAGCTGCAGAGGATGTAATAGCCGTGAGCCTCCCTCCCTTCCTCCCTCCCTCTCCTCTCTCTCTCATCACACCCTTTCATCCCTCCCTCCCTCTCCTATCTCTCTCATCACACCCTTTCATCCCTCCCTCCCTTTCCCCTTGCTCTCCTGTCTCTCTCTCCACCCTCTCCTCTCCCTCTCATTCCTCCCTCCCCCCCCCCATTACCTGGCTGTGATAGCATAGCGGTAGGAGGGTAACACCTTCTCTATGTTGAGATGCTGCACAATTTCCTGCAGTATTACCTAGCAACAAAACCAGTAGCAACAGAACATGTTAGTTACAGTGAAACCTGTTACAGTGGCCTTCCTTCCAGTACACCATTTGAAAACACACTTGGACTGAAGTCCGTTCGCTACTTACGAATTATGTTCCTCAACAATCATGGTACCTGTCCTTCAGAAGTTAAAGCCACGGTTGGTGTCTTTTTGAAGTCGGTTCTGTACGGAGGAATTTGACATTAAAATAAGAACTAAAATGAGCTAATGTGAATCCCCATATACTAGTCATGAGAGCCAAGCACCCTCCCTCCTGCCTACGTTAGTGAGGCCTACTGGTCATGAGAGCCAAGCACCCTCCCCCCTGCCTACGCTAGTGAGGCCTACTGGTCATGAGAGCCAAGCACCCTCCCTCCTGCCTACGCTAGTGAGGCCTACTGGTCATGAGAGCCAAGCACCCTCCCTCCTGCCTACGCTAGTGAGGCCTACTGGTCATGAGAGCCAAGCACCCTCCCTCCTGCCTACGTTAGTGAGGCCTACTGGTTATGAGAGCCAAGCACCCTCCCCCCTGCCTACGCTAGTGAGGCATGACTTTAAGAGGAGGCTCCTGTTTCTCTGTCTCCGTCTTACCCTGCAGGTTGGGCGGTGACTGACACCTTAGGAGTGATGGTCTTGGCCAGAGCGTCAATCAGCGCCGCCGTGTAGAAGCCATCTGAAAACTGAACAAGCAGCAAGCAAGATTGACAAACCATACAGGAGGTATCTATTGTTTGTTACTTAGCAACCAAAATTCTGAGTGGGGTATGTGACTATGTGCTGAGTCTCTCAGAGTCCACGACTCTCTGAACCTGACATACAGGTTGGGGATCAAACAATACTAGAAGAGGCCTTTGTGTACCACAGCAGGAAACAAAAGACCACCTGGTCACTACCTAACAACAAAGCTTAGGGCAGAAATACATTAACAAAGTGTTAATAAGGTGTTAGGCATTGTGTTAATGAGAATGTAAAACAATCAACAACACTGGCATGGTCTCGGAATGGAACCATGGTCTGGGAATGAGGCTACCATGGTCTCGGAATGAGGTTACCATGGCCTGTGAATGAGACTACCATGGTTTGGGAATGAGGCTCTTAGTTACAAGGCAGCTGAGGAACATACCTTGTTTGTCTGGTTGTCACTGAACTTGAAGAGGTCGATGAGGAAGGAGAGTACCTCTCTGGGACACTGGTTGTGCATGTTCCTGATACTGGCTATGCACAGGGGGAGGGCCTGCAGGGACAAAGAACCAAGAAGTGTTGAGCGGGGAAAGGGAAAGGGGGGAGGGGGAGGGGTGGATAGAAAAATATCTCTCCCACGACTTTCCTAACAAGCACGCACACACGTCGTATTCTGGACTGTGGAATGGGAACACGTCTGATGTGTACCTTTTGTACAAAGTATGCAGCGATGTCGGAGAAGTCATTGTATCTGACGATGGCAGGGTGGGCCTGGGAGCCAAACAGTTTCTGGTACACACCGATAAGGAAGGAGGGAGACCCACCTGAAGAAGCTGTGTCTGTCAGCAGCTGTGAACAAGATACAACAGATGAGTTCTAAGCTGCTTTGAATTTCCTCATTCTTTGGACACTACACACATTCATGTACATACATATACACACACATACATACATACATACATACACACATACATACATACATACATACATACATACATACACTCATACACACATACATACATACATGTACATACAGGGACGTACCTTTGCCAAGCTTTGAGCTGCCTGGACCTTCACATGGTAGTAGAAGTTGGGGGAGAGGATGGCATCTCGGAGAATGTCTCTCGTAGCCGTGGAGGGGAACGCCTCTAGTGCCTCAATAGCCTGCATTGTGTGTGTACATGTGAGTAGCTTCCTTGTCTTGTGGTCTCATTCCCAGGCCACAAGGCTAGGACTGGGAATGAGACTCTACATGTTAAGGACATTGCTAAAATACTTTGTACTCTGAAATGGGACACATTTTGGTTTCAGAAGAGTGCGAACACACACACACACGCACACACACACACACACACACACACACACACACACCTCCAGCTGTGCGTTAGCATCTCTCTCGTACTTGAGGAGACAGTGCCAAACAGTGTCAGCTTGCTCCATTGTAAGCAGTCGCAGCCACAGAAACTCTGGGTCCACCCGAACCCACAACACTGGGATCTCCGTGCTGGGAGTGAGGGATGGAGGAATGAATAGAGGGAGAGAGGAGAGGGAGGGAGGAGAGGAAGGAGGGAGGGGAAGGGTGGAGAATGAGAGAGGAGGGAAGGACAGAAAGACGGAGGGAGGGCAGAGAGGCAGCGAGGGCTCACTCACTCCAGAGTGGATATGTCAATGTCAACCTCTTCCCCGTGACTAAGCGGGACTTTTCTTTTCTTTGACCTGAGGCAACACAAGTGAGAAGGGAAAGGGAAGAGGGAGGAGGTGAGAGGGAGAGGAGAGGGTGCGGAGGTGAGAGGGAGAGGAGAGGGTGAGGAGGTGAGAGGGAGAGGAGAGGGTGCAGAGGTGAGAGGGAGATGAGAGGGTGAGGAGGTGAGAGGGAGAGGGAAGAGGGAGGAGGTGAGAGGGAGAGGAGAGGGTGAGGAGGTGAGAGGGTGAGGAGGTAAGTCATAGCTCTGAACTGGCTCACTTTCTGATCTTGGAGTGGCAGGGTAGCTCATGCACCGAGGTCGAGTCCTCAACCTGGATCGTGTGGGTGAAACAGCCATCAAACTCCTGCACTACGATTGTCATCGGTCCCTGCAGAAAGATCCAACCAACTCAAAACTTCATACTACACATGTAAATACTAAAGTCACATGATCCAGTACTAAAGTCACATGATCCAGTTCTAGTCACATGATCCAGTTCTAAAGTCACATGATCCAGTACTAAAGTCACATGATCCAGTACTAAAGTCACATGATCTAGTACTAAAGTCACATGATCCAGTACTAAAGTCACATGATCTAATCCACCAATCAAATGTGAGCAATAAGTGTACACATGCACTACTTGCCACAAACATGCTGTATCCACGAGGTAAATCTTGTTTCAGCCGCAGTTCCACGCTGTTCTTCTTTCGGATGTAACTGAAGGAAGCGTGAAAACGTGGGATGCCATTCCTACATACCCACTGTTCCATAAAATGCGAGATATCTTTGCCCAGCACTGTCAGAATGGACTTCATAAACTGTGTGTGTGTGTGTATGTGTGTGTGTTGTGAAATGTTCTAGTACCTAATACTAAAATAACCTGAATACACTCTCTCTCTCACTCAATCAGCACAAGTTAACTTTCAGTAGGTTACCCTAGAAAGATGGTCTTACCCCTCCTGTTGAGATGAGGAGGTTACCCTAGAAAGATGGTCTTACCCCTCCTGTTGAGATGAGGAGGTGATGCCAATGTCCGAACTCTCTCGTCTGACTGGCAGTAGACGCTAGCGTCAGTAGCTTGTGGAACACCTGTGAGGAAGGGAGGGAGGGGGGAAGGAAGGGAGGGAGAAGGGAGGGAGGGAGGGAGAAGGGAGGGAGGGAGGAAGGGAGGGAGAAGGGAGGGACGGAGGAATGGAAGGGAGGGAGGGAGGGATGGAGGAATGGAAGGGAAGAAGGAAGGGTGAGTCACTACTGACAATTCACTAATCAATGCTAATAATTAGAGGGTTATCCCCCATCTCACCTGTAGCAGGAGGTCCTGTCCCATCTTCAGTTGGATCATGCGCACGACCAGGTGTGCCTTGGACAGGAAAATATCAAACTCTTTCTCTCCAATGAGGCGGGGATGGACGGTGACACGGGAGGAGGGGGTGGGAGAAGCTGAGGGAACTGGAGAGGGGAGAGAGGGGGGCTGGATGATGACACAACTCAACAGAGATGAGTGCTAGGGATACCTGCTGAGGTTGGGGTGATCTGGAGGGCAGCCAGAGTGCCACAGAGGGGAGGGAGGGTGTGGTCGAA
This sequence comes from Agelas oroides, assembly GCA_949130485.1. Taxonomy (NCBI): domain Eukaryota; kingdom Metazoa; phylum Porifera; class Demospongiae; order Agelasida; family Agelasidae; genus Agelas; species Agelas oroides. The sequence goes on along the minus strand of OX422194.1, from coordinate 9,125,753 downwards.
CTCATACTGACAAACCTTTCGCTGCTCCTGTGGTATACAGTGTAGGGAAATGTCAGCTATGTGACACACACCACTATATGTACCATAGATCGGGAAATTTTCGCCGTAAAAAAATATATTTTCGTCGGTGTGCTGGAGCACAAATATTAAACATGCAAAAAATTAAAACACATCTACACACTACATTGCGGAACCGTCGAGTGATGAAATGCTTTTAACATATAAATTTCCCGATCTACAGTATCTAGTGTCAGACACACAGTCACATGACCATGTGGTATATGTCACATGACCATGAAAGAGTAAATGCTACTACATTGCCGCCATAATGTCACTCAGTACATAAGGATACGTTACAAAGTGACGAAGCTGCATGTACAAGTAGTACAGTATGTGCGAAACAAATCTTGCCGTAAAGAAGAGGGTTATCTGCTACCAACCTGAGTTTTGACTGAATGCTCAGTTGTCATCAAGGCAGAAGTGGAACATTCAGTCGGTTGAAACGTCAGCAAAGTTTCCCCAAACTCAAGTTGGTAACATGACATTTTTCATTCATGCAGAAGCAACTGAGAAGCCACTGACTTCCTAGTTCTTGTTAACTATACAATAGATTGGGAGCTCATAGGCTCTCAAAATGGTGGTAGCCTTGTACCCAATCATAAAAAAATAACGGCCTGGGTACGAGGGTACCATTTCTTCCCTGAGACACATGGAGGACCTATGAGCTCATTGCACGAATGGCCTGGGTACAAGGCTGAAATGATGGCCGCCCAAATGTCACAATATTGTTCATGTTCCATGTGCTGATGTGAGGGGGTTGCTGCACTGACCTGCATGATCCAATGCTGGTAGTCGGTGTTTCCAAACAGCTTGCGGCAAAAGAGACCAGAAATAAACCCTGCTATCCCACAAGGCAGCCACCAGTCGTTCCTGAAACAAACAGCAGCTGCATGTCATGTACAGTGTATGATGACATTGCATACTGATACTAGATCATAGGCCTCTAAAGCTCCAAAGAGGGCAGGGAGGAAAGGGAGGGAGGGAGGAGGGAGAGAGGAGGGAGGGAGGAAAGGGAGGGAGGGAGGAGAGAGGGAGGAGGGAGGGAGGAAATGGAGGGAGGGAGGAGGGAGGGAGGAAATGGAGGGAGGGGGGAGGGAGGGAGGGAGGGAGGGAGGGAGGAGAGGGAGGAGGGAGGAGGGAGGAGGGAGGAGGGAGGAGGGAGGAGGGAGAAGGGTCAGACCACTAACTAACCAGAGCTGTGGTTGAATGTAGCAACCAAAATATTGTCTTGCGATTGCCAGCGCTATGAGTCTCCTCGTGTGAGGAACTTGGTCGATGATGCGTGCTGAGTGGAGTAGGTTAGTACTGGATTGAGAGAGGGAGGAGAGAGAGAGGGGGGGGAGGGGAGAGAGGGAGGGAGGAGAGAGAGAGAGAGGGGGAGGGGAGAGAGGGAGAGGGAAAGAAGGGAGGGGAGAAGAAGGAAGGGCTGAGGGTGATGAATCTTCATAGCTCCACCTGACATTATCCGAGCACCTACGTACCTGAATATTCCGAGAGTTGAGTAGCTGGCTGCCTCCTGGTAGGCGTTGTCCACAAACACCAGCTTGTAGCTTGAGTGGGGGAACCGCGCACTCAAGAGTTCCTCGTAGAAGCCAAACACCTTATTCAGTGGGTGGGGGAGCAAGGAGAGAGGAAGAAAGGGAGGAGGACGGGAGGAAGAAGCAAGAGGACAGGAGAGGGAAGAAAGGGAGGAGGACGGGAGGAAGGAGGAAGGAAGGCAAAAACAGAGCTAATAAACTGGACAGTGATTACAAATGTGCCCTCCTCCCCCCTTCCTACCTCATGTACAAACTGGACAGTGTTCTTGAGTATGGGCATGAGATTGGGCAGGCAAAAGTGAGTCACCTCCTGCATCACTGGATCCGGGTACACCTCAAAACAGCTGTGGGAGGGGCAGATGAGGTCACATGACAGTCATGTGAACACTTCAAAAACCCCAAGCTAGCTACATGTGCATGTTCAGAGACAAGCTAGCTGGCGGGCTCACCCAATGGCAAAGGCGATGCAGGGAGCAGTAGTAGGTACGGTCAGGGAGTAGTGAAACGTCTTCTTCCGACCATCTGGAGACAGCAGCTGTGGGGGACACCACAAAAGGTTGCCATGGCAACTGGTGCAAACAGAGCGTAAAGTTGTACAACACCCACTTGTTCTGTGAGGTCTCCACAGCTGATGGCTACCATGTTGGCCGGGACGGTGAGGCTGAGTGTCCAATGACAAGGCTCCGTGTACGAGTCAACACACGGGAACCATAGCCTGAGGCATAATACAGTATACCATATAAGGACATATGTATACAGACAGACATCATGCTGTGTTCCAACCTTGATGAATTCTCCCATCCATAGGTGAACACATGGACGTGTTGCTATAGAAACAAGTTGAGTTGAAGGAATAGAAATCAACCCGCACCCACACACACACACACACACATGCACGCACACGCACACACACATACACACCATAGCCTCGGGGGAGCTTCCTGGTGGGATAACAAACTGCACACCCCCTCTCGGCTGTTCCAAAGAGAACTCAATCATTATCCGCAGCGGCTTCCCCTCCTGCCGCCCAGAAATGTCATAGGTATCCTGTGATACAAGTTCAGAGTCATAGATGAGGCACTACTGAACAGTGGGTTGTCAGACAATCATACAAGGATGAAACAAAGGACTGGAGGGAATGAGGCTAGACTTGGGCGGTGATGAACATTTGAAAGTTACCTTTGGTATTTTAATGATGAGCTCCCCAGCGCTAGCAGCACAGTCACTGTCACAGGACTGGATCGCCTCGTGGTGGCACATGTCATAATACTCCAGGTTACGTCTGCAGTCCAACAAGGATACAGTCACACACTGTGGTGATGTACTATGGTGATGTACTATGGTGATATACTGTAGTATACTGTGGTATACTGTGATATACTGTAGTATACTGTGGTATACTGTGATATACTGTAGTATACTGTGATATACTGTGGTGTACAGTGGTATACTGTGATATACTGTGGTGTACAGTGGTATACTGTGATATACTGTGATATACTGTGGTATACTGTGATATACTGTGGTGTACAGTGGTATACTGTGATATACTGTGGTGTACAGTGGTATACTGTGATATACTGTGGTGTACAGTGGTATACTGTGATATACTGTGGTGTACAGTGGTGTACAGTGGTATACTGTGATATACAGTGGTGTACAGTGGTATACTGTGATATACTGTGGTGTGATATATACTATGGTACACTGTGATATACAAGTACTGTGATTACTGTGATGTGTTCCCTTACTCTCAAACCTAGTCTTGAACCCAGACCCTCCTTTCCTCTTTGGAGGGGGGTCTGGGTTTGAGACTACCTAAACAGAAAGTTCTGGTTTCAAGGCTGATTTGTGATCATGCTCACTTCTTTGTGTCTGGGGGGCAGATCGAGGTGGTGGGGTCCGAGTACGAGTAGTTGGCATTGTGGCTGCCATTCACCGTGACACGGAGAATACGACACTGCCTACAGCAGCAGTTGAGGGGCAGACGCCATAGCTTGCCTGTGTTGGTGAGGGGAAGGACCGTCAGCTCCGTACAGCCCTGGGGGTGAGAGAAGGTTCATTAACCCCAGGCCAGTCCAACCATACGTAGCCCTCCTGATCACCCCAGCTCACAATGATGGTCTGTTTGCGGAAGTTAACATCGCTGATGATGAGACTCTGGTGGATAAGCTTGAATGTCCGCCCGGACGAAGACTGGCCCTTCTTCTGCTTGCTCATGGATGGCGGTAATTTTATTTAGTGCGCACCTTGGCTAGCCAACCGTAAGGGGGCGGGGCTAGCTAGGTTCTAATTATGGAGCACCCACGTGTATAGATCGAGCAGGAGGAAAGAAGGTTGTGTGATTGTGTGGTAGATGGGCACTTGAAAATTATCAGTGTATGATGTATGTTATGAAATACCATCCATGCAGGTCAAAGTCATGGATTCCCAGGTATTGGCATGTGAGGGTTGCAACTTTCTACGGCAGCGACTGGTGTTGTCCACTCTCAGCTCTCGTCCAGTGAGAATCACCAACATCAGGGAGGATGCTGATGAACCTGGACTCAGAGGTCAATTGCTATTATTGTTGCTCAGTACTCTCCCAATTTAAGTCAAGTCCGTTTCACAGAGCTGATCTCCTCCATTAATTATTTGGCTTAATTGTAAGACTATGCATGTACTCACTGTATGGTGTACCATTTAATTTCTGTAGAGTTTGAGGCTGGTTTGATTCGACTGCTGGACAAACTCACTAATGGATCTAGGATTGAAGTCAACGAAACTGGTAAGTACTGACTTTCACATTTCTGTATAGTCTTTTTCTCTCCCTCCTTTCTTCCCTTCATCCTCATTCTTTCTTCCCTATCTCCTCTTCCTCTATTTCTTTCCTTCCTCCTCTTTCCTCTTCTTAAGTTCTTTTTCCTCTCGATTCTCTGCCCTCTCCCTCCTCTTTTCCTCTTCATCCTCATTAAAGTGTTAATCTTGACTCTGTCCATGCAGGCACGTCACTGCTCTACTCTCCTGGTCTGTTAGTTGGGGGTACATTGGAGCATGATTGCAGCCTGCAGCGATCCATAGGATATTCCCTGGAACCCCTGGTTCTTCTGGCTCCCTTTGCTAAGACACCAGTCCGAATTACACTGAGAGGACTCACCAATGGCCCAGACGATCCGTCTGTAAGCTGTACCCTCGAAGTAGATGAATGAAACTTCTTTCCCTAACCCCTCACCACTCTCCCTCTCCCTTCTTCCTCCTCTTTCCTCTCTCTCCTTTTTCACTCTTCTTTCGCCTTCTTTATCTCCCCTCTCCCTTCTTCCTCCTCTTTCCTCTCTCTCCTTTTTCACTCTTCTTTCGCCTTCTTTATCTCCCCTCTCCCTCTCCTCTCTCCTTTCTCCTCTCCCTTCTCCCTCTCCTCTCTCCTTTCTCCTCTCCCTTCCATCTCCCTTCCTCTGGTTGTACTGGCAGGTAGACTACTACAGAATGTGTGTAGTACCACTTTTGAAAAGACTCCTCCCAGACAATGAGCTGGAAGTCAAGGTTGGTTGCCATGGTTACAGGAACCTTATACATGCATGTGTACTTCAGTGTACTGTGTGTGTTCAGTCACTACTGAACAATAACAACGGTGTGTTCAGTCACTATAACAACGGTGTATTATGTTGTTTAGTTGGTTCTCTCTGTGTCCCTGTCCTCTCAGATTCATCGTCGTGGGATGTGGCCAGGAGGAGTGGGAGAGGTGGTGTTCTCTTGTCCCACTGTCAGGAAGATGAAACCTCTCCAGCTAACAGAAGAGGGGAAAGTGCGGCGGGTCAGGGGCATTGCGTATCCCCCCCACACACCTAGCTGATGGTGTTTGCATGTGTGTGTGTGTGTGTGTGAGGGGGGGGGGGGGGGGGGGGTGGGAACTTTCAACAAATGTTCTTCCTTGACTGTTAATCAGCTACTGTACTCGTGTGAGTCCCTCCATGGCTAACAGGATGGTGGACTCTGCCCGGTCTGTACTCAACCAGCTACTCCCGGATGTGTACATCTATACTGACATAGCTAAAGGAGCTGAAGCAGGGAAGTAAGTGGCAGCCATGTGACCAGTTGTCTTGAAGCTGTCTATCTGTCTGTCTGTCTGTCTACCTGTCTGTGTGTCGTTTGTCCAGTCTGTCTAGCCTCGTTCCCAGGCTCTCTCCTCAAAAACCAGGGGAGGAGAGAGCCTGGGAACGAGGCTACCTATCTGTCTGTCTGTCTCTGTCTGTCTGTTTATCTACCTGTCTGTCTGTCTGTCTGTCTATCCGTGTGTGTGTCTCCTTTCCAGGTCTCCTGGATATGGGTTGACGTTGGTCTCTGAGAGTACAACTGGTGTGACGCATGCATCAGAGAGGTCCACTCACTCCTCTCCTGCGTCTAGCAGCTGTGTCGGTACAGAGGGTTCTGCCCCTCTAGTGCTCCCAGAGGACATTGGTCGTGAGGCTGCATCACAGCTGCTTCAAGAGATTGTCCATGTGAGTGTGCACTTAGACATAGTAGAACTGGCTACACACAAGTGTAACCCTCCCTCTGCTTAGGGTGGGTGTGCTGATGCTGGTTGTCAGGTCTTCCCCCTCCTCTTCATGGCGCTGGCTAAGAAAGATGTCTCCAGACTCTACTTGGGAGAACTAACCCCATACACGTATGTCACAGTCACACAAGCCGTGGTATCAACAACAAGGGGTAGTAGTCACTTATATGTCCTTGTTGAAGTGTTTGCGACCGGGACTAAAATCATTGATCATGAAAACTTCTTGACTCTCCTTCTGAAGCTCTTGAGCTCCAGTGGTTCCGAAGACAAAATAGCACCATGGCTCTGTAGTATCGTTGAGCCGTTGATTTTTGCAGTTCTGAGTCACCTTCGTCCCTTGATCGTCTCTCGTTGATCTGTTAATTCTATTTTGACTCCGGTTGCAAATGCTTCTACAGGCGACAGATACGAGACTTCCCCTTGAGCAAGGAGCTAGCTTATGGCAGTGAACACTTGGTGACCTGTTTCTCTTTCAGGATGCAGTTTCTGCGTCACCTGCGAGACTTTTTCCAACTAACGTTCAAGGTGGACCGCAGAGAAGACGAGCAGCTTGACTCCATCACAAGACAAGTCGTGATGCTGTCTTGTGTCGGTACTGGCTTCTCGAATTTCAGCAGAGGGATCGTGTGATCGGGACACATTCAGTTATCATGTACCACTCTGTCTAGATCTGTGCAAGCTCGTTCTCTCCCTCCTTACCCCTAGCCTATACTGACCACTTGTATAACAATGAAAGTTCAGCTGTACTCATGACTGTGCGGAAACGTCCCAGAATGTCTAATCCCAAAATGTCTAATCCCAGAATGTCTAATCCCAAAATGTCTAATGCCAAAATGTCTAAAGGAGTGCTAATTAGAACTAATTAGAACTGTACCAGAAGGATCTATCTGTTTGATCAAAAATCAAAAGCAACAACACAGTGTCTAATAGCAGAGATATGAGTCAATGTTTCTCTCTCCAGCAGCTAGTTCGTCTTGAAGTGATTTGATTTTCTCCTCCCATTGAACCACCTTCCTCCTCTTAGCTTTACGTATCCCACCTGCCTCCAACTGTTGTATGGTGACTTCTGTTGCAGCTTGCTCTCTCTGAAAAAGCTCCAATACCTCATACAGATTTGGATGTGCCTTTCTAGCAATTCTCTTCATTCTGTTGTGCCAACCTTCCAGGTGGTTGTTTGTTCGGGGTCCACTGTGGGCATAGTAGTTCAGCTTCAACCCCATCCACAGGATGATTGTGACCGTTAGTTTGCTGTAGGACTTCGTTTCCCTCTGTTGTGATTCTAGCTGGGCAAATCCTCTTAGCACACCTCCAGTACTTCTTCCCATTTACCATCTTGCGGTTGAGGGTGAACTTGCACCCCTGCCAGATGAGAGCTTCTCCTCCTTTCTGTGTTGTGATAATCTCCATAGCCACTGATGATACTCATATGTGTGGTTGTAAGCTGTACCCCTTAAATACTGTCCACACTGCTCAATACCTGTCAGATTCTCTGACCTGTTTCAATACCTGTCAATTAGAACTGTACCAGCTGTGTTAGCACCCCGTTAGACATTTTGGCATTAGACATTTTGGGATTAGACATTCTGGGATTAGACATTTTGGGATTAGACATTCTGGGAATGACTCGACTGTGCTAGTTAAAGACAAGGTGTAAAAACGAGCATGAGTAATTGTTGATCTGATGAGATTATAACTGTATATGCTTAGTGTGATAGGATAAAATGATTGGAGCCTGGAGCAACAAAAAAATGACGTACAATGCAATTAGATCATCATGCAAAGACTGGAGGATTGATAGATGATGGAAGGACTGACAAAAAAAGATGGCTGCACATCAGAGGCCAAATAGCTCATCAATGTTGATACTTGGTTCACATTTGAACTTGTCATCCTTCGTTTGTATCTTACTAGTGGTGGCCGGTACTTCTGTGTTGCCATGGTAACCAACTTCTCCAAACAATAGTTCATTAATGTTGGAGGAAGTTGTGGAGCAGTTTCCACCGAGGGGAGGGGGAGGAGGAGGAAGAGACGGTGATCGTTCGGTACAGAGGGAGGGAGACAGCAACAGGCCCTTGCACACTTGAGTGTGGTCATCACTAACCACTGGAGGTCCATCTGGGTGTCTTCTAGCCCTGGGAGATGGTGGGTGTCTATCAGCCTTGGTAAATTCTAGTGGTGTAAAATTTGGTGCACTTGTGTCCTTGTGTACTTCCGGAGACACATGACGCTCCTGTTTTTTGTTGGGGGAGTCACATGACGTCTTTGTAGGCGTAGAAGGTGGAGAATAGTCTTCAAACTCGAGAGCAGGTTTCCTCATTTTTCTTCTCTTTATGTTTGGCCTCCTTGTTACAGACACTGGCAGTCTTCGACCTCTCTTTGCTGGTGGCGTTGTTGCAGCCGTCAGCCTTTCCTTCCCCTTCCCCTCTGCTTTCTTTGGCTCAGCGCCATAAAACTCCCTCGGCAGCCTCTGTCTCTCCTCACTTCTTGCATCCCTCACATGCAGGGCAGATTCATGGGAGGAGGAATAACCAAACCTCTCTGCCGTTCTTCCAAAGTTCTCATGTCTCAATGCTCGCCTCCCTTCGCCCTCTTTGCAGCTTTGTTCTAGGATGCTAGGCCCGGCCTTCTTGGGACCAGTTTGCCTCACAGCGGCAGGAAGAGGAGGAGGAGGAGAGTGTCTGCGTTTCTTGGGTGGTGGCAGGTGGCAGTCAACATCATCACTCTCATCACTAAACTCCTGGGTATACAAAAAAAGTATTATTGGCCCATTACACATATTGTGAGTTTGTCAACCGAATATCTCCATGGTGAAGTTTATCATTGGAAAGGTCAGGATCTATCATTGGAGAGGTCAAATATCGCTATTGTACATAGTGAACATATTGGATATGTTACACATACTGACTGAGGTCAAAGGTCATATGGAACCCATGTGATTAATCACAATATCAATCACACGGACCTCCATCTTGTTCTCCACAATGTTAGCAGGCTCTTGTGAGTGTTGCTGTAGTTCGTACACGTCGGTGAGAGCCTGCTTGCTGATGTGCTCCTCCACCCTACTGTTCCCCACCACCGACCGACCTCCCGAGTGAACCAGCACGGTGGCACCTGCACAATAGATAGATTCATACTAAGAGCATTCTTTGGTGTGAGCATTCTTCAAAGAAAGTGTGAAATTGTTTCTGCAGGAGTACAATAGACAGAAAGACAGACAGGCAGACAGACAGACTAAAGATGGGCAGACAGGCAGACAGACGAACATGTAAGCTAAGTAGTGGCTAACAGACATTCTTACCCTGTACTATGGTGCCACTCTTGGTTTCATTTGCATGTTCCACATGGAGCTGGCTATGTCGTCATGGAAACAAACACAGATCATGCAAACAGTCACAAGGAAATTAAAAATATTAAAAACTTACTCTGCAGCCATCTTCACTCCAGCTTCCAGCTTGTCTGCTCTCTACAAGAAACCACAAACCAGCAACTCACAGTGGCACGATGAGCGAGAGAGACTGTACCCATGTACGCCTCCCAAGAGGCGGTGTACGTTCACCTTCAGGATATCCAGTGTGAGATTGGAGCCTGGTCGCTGCATCTTAAAGAGATTGACATAGCCAAAGAGCTCCCCCTGTTGTCTCCTGTCTCCCGCCACGGCTGAGAAATATCTCCGCTCTCTACTGCCCTCCATTGCCATGTTGGCCAGTTGCTAGTGGGAGCACCAGAATGTATGTCTGCTACAAGACACTTGTAAATGCGCCTCATTGTCCCCTTTCCCTCTCCCCCTCTCTCCCTCTCCCCTCTCTCCCTCTCCCCTCTCCTCCTCAAGCTCCCCTCTCCACTCTCTCCCTCCTCCTCTCCCCTCCCCCCTTCCCTTGCCTCTGTCACCTGCTTGTAGACTTGTCTGAGATATATGTTCTCCTCTACGGTTGCCTCTGATATGAACCGATACACCTTCACATTACGACTCTGCCCGATCCGAAAAGCCCTACAGTGGAAGAAAATATATCAGTCACCAGCTACTGGCAGCACTCACGATATTGGAATGGAATTGAATTCATGTTTTGGTATGGAATCAGGACCTGTCTTCTGCCTGCAGGTCTGTAGCTGGGTTCCAGCTGGGGTCAAAGATGATGACACGGTTTGCACCAGTTATGTTCAGACCCACTCCTCCACATCTGCACAAGAGAGGAGGACAGAACCCTCAGTGTGTGTGTGTGTGGGGGGGGGGGGGGTGGGGGGGAATGAGTGGGTGCTGTGTGAAAGTCCAAAGGCTGTGGTATGGATGCCTCCTCGATTCTTCTGAATGAACTATTTACCCACCCGTTCACTTTAGCTTTCTCTGAAAAAACAATCCTGGAAGCTCTGAACCTTGTGGAGAAAAGTGTGCAAGCTAGGAGCTGGAGGAAGAGATTGTCTAGCTACCCTGTGTGAAATCTACCACTTGATGGTTAGTTGAGAGACTCACTTTTTTGAGATGAGGAAGACGAACTGTGTGGGGTCAGCGTTGAAGGAGCGCACGAGACTAGCACGCTCCTCAACCTTGGTACTGCCATCAAGACGACAGTAAACCTGGCCCTTGGAGACCAGGTAATTCTCTACTACATCCAGCAGCTGCAGTGTTACATAGGGTTATGCAGTGTTACATGATATTTACACAGTGTTACAGTGGCACTTTCATAGTGTTACAGTGGCACTTACATAGTATTAGTGTTACATGCATTATATAGTATCACAATGTTACACGGTGTTACACTGTGTTAAACTGGTGTTAGAAAAAGAGAATTGTTTGTTACCTTCACTGAGATGGAGAAGATGATCACCTTTGACTTCTCCTCCTGAAACTTGGACAGCAGCTTCTCAAGAACCTGTCAGTAGGCAAGGCAGCTGTCTTCATTCCTAACCTCGTAGGCAAGACAGCTGTACATGTCTTCATGTAACATTGTTCCTAACCTCGTACCTGACTGCACCTGGGTACGAGGTTAGGCTCACTTTGAAGCGGGGGAGAGCCTGGGAACAAGGCTGGCCTTCATGCACTATTCAACTCAGGCCTCTACACACCTGCTTTGTGTAGCCTCATTCCCAGGCACTTGAGGCCCACATTGAGGTGAAGGGAGCCTGGGAATGATAGTGAGCTTCATGCTGTTCAAATTTGAGCCTTATACTTGCTCAAAGTGAAGCTCAGACAGGACGGAGACACGTACCCTCATTTTTCCACAGTACTGGGGGTCCGAGAGGGTCAGCAACGAGGCCTGCTTTGACATCTCGGTGAATATCGGATGTTTGGAGAACACTTCCTGGCAAACCTGATTGGCCTGCGGAGCAAGTGAGTAGTCACAAACCAAGTAGCTCTGTATCCAGCCTCACATTGAAAGAGAAAGTGTGGCTGGGTACCAGGCTAGCAGTAAACAATGCAAGCAGTCCTCTTGGAACTTGTGCTAGCAGTACTATATCCCAGTATTGACCATTGACCTTTCAAAGAAACAGTACTGTAATAACTATCCAATAAAATGAGAGGAAAATGACACAAGCATTGAATGTGCTAACACAACACAACAACCACTTTGTTGACAACAAACAACAACGTGACAACCACTTTGTTGACAACAAACAACAACGCGACAACCACTTTGTTGACAACAAACAACAACGCGACAACCACTTTGTTGACAACAAACAACAACGCAACAACCACTTTGTTGACTGCAAGCAACAAAAGCTGCTGGGGAGGAGGCCACTGGTCATGTGTAGGAACTCGATATTAGCAAGTAACAGTACTGTAATACTAGCCTCGTACCCAGGCTCGGGAGGAGCCTGGGTACGAGGAGACAATAGTCGTAGCAACCTTTTGCTTCTGTCTCTTGGAGGGTGTCTTGTCTGGTAGCAGCAGGCCGAGGTGGTTGGCACATTTGGTGAGGAGACAGACGTACTCATTCACTAGGTACTGCCACTCCACTCCCTCCCCGTTTGTCTGTGAAGTGTGTGAGGATGGGAGGGAGGGGGGTGAAGATGTGAGGATGGGAGGGAAGTGGTAGGGGGAAGGGGTGAGTGTGGGGGGGAGTGGTGAAGGGAAGAGATACACATAAGCACCTCAGGCTAATGTGACTAACCCAGTACTTTGGAGAAGGTAGAGGAGAGAGGGGGGTAGGGGAGAGGGGGGTAGGGGAGAGGGAGAGAGGGGAGAAGGATATGAACACCTGAACTAACCTGGTAGCAGCACTCTCCCCTCTTACTGCCACTGTAGCAGTTGCAGGGCTCCCCAGAATGCAGTATGAGTTGCACATCCTCACAGTCAAGAATGGTACTGTAGATGGTCTCCTGTAGCTCAGTGATTGGACAAAACACAACAAACTCCTCTGGGGGGAGGGAGAGGAGGTGAGTAAGAGATAAAGTGTCATACTACTAACCTACTCCCCCTCCCTCCTTCTCCCTCCCTCCCTCCCTCCCTCCTCCCTCCTCCCTCCTCCCTCCATCCTCCCTCCATCCTCCCTCCATTACTTCTTGTGCCACAACAGATCCTGAAATACAAGCCTTCTGGAGAGACTGGCACCAAACCAAGTGAACCTCTCCAATTTACTGCACTCATCAACACACAAAAGTTTATGTACCTTTTTTCGGCAGTTGTGAAGCAATCAGTGCTTTTGTCCTCCGTAGCACACACTCTTTCATCAGCTCTTCCAACTCAGCTAGTTCTATGACGTAAACAGCACATTACATGTGTACAATCGCATGATGTAAGTATGATGTCATTCTTACTCCATCTTCCCTGAGCCAGCTGTCTCTTTGTGCAGTTAAACTTCTGTCCCTCCAAAATCGGCTTCTCAAAGTTGTCATGGAAACTTGAAAGGGTGCCCAGACATCCTGGGTTTGCCCTGGCAGACAGAAAACCGAATTCTCTTTACAGCCACCATTGGTTTCTGGCTGAAGTCTATCCATGTTCCGAGGGTCCTACCTAGCCTCACGTTGCTTGCAGTACAGAAAAGCAGGAGATTGAGAGCCAACTGGAGTTAGCTTTTCACATTGCAAGCAACGGGAAGCTGGGCGGAGCCTGAGAACAAGGCTAGCACAAGTCTAGCCAGCTGTATCAGAGAGAGGGAGGCAAGTTACCAGTTGAGTATGCTCCATAGCTCAGATAAATTGTTCTGCAGAGCTGTCCCAGTAAGACCAAACCTAGGAGAATGGTATTACAAAATCACAGACAGGCAGGCAGGCAGACAGATACACACCACCTAGGTACCTTCTTTTAGCCTGGAGAGAATTCATGGCAGCCGTCACCTGAGCTGAAGTACCCTGCAGCAGAACACGAACAAGAGGGAGTCAAGAAGCCAGGTACACATGGCTTCAACCCCAGACCTTTATGGTCTGCACTTCATCACAGATGACAGCGAGCCAGTCGACAGTGTTTAGCTCCTCCTGTGATGGTGTACAAAATTTGGGAGTTGCCTGGCAACGAGGCTAAATTGACAAACTAACAACAATGAGAATTGCTCAGGATGTAGACACGTACGAACAATCACTGAGCATGCATTAGTTCCACAAACTCAGTGAGTACATGTATGTACCACATGGGTTCTAGCTGTGTCGTGTGTCGTCACGACAACTTCTAGTTTACATCTCTTGACTCGGTCCAGCACCTCACTCTTCTTCCCTCTGTGGTACACCCTAGATAGAGATGGAAGGTGTAGTGTTTGTGTGGACTTTTACGTGATGACTCTGATGTTTTGTAATTACATGTATTGTGAAGTCGTGATGTAATGTGATGTAATGCAAATTGTATATAAGTCACTATCCATTAGATTTTTGTCAGTTCTTCTAAGTGATGTGGTGTTTGTATGTGTAACCCGCGCGCCACTCTTGTCAAGATGCCACATTAACTGGCGACGAGGACAATTCACAGTACGCCATGGCAGTTACCTTCGGTAGAATCGAGGAGTTCGATGGGGCCAAAGAGGAATGGTCGCAATACGAAGAGCGGCTAGGCCATTTTTTCGCAGCCAATGGCGTGGAGAGCGCTGAAAAGAAACGCTCCATTTTCCTCTCAGTGGTGGGGGCAGCTACCTACAAGCTCCTACGTAGCCTAGTGGCTCCGGTGAAGCCGGGAGATAAAACCTACGAAGAACTCGTCAAGCTCCTGAGCGCACATTTCAATCCGCCGCCGTCGGAAATCGTCCAGCGTTTCAAGTTTCACAGTCGAGTGCGGGAGCCGGGTGTCGCCACGTTTGTGTCCGAGCTGCGTTCTCTGTCAGAACACTGCAATTTCGAGTCGACATTGGAGGACATGCTGCGCGACAGAATTGTTTGTGGTATCAATGACCACGCTATCCAACAGCGCTTGTTGGGCGAAGAGAAGCTCACATTCGAAAAAGCGATGAGTACAGCGCAAGCGATGGAGACAGCAGCACGAAACGCCAAAGAGTTGCGTATCACGCCGGGAAGTGCGGTGAGACCGGCTCTCAGTAATATACCGCAGGTTCACAAGGTATCACAGCCGGCAAAACAGACGACCACAGGACAGTGCTGTCATCGCTGCGGGAAGGCAGGCCACACGGCACCGAATTGCCGATTTAAAGACTCTAAATGTTATCACTGTGGCAAGAAAGGCCATCTGAGGAGTGTTTGCAGAAGCAAGCAAGACGGAAAGAGACAACATGCGCACCGGGCCGTACAGCTCGTGCAGGAGGAGGATGTGTGTCCATTGTATAAAATTCGAGGAAGCAGCCAGGCGCCGCCTTTGCGAGTATCAGTGGATATAGACAACCAAGTGGTGGACATGGAAGTGGATACAGGCGCAGCTTGCTCACTCATGTCAGAGGTTTCATTCCGGGAACTCTGGCCCTCACGCAAGCTGTCGAAGGCGGACCTTCGTCTGTGTACGTATTCAGGGGAGCCCATACCTGTGCTGGGAACCCTGACCGTGAATGTCAAGTACAAAGAGCAGGTGTACCGGGAGCCACTCCTTGTGGTCAAGGGAGATGGTCCAGACCTCTTTGGTAGGAACTGGCTTGACCACATCAGATTAGATTGGCAGGAAATCAAGTACCTGCAACATAGCCCACTGCAAACGGTGCTGAAGAGACATGAAGCTGTTTTTCATGGTGGGCTGGGGGCTCTACGGGGTTACCAAGCCACAATTGTGGTGGATCCTAATGCCAGACCACGCTTCTGGAAAGCTCGATCTGTCCCCTATGCATACAGGGGATTGGTGGAAGAAGAGTTGAACCGCCTCATCCACGAGGGCATATTGGAGCCAGTGGAGATGTCAGATTGGGCTTCACCAATAGTCCCAGTGTTGAAGAGTGATGGGAAAAGTGTCCGTGTGTGTGGAGACTTTAAGCAGACTGTAAATCCTGTCTGCAAACTCGACCGTTATCCGATACCAAAGATTGAAGACCTTTTCGCGACCTTGAGAGGGGGAAAGGTGTTTTCAAAGCTTGATCTCAGTCAGGCGTACCAGCAGATACCTCTTGAGGAGGAGTCAAAGAAGTTTGTCGTGATAAATACCCAAAAGGGGTTGTTCAGGTACACTCGACTCCCGTATGGCATTAGCTCAGCTCCAGGCATCTTCCAGCGGGTGATGGAGGGTCTGCTGCAAGGGATTGAAGGCATCATAGTGTACATTGATGATGTGCTAGTGTCTGGAGCCACTGCAGAGGAACACCTCAAGCGACTTGAAGAAGTCCTCTCTCGGTTGGAGAAGGCTGGGCTGTGTCTGCAAAAGTCAAAGTGCCATTTTATGGTTAGTTCAGTCACCTTTCTGGGGCACAAGGTGGACAAGGATGGTCTCCATCCACTGCCAGATAAGATCAATGCTGTTCTGAATGCCCCAACTCCCAGAAACGTTCAGGAACTGAAGTCGTATCTGGGTCTGCTTTCATACTATAGCAAGTTTCTTCCGAAGTTGTCCACAGTCCTTGCACCACTCTATAGGTTGCTTCGAAAGGACACTCACTGGAGGTGGAAGGCAGCAGAGGAAAAAGCCTTTGAGTTGTCCAAAGAACTGCTGACCTCGTCTCGTTTATTGGTTCATTTTGACCCAAGTCTACCCCTCATTCTGGCCTGTGACGCCTCAGATTATGGAGTGGGTGCCGTATTAGCACACCAGATGCCGAATGGGGAAGAGCGTCCCATTGGATACGCCTCAAGATCGCTCTCAAAGTCGGAGTGAAACTACCCTCAGTTGGAAAAAGAGGGTCTTGCCTGCATATTCGGTGTTAAAAGATTTCACTCGTATTTGTTCGGACATCACTTTCACATGATCACAGACCACAAACCCCTGTTGGCACTTCTCAATGAACACCGTTCGACCTCACCACAGGCATCTGCCCGGATCCGACGATGGTCTTTGTTTCTGTCCTCGTATGAGTACAACCTGTCCTTCCGAGACACACACTCACACAGCAACGCAGATGCACTGAGCAGGTTGCCTCTCCCCATAGCACCGGAGGAAGAGGAACCCCCTCCTGAAGTTATTCTGTTGATGAGACATCTGGCTGAGTCTCCAGTCACTTCCCGAGACATCCGCATGGGGACTCAGCAGGATCCAGTGTTGTCTTCAGTGCTCCGGAATGTGAGGCTAGGGTGGCCAAACTCACCTGATTCTGCTCTTTCACCCTTCTATTCCCGTCGTTACGAACTTTCGGTGCAAGACGGATGTTTGCTCTGGGGAAGCCGAGTCATTGTACCACCCTCAGGCCGCAAGGAAGTTCTCAATGAGCTGCATGAGGCTCACCCTGGCATTTCACGTATGAAAGCCCTCGCAAGGATGTACGTATGGTGGCCAGGATTGGACAAAGACATTGAAGAGTCCGTTCGTCTTTGCCGAGAATGTCAAGTCAACCAGGCCTCACCTCCTGTTGCTCCTCTCCACCCCTGGCAGTGGCCATCACGACCATGGTCAAGATTGCACATTGATTATGCAGGTCCAATATGTGGACGAATGATTTTGTTGGTGGTGGACGCCCACTCAAAGTGGGTCGAGGCTTTTCTGGTTACTACTGCTTCTTCTGCTACAACCATTGAGAGGTTGCGGCAGGTATTTGCTCAATTTGGATTACCTGAGACAGTGGTTTCTGACAATGCTGCATATTTCACAAGCCAGGAATTCGAGTCGTACTTGGAATTGAATGCCATTCGTCATGCCAAGTCGTCTCCATACCATCCGTCCTCAAACGGATTGGTGGAACGAGCAGTACAAAGTCTAAAGAATGGACTGAAGAAAGTCAAGGAAGGCACTCTGGAAGCTCGCATTGCCAAGATCCTTTTTCAGTACAGGATCACTCCGCATAGCACTACGGGCATTGCACCTGCTGAACTCTTGCTTCGTGCGAGGCCACGTTCAAGAATGGATGCCCTATTTCCGAATACAGCAGTCAGGGTGCAGGCGAAGCAGGAGCAGCAAAAGAGTACGCATGACACCACTGCTCGCAATCGTTCTTTCTCTGTTGGTCAATCTGTGTTGGTTCGAAATTTTGCAGCAGGAGAAAGATGGATACCAGGACACATAATAGAACCTGTTGGTCCTGTGTCATTCATGATAGAACTGGAGGATGGTCGTATATTCAAGCGACATCAAGATCATATCCGAAATCGTCTCACTTCGCAAGTATTCACAGACATTCCAAACAACTTCAGTGATCTCATGGATTTCCCATGCCCAGCTGCTGAGAGTCAGCAGTCGTCATCGAATACACAACTAGCTCAGGCAGTGAGTGAGCCTGTTGAGCTACATGGGAACAATTCAGGTACTGGCCCTGAGGAGCCAGTCTCTCGTTACCCTCGCAGAACGCACAAACCACCAGATCGATTTTTTGACTCACAACACTCCCTGAATTAAGGGGGGAGGAAGTGTAGTGTTTGTGTGGACTTTTACGTGATGACTCTGATGTTTTGTAATTACATGTATTGTGAAGTCGTGATGTAATGTGATGTAATGCAAATTGTATATAAGTCACTATCCATTAGATTTTTGTCAGTTCTTCTAAGTGATGTGGTGTTTGTATGTGTAACCCGCGCGCCACTCTTGTCAAGATGCCACAGAAGGTCACATGACAATCAGATGATTGTGCCTCTTCCTCAGGCAAAAGAAGTTTACAGCCACTTACCCACACTTGAGGTGACTCCATGTTTCAATCTCACTGGTCCAGTTGTACAGCACTGAACTGGGACACACCACCAGAAAGCAGCCCTTCCCACCTGTTGGCTGGTACAATCATGTGATACTGTGTGACTACAGTGTGGTGGTCATGTGACTACAGCATGGTGGTCATGGGACTACAGTGTGGTGGTCATGTGACTGCAGTGTGGTGATCATGTGACTACAGTGTGCTGGTCATGGGACTACAGTGTGGTGGTCATGTGACTACAGTGCGGTGGTCATGTGACTACAGTGCGGTGGTCATGTGACTGCAGTGTGGTGATCATGGGACTACAGTGCGGTGATCATGGGACTACAGTGCGGTGGTCATGTGACTGCAGTGTGGTGATCATGTGACTACAGTGTGATGATCATGTGACTACAGCATGGTGGTCTTGGGACTACAGTGTGGTGATCATGTGACTGCAGTGTGGTGGTCTTGGGACTAGAGTGGTGGTCATGTGACTACAGTGTAGTGATCATGTGACTACAGTGATGTCATGTGACTACAGTGTAGTGATCATGTGACTACAGTGTGATGATCATGTGACTACAGTGTGATCATGTGACTACAGTGTGATGATCATGTGACTACAGTGTGATGATCATGTGACTACAGTGTGGTGATCATGTGACTACAGTGTGGTGATCATGTGACTATAGTGTGATGCCATGTGACTACAGTGTGGTGATCATGTGACTACAGTGTGGTGGTCATGTGACTACAGTGCGGTGATCATGGGACTACAATGTGATCATGTGACTATAGTGTGGTGGTCATGGGATTGCAGTGTGGTGGTCTTGGGACTACAGCGTGGTGGTCATGTGACTACAGAGTGGTGGTCATGTGACTACAGTGTAGTGGTCATGTGACTACAGCGTGGTGGTCATGGGACTACAGTGTATAGTGGTCATGTGACTACAGTGTGGTGGTCATGGGGCTGCAGTGTGGTGGTCTTGGGACTGCAGTGTGGTGGTCTTGGGACTGCAGTGTGGTGGTCATGTGACTACAGTGTGGTGGTCATGGGACTGCAGTGTGGTGGTCTTGGGACTGCAGTGTGGTGGTCATGTGACTACAGTGTGGTGGTCATGTGACTACAGAGTGGTGGTCATGGGACTGCAGTGTGGTGGTCATGTGACTACAGTGTGATGGTCTTGGGACTGCAGTGTGGTGGTCATGTGACTACATATGGTGGTCATGTGACTACAGTGTGGCGGTCATGTGACTACAGTGTAGTGATCATGTGACTACAGAGTGGTGGTCATGGGACTGCAGTGTGGTGGTCATGTGACTACAGTGTGGCGGTCATGTGACTACAGTGTAGTGATCATGTGACTACAGAGTGGTGGTCATGGGACTGCAGTGTGGTGGTCATGTGACTAGTGTGGTGGTCATGTGACTACATATGGTGGTCATATGACTACAGAGTGGTGGTCATGGGACTGCAGTGTGGTGGTCTTGGGACTGCAGTGTGGTGGTCTTGGGACTGCAGTGTGGTGGTCATGTGACTACAGTGTGGTGGTCATGGGACTGCAGTGTGGTGGTCTTGGGACTGCAGTGTGGTGGTCATGTGACTACAGTGTGGTGGTCATGTGACTACAGAGTGGTGGTCATGGGACTGCAGTGTGGTGCATGGTCATGTGACTACAGTGTGATGGTCTTGGGACTGCAGTGTGGTGGTCATGTGACTACATATGGTGGTCATGTGACTACAGTGTGGCGGTCATGTGACTACAGTGTAGTGATCATGTGACTACAGAGTGGTGGTCATGGGACTGCAGTGTGGTGGTCATGTGACTACAGTGTGGTGGTCATGTGACTACAGTGTAGTGATCATGTGACTACAGAGTGGTGGTCATGGGACTGCAGTGTGGTGGTCATGTGACTAGTGTGGTGGTCATGTGACTACATATGGTGGTCATATGACTACAGAGTGGTGGTCATGGGACTGCAGTGTGGTGGTCTTGGGACTGCAGTGGTGGTCTTGGGACTGCAGTGTGGTGGTCATGTGACTACAGTGTGGTGGTCATGGGACTGCAGTGTGGTGGTCATGGGACTGCAGTGTGGTGGTCTTGGGACTGCAGTGTGGTGGTCATGTGACTACAGTGTGGTGATTATGTGACTACAGTGTGGTGGTCATGTGACTACATATGGTGGTCATGTGACTACAGAGTGGTGGTCATGGGACTGCAGTGTGGTGGTTACGTGACTACAGTGTGGTGGTCATGGGACTACAGTGTGGTGACCATGTGACTGCAGTGTGGTGGTCATGTGACTGCAGTGTGGTGGTCTTGGGACTGCAGTGTGGTGGTCATGTGACTACAGTGTGGTGGTCTTGTGACTACAGCGTGGTGGCCTACTGTACTAATTACCTGTCTTGGATTGGTGAGTATGACATCAGCCTTGGTGCCCGTCTTGCCAAGTACTGCACACATGAATGCTATCACCTGAAGAAATATGCAATCATGTGACACCCTCGTCTACCCTGAACACACACGCACCCAGATCCCCCAAGAGAAAAGGAAGGTCTGGGTACGACACTAACTTCACCTGGACAGTCTTGCCGAGGCCCATGTCATCACAGAGCACACCCCCAGCATTGCTACTGTAGCGCCTGTACAAGAACTGCACCCCTTCCTGCTGATAGTCTCTCAGATACTGGTTCATAGTCCCTGGGACCTGCACAGAACAAACACGATCCAGTGATACTTGGACAGAGACAAAGAGGGAGGAAAGGAGAGAGGAAAGGAGGAAAAGAGCGAGGAAAGGAGAGAGGAAAGGAGGAAAAGAGCGAGGAAAGGAGGGAGGAAAGGAGGGAGGAAGGGAGGAAAGGAGAGAGGAAAGGAGGGAGGAAGGGAGGGAGGAAGGGAGAGAGAGAAAAAAGGAAAGCACGTGCCTCTACAACAGGTGTCACTCCAGGAGGTGACAGTACAAGTGGTCTCCTTGGGTTGGGGGGAGAATGAGGGAACCGGGGACGCTCAAACAAAGGCTCATCAAAACCTGTAGATGATGTTCTTTAGCAGTGAGTGAAGACGATGTGCTAGCCATTTTGTATTCATGGCAGATATAGCCCACATACCTATAATCTCATTCCCACTCGTGGACACAAGAGCATGGGAATGAGGCTACATGTACAGACTACCTGCACACATGCAACTCACCCATATCCTTCTGCAGTGGAGAGTTCTTTGCAGAAAGGGGCTCATCATTTCTGGAGAATGCTTGCTCTGTCCCGCTGCAGTAATCCGAGTCTTCTTGCACTGTCCTCCTCTTTTCTGCACCCAACTCTCGAGCAGGTGAGTGTCCTTCACCCACCTTCTTCCTGTCTCTAGCACGCCACTCCATTCCAGGCTCATTACAACCCCTCACAATATGTACAACCTGATCAGGAGTACTCATAAGCTGTGCTTCTTCATCTCGAACTAGTGGTTGTTTTAAAATGTCTCTTCTACTGACACTACTCCAGTCGTGAGCAGCTCCATTTTGCAGTCGAGGTTCTGATATTATCATCGACTCAGTGCATAGTGGTTCTCTGGACTTTTGTTTACATGGAATGGGAGATGATGGCGGTGGTGATGGTGTGAGGGGGTGTGGGGTGCTGCTACACTGTGTGTCTGGGATCACCTCGACGTCTGAAGATAGATTTACCCTGCAAGAGAACCCAGACTGTGTGAGAGTCTGGCTCCGCGAGACTAGAGTTAGCCCCAGCACTTATGGCAGCCTTGGGACGAGGCTAAGCAAAAGACGTTCTTACCAGTCGGGGTCGCAGGTGGTAGCATCGCTGTCTGTGTCCTCAAGCTCCTCCATCTGACCATCGAGACATCGCCAACAAGTCTGGCACGCCCATTCACCAGGAAAAGGCGTGGCTTGTGAGTTGTGACCCACGTAACTGCACCTGTCAGTCCGTCATGGAGATAGGTAAATACTATTTAGAGTGACTCTAACCATGCATAGATATATGAGACGTAACGTCCGCGTCTCTCCCAGTCAAGCATGTGTGGCAGACAGAGAAGCACTGCCGCCCTCTATCCCTCCATCTTGAGGCTGTGTGAGAAGATTGGCAGTGCAGAGACAGCCATCGTGGATGAAGTGCAGGCTAAGGGCTGGAAGATGGATAAGAAGTGTGGGTGGAGTGTTGATGGGAGAAGGAACTGGCATGAGTTGTGGAAATTGCTTGTGAAAGATTTGCCAACAAATCAAGTGACTGTAGCACTTCTGAACAAGCTTATCAAGTGTTGTAGACTCTCTAGAGATCATGAGAGAGCCTTTTTCTTCTTTTGGGTGATGAATGAGTACAACCTGCAGCCGGATGTGAAGACATTCAAGGAACTTCTGAAGGTGGGCTCGTTTATCTGCACAGGAGGATTTGTCCACTGTCACAAACCAGCGCTCCAAAATTCGCACACGTGTCCCAAGTTCAATGTTCACATTACGTCATGCGCGATCATATACTGCCCTTTATGGGGACATGGGATGGATCCCTGTTTGGATAACACATGCTTTTACTGTGATAAAATGGTGGTTTAGACTAAGATCTTATAATTCTAATAGAATTGCAAATGCAGTTTTCCAATGGTCTATGACTATGGCTGAATTAGGATGTAAGAATTGGTGCTGGCAAGTTAAACAACTACTAGTTAATACTATTGAAGCTCCTACACTTTTCTCAGTAGACATACCAAATGGGTTTTCTGTAACCACAACTCTATCTTTCATAAAAAATAAACTCATTGATCCAGCAGAAAGAGTTTGGTTAGACGATATGCATAGACCAGTTAGAAACTCAGAAAGTGGAGGTAAACTGTATAACTACAAACTAATTAAAAGCTGTGCTGATACTGCCGGTTTTGTATTGGCCCCACTCGGCCCTGGCCAGAGATGGGCGATGGCTTCGCTGCGTGCTGGGTGCCTTCCGCTGGCAGTGGAGACTGGTAGATATCGGATTCCTAAAGTGCCACTAGGGGAAAGGGTGTGTAAGTTATGTAATAATGATAAAGTTGAGACTGAATTTCATTTTGTGATGGAATGTAGTAAACTACGAAACTTGCGAAATGAGCTGTTCTTTATTATAACCGAAAGAGACCATACTTTGATGCACCTCAATATAACTGACACTATATTCTTAACTCTGAAATTAATACTTGTACAATTGCTAAGTTTATTTATAAAATGTATAAATTACGTTGTAGTTTTTTATATCACACTTAACCTCACCTTTTGTCATTTTTTTCACCACACATTTACAATCACAGTGACTCATAAGTCATAAAACATGGCTGGGCATTTTCAATGCGTGTCACTTAAAATTGATTGATATTGATTGATATATATTGCTAGGATGAGACACGCATTGCGCATACCGCGCGCATCGCACATAACGCGCGCCGCGCCTTTAGCTGGAGCGCGCTGCAAAAAGCAGCTGCTGCTTTCTGGTTGCAGGACAAGATGGGTGGTAATCGACCAACAGTTACCTCCGTTCCTGGAGAAAATCGTCAGCAATCGCGTCCTCTATCCAAGAGAAATAAGCCGAGGAATACTCTTCTCCATCTCCATGCACCTACCTGGATCTTGGGGGACACTCGCCGAGCCCCTCCCTCATCCACTACCGACAGCACCTCCATCGTGACTTCGTCCGTTTGCGAACCGGAGGAAACCATTTACCTCGCAGATAGTATCCCAGCTTGTAACAATATTGCCTCTCAGCAGAGGGCTCATCTGTACTCCACAAATAGGATGCAGGTTCACCCACCCTCTGCTACGCAAGTTACAAAATCCAAACCTGGTATTGATATTGCACCCACTGTCGCCCTCCCGGGGCAAGTGGAAGAGGTCCACAAAAAACCAAAGTGTGTCCACTTTGCCCCAGATTTCAATCTGTCTCGGATTGTTGAAGATGATGAGATGTTGCTTCCGGGAAAAGAGATGAATTTTCCTCCTGAAACAAAATGCCTTACCAATTCCTTGTCCACAACATGTGTAGAGCAGTGTCCAGAACAACAAATTTGTTCTATAACTACTCGTTCATACACTCCAATCCAAACATTCGAGGTGCCATTAAATCAGTCAGAAAGAGCAAAACAGTACAAAATTTACCCAGCTCAACCCTCCAAGGATCTATCAAGAACAGTGCAACACCGGAGACGCCCTGACACTCCATTCCAATCCTGCAGAGAGCCTCGTGGATGTGTGCAACGCTCTGCCTCTCATGTTGATTCCCTCCTCCCGGCTCGTCCCATTGCCCACAAATACCAACTACCAGAGCAGCCTATCTTGAACACCTTGGAAGTTCCCTGTGTCCCATTGGAAATTGCCTTCCCAAGAGATGATACAGTGCCTGCTCTTCCATATGTCCCCATGCCTGGTTCCATCTTTATGGATGATGACTTTGATATTGATAAAGAGTGGAACAGTATTCCAGTGTATGAGACAGTGCTGTCAGATGATGACAGTTCTGATGACAATCACTCAGATTCAGAATTTGGAGACGAGGAATCTATAAATTCCCTGGAATCGTATCTGAGGTCTGACGATGAGGAGATGAGAGAGGACGACCGAAACCTCCTTGGCTTATTTCAGAAGGATATCAGCCAGCAGGCATTTGAGGAGAAGGTGAAAAGGCTGAAGCAGAGGTACCCACATGAGAGGCTGTCCATGATCCACAGGATTATCCACAGACAGAGCACAGAAAAAGAGCAATGGAAGAGGGTGAGGGAGACATGCAATGCTGTCTGTATTTATACTTGTTTGTAGTTACTTTTACCATAACTATATATCTCAATGTAGTATAAATCAACTGGATGTACTATAAACTCCCAGTGGAACCCCTCTTAACGACCACCCCTGATAAGCGGCCACCCTGTCTATGGCGGCCACTCACCTTGGTCCCGACTGCATCGCCATTCAGAATAATACTTAAGAACCCCCTGTTTCGCGGCCACCTCTCTACTCCGTACAACGGCCAGTTTTCGAGGTCCCAATTGTACGCAAACAATACTTAACGACCCCGATTTAGCGGACACTTGTCGACCTTTTCCGCAAGATTGTACACCATCGCTGCTGTAGTTAACAACTTGACATTAGATTAGCACCGTTACTCATAGTACTGGCCTCTGCTTAGCCTTCCCTGCCAGCGTACAGCAAAGGAAAGCTCTGAAAACGCAGCCACGTGCTCACAGCCCGATTACGCATACCACGCCTACCGGAAATATACCGGAAGCCCCTGAGTTACGGACACCTCGCTACAACGGCCAAAATGTTGGTTCCCAATGGGGTTCCACTGTAGATTGTTTACCCTCGGCTACGCTTACTTTGGGTAAACAGTCTAGCAGAGTATACCAGTTGTTGTTTGTTGTTGTTATAAACCCAATACTGTTTCTCTCAAACAGGAGGAGGAGAAGCGGAGGAGGAAGTTGAAGAGAGACCAGAGGAAGCAGGCAGTGAAGGAGAAGAGCCATGTGCAGACGGTGGCTGGCATGGCAAAATTTGCAGCCCGCCAGATTGCCATTCTTAGTGGACATAGCCAAAGAACTGTGAGCGATGGCCAGCCTTCCAACAGCAAGAGTGTGGAGAAGAAAAGAAGGGCTGAGAAAAGAAAGGCTGACCAAAAAAAGAAGGCTGACCAAAAAGTCTGAGAAAGAAAATCAAAGGGGGAATAAAATCTAGGCCTGCTTAGGCCTTTTGATTATAGGGAGACATGTTTCACCACATGCATCTTCCTACAGTATCTGTAATCAAGGTCACATTCAATAAATTGCAATTGGTATATAAATTGCAATTGGTATTGGTGTACATCATGATTGCTGGAGGATTTTACAAATGTACACAGTATTATTTCTCATGAAATATGAGATATTAATTTTGGTAGAAAGTACAACTTTGGTAATTATTACAAAAATGCCAAAGTAAGTTTATGAATCTGATAATAATATATTATATAAATCTGTGTGATTTTGTATAATTGACTCAGAAAATGTTCCTGCACAGTGGGCACGTGCTCTTAGAGCTTGTGTTGAACCATTTGTACTGGAGGGAGGAGGGAGAAAGAGAGAGGGAAATTACGAACACTCCACAACCACAGTCTCTCTTCAAAGTCATGAAGGTTGTATATACTAGTGGCTAGTATTGCCTTCTTCAAGGCTTTTGCTGTTTACAGACTAGTAGTAAAGGACACATTAAGCTTAATCACCACTCAAAGAGGCTGCAAAGTGTGTCCACGTACCAAGCAGGCTGCGTGGAACTTTTTCTTGCAAGTTTTGCAGACCATCTTTGGGACAGAGTAGTTTGAACCATGGATGACACTAAAGCAGATCATGCAGTCCTCCATGCCTGAGAAGTGTTTGTCCAGGTTGCTCTTCCACAAGAGCAAACCGTCCAGTAGGGAGCCATTCTGGTGTGTGTGTGTGTGCATGTGTGTGTTGTGTATGTGTGTGTGTGTGTGTAGAAACAAGCAAATCAAACAACAGCCAACTGGATAAGAAGCGATTGTCTAGTTAGAAGATTGCGACAAACCTGATTGGCCACAAACACATTCAGTTGCAGCATCCACTTTCTCCACTGGGCGGGGTCCACCCTCGCTCGCTTCCCCTCCCGAATGGTGGGTGGCTGCAGTGGGTAGTTCTCAGGGAGACACACAAACAGCTCGATGCTGAACTCGTCCACCTTGTACACCACAGACACCTCCGAGGCTCCAGCATACACATGCATCTACAAAGGGGAAACCAATAACAGCTAGAGCTAGTTGCAGACTTTTCCCTATGATGTAATAGAGTGGGCACTTATTAGAAGAATTGACAATACATTGATTTAGATTACAGAACTTTCTCCCATGCATCCCAAACACGCAACCAACGAATCACATCCAAGGCACGCCTAGTTGGTGGAAATCACACATGCAGCTCAAATGGTTTTCTCCAGCATGCGGGCACAAGCCCCTCCCACCTCCCTCTGCATGCTAACTGGGCACACATGCCCCTCCCACCTCCATGTTTCCGATGGTGGAATTGGACTTGCTGATTGTCTTCAGCTCAGCTTTCTGTAGTGCAGGACTCACCAGCCTACTAGTGAACCTGGAGTATAGAGGAAAATAAGGCCCTAACCCAGTCCCTCTCCTCCCCTCCTCATTCTTCCTTTCCCTCTCCTTTCTTCTTCTCCTCTCCCTCCTTCCTCATTATTCCCCTCCTTTCTCCTCCCTTCTCCTCGCCCTCCCTCCTCATTCCACCCTTCCCTCTCCTTCCCTCCCCTCCCCTCTCCCTTCTCCTTTCCTCCCTTCCTCTCTCTAGCTTTCCCTCCTCTTCCTCCCTTCTCCTTACTTGTTGACCATGGTGCTGGTCTGTCGGTCCACAGAGAGGTACCACTGTCGGAGAAGAGAGGGCAGTTGTTGGGCCACAGCCAAGTATGCCTGGTAGGCCAGCTGCTCCAGGCTAGGAGAGAGAGTCACTGTGTGTATGTAGGGGGGGGGGCAGGGGAGGGGGTGCATGTGTGGGATGTGATGGTGTGTGGGTGGTGGGTGAAAGAGGTATATTAAGCAACAAAAATGCTGTGAAGTGAGAAAGGAGGAGAAAGAGATTAGCACCCTAATTAAGGAACAATGCTGTCTAGGAAAGAAATTATACCTTCGAGTCCCGCCTCCTTCCTCCCAGGTAAGCTGGTGGTTTCTCCGATAAACTTGAAGAGTCCATGCAGAAGGTGGTCCAACAGTGAGAGTTCCTTCAGCCACTCACTCATTGCCCCTCTCGTCTGCACACAGGAGAACAAACATAATACATGACACACACACACAGCCTTGTCCCACCTTCAGTGTTCAGGGCTTGCAGTTTGAAGGTCTGCACAAATTCCTTACTGCACATGAAGACCTGGAACACGGCTGTGCACATGTACACACGCACGCACACACGCACGCACGCACACTCACGCACGCACGCACACGCGCGCGCACACACGCACGCACACACGCACGCACGCACGCACGCACGCACACACACACACACACACACACACACACACACACACACACACACACACACACACACACACACACACACACACACACACACACACACACACACACACACACACACACACACACACACACACACACACACACACACACACCTCAGGATCACAGTGGGTCATTGCTTCAATGATCAACATCCATATAAAGACATAGGTGGTTGTGTTGTGGCAGTTGAGCAAGTCCTCCAGGAAGACCAGGTCCATGTCCACCTTCTCCAGGGCATTGCCCAGTAGTGTGTGGAGGGAAGAGAGGCTTGGGGAGTAGGAGGAGGAGGGGAGAGGAGGAGAGGGGAGGGAATGGTGAGGAGAGGGGAGGAGGGAAGGAGGAGGAGGGAGGGAATGGTGAGGAGAGGGGAGGATGGAGAATCAGTTTGTAGTCTATGCATTGAGCCCCCCCCAGTCATTTCTAGTCTCCCATGGCCACACCCTGTTCCGCAAGAGAGGGAAGGGGTCTGGTAACTTCTGTTGCAGCCGCTCATTGCACAGAAATTTCATTTACTCACATGCGTAAGCGCTAAGGCCGCATAATTATCTCGAGAAGACTGACGAAGCAGCTGCTTGTGGTTTCACAGTTGATTTACACCTTGTAATTTCCTATTGAAGCTGTGATAGCAGCACTCATGTGACAGAATACTGCACTGTGATTGGTCACGCACTGTACAGAGCTGCGTAACAAACTGCTGTAAAAGAAGTTACCAGACCCCTTCCCTCTCTTGTGGAACGGGGTGTGGCCACGCGAGACTAAGTCATTTCTTACCTGATTGGTATCTTGCTACCGTCACCATTCTGCATCTCGGTGCCAAGGTATATTCTCAGAGAACTAAACATTCTGGGAGAGAAGAACAGGTAAAGGTACACCCAGAAGGAGAGGAGTGGATGAAACAGTCATAACGGCACCCACCTCTTGGCCAGTGTGAAGGTGGCAAGTTGCTGGGGGTAGAACTCAGAGAACAAGCCTCTGACTAGATCCTCCAGAGCTGTGTCCTTCAATGGCTCTGTGCACACGGTGAGGGTGGCCTTGCAGAGGTGGGTGTGGCAGTAGGCAAGGCAGGGGTCTTGCGAGAGGGGGTGGTCTGGTGGCCAGAGGAGATCAGCAACAGAGTATGGTGCCATGGCATAGTTTCACATCTAGTACCATGGGTGATTCAAGGGGATTTCCCTCCCACATACATGGTACTTGTATACACACTGGTATATTTAGGGGGTTCCCTTTCACGTTACTACACTGTACATAGACTCAAGGGGATTTCCCTCCTGCATATGTACATACATTGTACATAGACTCAAGGGGATTTCCCTCCTGCATATGTACATACATTGTACATAGACTCAAGGGGATTTCCCTCCTGCATATGTTACTACACCGTACATAGACTCAAGGGGATTTCCCTCCTGCATATGTTACTACACTGTACATAGACTCAAGGGGATTTCCCTCCTGCATATGTACATACATTGTACATAGACTCAAGGGGATTTCCCTCCTGCATATGTACATACATTGTACATAGACTCAAGGGGATTTCCCTCCTGCATATGTACATACATTGTACATAGACTCAAGGTTCCCCCCACATACATGTATGTACATACACCAAGGGGGTTTCCCTCTCACATACACATAAACTCAAGGGGGGGTTCCCCTTGTGCTATATAGTACGTACCTGCAGTATTCATAAAGTAGGGCAGTAGACAACCCTGAAGTGCAGGCTGGAAAAATTCTAGCCATTCTGTGGCCTGCTGTGTCGGTGCGGAGGGGGAAGTGAGAAACTGGGACATTGTGCAGCATAGCTTCATCACTTGACAGAAGAGAACCGTCTGGTTCACAGTTAGTTGCTCCGTGTTGTCTGTCAGTAGCTGTTGGGGAGGAGGGAGAGGGAGGGAGGGAGGGAGGGAGGGAGGGAGGGAGGGAGGGAGGAAGGGAGGGAGGGAGAGAGGGAGGGAGAGAGGGAGGAGGGAGGGACGGGAGGGAGCTGCTGCTGACTCAGAAGTAAAACAACTTGTCAGGCTGATGTTGTTCTACTTGGTAGAGAAACTGAACTAAAGGAACCACACCTGTGCACGCACACGCACGCACGCACGCACGCACGCACGCACGCACACACACACACACACACACACACACACACACACACACACACACACACACACACACACACACACACACACACACACACACACACACACACACACACACACACACACACACACACACACACACACACACACACACACCTGTGTCATTGTGACAAGAGAGCAGAGTGCAAAGTCCCAGCTGTCTGGGGGCAGCTGTCTGGAGCTTATGAGAGAGTCTAGGAGCTCCAAGACACAGAGGGTGGTAGGATCCTGGCCAGACTCAGTGACACTAGGGAGGGAGGAGGAGGAAGGAGAGAGAAGGGAGGAGGGAGGAGGAGGAAGGAGAGAGAAGGGAGGAGGGAGGAGGAGGGAGGAGGAGGGAGGAGGAGGGGGGAGAGAGAAGGGAGGAGGGAGGAGGAGGAAGGAGAGAGGAGGGAGGAGGAAGAGGGAAGGAGAAATGGAGAGAAAGGAGGAGGAAAATGGTGGTCACTTCTTATCGTATACCTGTATACCACAAACAGGTTCCATGTTTACCTGTCAAAGAGGGTTATCTCTGAGTTCTCCTGTCTGGAGGCCACCTCAATGAGTCCCCTGGCCGCCATTGCCACCATCTGCTTGCTCTCAGGAAACAGACGATGAAGACACTCCAGCAGACACACATCTACTGTGACAGAGAAGTCAAGATGTCTCACCCAATAGCTCCCTCCAAATCTTTTCCTCCACCCCCCGCCCCTCCCCAGCCCCCTCAATACAAGGTCCAATATAGTGCCCCTCTCTCCCCTCCCTCTCTCCCCTCTCTCCAGCTTCTTTACGTTAGACAGTACAGGCACCAAAAACCAAGGGAAGATGCCTCTCCTCCCCTCCCTCCAGCTTCTTTACATTAGACAGTACAGGCACCAGAAACCAAGGGAAAATGCCTCTCCTCCCCTCCCTCCATTTCTCTTACATACCATTCTCTCTCTTTTCCATCAGAGCTAGCACCTTGTCGTGGAAGGATTCACACAAGGTTAGTCCAGACAATGCCGAGTGAAGTGCACGGGACTCCGGAGTCACCAGTAGAAGGCTGGGGGGAGAAGGAAGGGGGGAGGGGGGGAGGGGGGGAAGGAAGGGGGAAGAAGGAAGGGGGGAGAAGGAAGGGGGGGTGTACATGTACGTATTATGTAAATAGTATAGGGTTCAATCACATTCAACATCTCCAATTTAGTTGAAAATGACATATTAAATTACATGTGTACATGTAAGATGTATGTATTATGTAAACAGTATAGTTTACATGTAAGCATCTGATCTGCATTGTGGGTAAACACAGGTCATGCATGACTCACTCGACGATCTGGTTCATGGCGTCCAAGTCATCCGGGCCAAACACCTTCTCGACTGCTGTCAGCAGCTGACACAAGACCAGACACCAGAGGGGGCCCTCCATCACAGCCCTGCACAAACCAAACACCAGCGTCTCAAACGCTACCGAGATTTGTTCAGCTAGTTGGAGGCTACTACCCAGAGGAGGTCAACCATGTCCGACCTCCTCTGGGTACTACCTGTCTGCTACCCTCCTTCCTTGCATACTTGTCTATGACGCCCAGCAGCAAAGGTTTCAACCACTCCTGATGAATGCCGACTCGTAAACTTCTTTCCAGAGCCGAGGTGAGGATAGCTGCCACTTTCATCTCCTGTGAATACCATGTAAGGTAAATTGGTCACTGACACATTATCTTTATTCAGCACTTGTTGAAAGGAGAGGGATGGATAGTGGAGAGGGGTTGGGAGGGAGAGGGGTGGGGAGGGAGAGGGATGGAGAGTGGAGAGGGGTGGGATGGGGAGGGAGAGAGAGGGATGGAGAGGGAAAGTGAAGGAAGGAAAGCGAAAGGGAAGAGGGGGGGAGGGACAGAAGGGGGAAGGAAGAGGGAAAGGGGAGGGGTGCCTAACAACAGAACAGCAGTTATGCCTGTACCAGAGAGGAGAGACTCTTCATCTGACAGTCCTGCAAGCTGGCAAGAGCCAGAGAGAGAGAAATTAACAGCATTCTCCAGTTCTTTGCTAGTGCCATCCCTCCTCCTCCACCTCCCTCCCCCTCACTGCCACTCAACACAGCTGCAACATCTCTGATACAGTCCACACTCGTAAATAGAGACAGCATGGCGTCCATATCCGGCTCCAGTTCGATTGTACTGTCATCGTCAGTCACGTTTCGTACCAATTCCTCCTCCAGCAATTTTGGGTCACAAAGAGCGACAGCGGGGAAGATTACTAGCTGTAAAGGATGGGAGAGGGTGGTGGTCACACAGTCAGGGCTGAGGTCAACAAAGAGAGGGGGGTAGAGGAGGCGGCCATGGCAAAACGACTCCATGCCAGCCAGAGGGATAAAGTCATCCTACGAGGGAGAACACAGTAACAGTGCTTAGGCCTAGATACTCATGTGATTATCATGTGGCTTATGTGACGATTATATAATATATGACTGTTGCTATCAGCTACATGTGCATGTAGCTAGCTATATTGTCATATGACTGTCATATGACATTCATATGACTGTCATATGACTGTCATGTGTTGCGGTCCATAAGGGAGAACAGTAGGCCTAGAGATGGTCCATGTGACTATCATGTGACTGGTCATGTGACTTTACTGATTATTGTGTGTTGGTCCTTACTTCAACAGAGCTGGTTGTACTGACAATAGCGTGGTACACATCCCAGAACGCTGCCGCAGAATCCATAACAGTACAATGCAGAGCATAGAATACCACTGCAGATTGCAGGCACCTACGTACAGTGTACGAGAAAGGTGATCATAAGTGAAAGCTGTGTTAGGGGTTATGGAAGGCTGAGTGGGCGGCTTGGGAACATGGCTACCATCCTACCTGTGGAGTGGAGGTGATTCCTCGTTGTCTGGCTCCTCCAGCAGAAGGCTGGGGAGGGACTGCAGATACAGGCTCAGTGAGGGGAGTGTGAGCAACAGATGAGTGTAGCAGCTGGCCACGTCAGATAAGAGACTGTTGTAGGAGTCTGCAGAGAGTTAGGTTTGAAATATCATATATAGGGGAATATGTAGTGATGTGACTTTTGACCAATCACACGCTCTGAATCCAGTCATGTGACCTTTGACCAATCACACGCTCTGAATCAAGTCATGTGACTTTTGACCAATCACACGATCTGAATCAAGTCATGTGACTTTTGACCAATCACACGCTCTGAATCAAGTCATGTGACTTTTGACCAATCACACACTCTGAATCAAGTCATGTGACTTTTGACCAATCACACACTCTGAGTCAAGTCATGTGACTTTTGACCAATCACAAGCTCTGACCTGTTTCATCTATGCTGTGCAGACACCAGTGAAGCAGACACCCCATAAGGTTAGCCACCCTGTCTCCGTCCTCCACATGTTTCTGCGAGAGATGACAGCAGCAATGGTAATGTGGGTACAGGAGTGCATGGCTCTCCTCCTATATGCCTTTCACCACCAAATGTTAGCCTTGTTCCCAGGCTTTCGAGCGCCTGGGAACAAGGTTACACCAAATGTTTGTGCATGACCCTCACTGTGTAACATGCAATCATGTCAGGTACAAGTGTGTTTGGACAAAACGCTTCTGACTTTATTTTGTCATGATAGCAGGAAAGAGGACAGTTTTCCATGCCAGCGTAAAGGAGATCAGTGCAGGGATACAGTATTTCCCTGCTGTACAAGACAACCTGACCCACTAGGCTTCGTATGTGTTAGGAGAAGAAAATGAGATTGAGTACAAGGGGGCTATCAAACACACTCTCTGTGACGTACCTCCACAAGTGAGCTGTCTGCCTTGCTCAAGAGTAGCAGCAGTTTCTTCACAGTAGACACACTCAGTTGCGTGTCCGACTGGTAGAATCTACTGTGCAGCATCCGACAGACTTGATCAAACAGTGTATCCACGATTCTGATCTTAGCGAATACCGTTTCTGCAGAGGGGGATGCATGTAGTTTGAGGGACAGTATGGGTTATGGGGCCTTGCACAGAGGGGGATACATGTAATTTGAGGGACAGTATGGGTCCTTGCGCAGAGGGGGATACATGTAATTTGAGGGACAGTATGGGGCCTTGCGCAGAGGGGGATGACTGTGGAAGCCATAATTTATGTTTGAACTATGCAACTCACTCACAACTCACTGCGTATCACACATACCACACTATGTATCATGTGACTGTGTATGTGCGTATGGTATGTAGACTGACCATTAGGCTCACTGTGGTATATTTAATACTGTTGTGACTGGTCATGTGACCATCAGTGGGTGTCATGTGACTGTCAGTGACTAGTCATGTGACTGTCAGTGACTGGTCATGTGACCGTCAGTGACTGGTCATGTGACCATCAGTGGGTGTCATGTGACTGTCAGTGACTGGTCATGTGACCATCAGTGGGTGTCATGTGACCATCAGTGGGTGTCATGTGACCGTCAGTGACTGGTCATGTGACCATCAGTGGGTGTCATGTGACCGTCAGTGACTGGTCATGTGACCGTCAGTGACTGGTCATGTGACTGTCAGTGACTGGTCATGTGACTGTCAGTGACTGTCATGTGATTGTCAGTGGGTGTCACTCACCATAAGGCTTAGTAATGAGCAGCTCCAAGAACCTCCAGAGGAACATGCTGGATGTGTCTGAAATACTGTTTGTTAGCGTCTGCAGTTGGTTGTAGCAGGTAGCCAGCAGGGGGCGGACAGCCTCCTTCCTCCCAGTACTGTTTAACTACCAGTGGAAAGAGTTACAAAACTTGACACTCTACGAACACTCAAAGGGAAAGGTAGACAAGGGAAAGGTAGACAGAAAATAAACAAACTGCCATAAGTCTTACCTTCAACAAAAGCAGGGGCAAAACTGGTGGGCATTGCTGCAGGGGGGGGGGGGGGGGGGGGGGGGAGAGAACTTTGTCAATGTGCGAGCAATCATATCCCCGTTAATAGACGGCCTAGAGTCTGTACAGAAGGGCCAGTCACTGCACACACACACACACACACCACACACACACACCACACACACACACACACACACACATACATACACACACACACACACACACACACTGACCTTCACAAGCTCACTCAAAAACATGTGCGCAGAATCTTCATCCACCAGCCCTGAATACAACAAAATTATGACACTCTCCGCAACGTTCTCAGTCGCCAGACTGTCCAACAACAAGCCCTCGGAGCTCATGGCCTTTGACAGAGTGACACACAGCACAAGAAGCTGGTGGTCTTCGCCTCCGGGACTCTTGGACTGCGGCGGCAACACGGAGGGATGGTTCGCCTCAAGATAACCATAGACTGACTTCAAAAGGGACTTGTTCCCTCCATAGGTTTGGAGGAGAGTGAGAAGCAATGAGCTATGGTTCTCCGCGGCAGATAAACACACCTCCGCAATGTTCTTGGCACATATGGAGCACACTGCTGGCCACATAAATTGAGCAATGTGTTCGCTTTGCGATTCATGATCACCCGCAACACTGCTATCATTCTCACAGGGTTTGGAGTCTGAGTCTGGGAAAGTTACAGTCTTCTTCTCCGAAGCAGTTCTCTTGGGAGGACTGTGGAGAGACTTGAATAGCTCCCCCAGTCTTGTGAAATTCACCTGACAATACAAACACAACAGTCAGTAAACATCATCTTCCTTAGTTCCCTAGGTTACGTATTCTCTGCTGTGCAGGACTCATCGACTAATGGCTGCTATATAAGACCAAGGTTAGGTACTCTCTGCTGTGCAGGACTCATTGACTAATGGCTGCTATATAAGACCAAGGTTAGGTACTCTCTGCTGTGCAGGACTCATCGACTAACGACTGCTATATAAGACCAAGGTTAGGTACTCTCTGCTGTGCAGGACTCATCGACTAATGGCTGCTATATAAGACCAAGGTTAGGTAAAGTATTTTTTATTTTTATTTTACTGGTACTGTAACTTAATAACTAATACACAAGAAGATGTATGTGAAGTCGTGACAGTACTATCTACTTAGCCTCATTCCCAGGCTCCCCTAAAACATGGGAATGAGGCTAGACGGCACCTTGCTGTCTGGCGCTGCATCAAGCAGCTGTGTGATTCTCTCTGTAATCTGAATCTGGAGGTGTGCAATGTGGGGGCCCAGGGATGTGCCCTTCCCCCCTGCCACCTGAAGTAGGCCGTCCATCAGACAGGCGACTGCATAGTAGAGCACTTCACACTGGACACCAGGACAGTGGCACACACTGAACTCCATCAAATCCACCACCTGGGTAGATAGATTGATAGACAGACAGACAGACAGAGTGTTTAGTAAGTACTGTCAACGTTGGGAGCAACGTCAGACCAACTGACCCTGCTGAGTAGGTCTTTGAAGAAGGCGTCTCTCTCGGACTGCGTGGGGTCCACGTGAAGCAGAAGGTGGAGGAAGCACTCAGTGTACGCCTGCATCACCACCTCACACTCTCCACGAGAGCTACGAACACGATCTGCCTGCAGACTGTATAGAGAAACACATCCAGTGTGCTACAGCATCTTGAGATGCAACAACAGATCGAAATTCATCATCCCCGATACGGTATTGGTCTGCCAATACTGTAGTCTACTAAGCCATGTCCATACAGTGGTTCTATGTTGTAGTAATTAAAATCAACCGTCTATTATCAATCAATTACGTGCGTGGGCACATCGACGATCCGTCTACGCTCAATTAAGTCCTCTCTACCCTTCTCTCTACCCCTATGTCACTTACGTGATAAATTATACCAGGCTCTCCCCGCTTTTCCGTACTGCAAGCGACGGAAAGCTGGGCGGGGCCTGGGAACGAGGCTAATGTTGTCTAGTAATTAAAACCGACTGTAATGACTACACTCTCTATGTAATGATTACAGTTTTCAAACACAGTAGTTGGTAATTTCATGCCAAAACAACTGCTTTAATTTGTAGTGCTAAAACAAAAGGCATGTAATTGTTTGTAGTGGATAGTAATTACCAATTACAAGTTAGATTACTGGCAAACTCAGCACAGTCAGCTGACCATGTGCTGTTCAAGACATGTGGCAAGAGTAGCCTCGTTCCCAGGCCTTCCCACCGTCCAGTTTTCGATCGCTTGCAGTATCAAGCAATCAAAAACCGGACGGTGGGGAGGCCTTGGAACAAGGTTATGGCAAGAGCATGTCAGCATATTTTACTAATTTATGACAATATACTTTGGCCTGTAATCTAACAATGTAATTTGTAATTTTGTTGTTTTTCTGTACTTGTAACCATTACTTGTAAGTAGCCTTGATAATTGTAATGGATGCCGATTAAGTAACTGCAATCAATGCCAGAATTCAATTACTACAACCCTGGCCCAGCATATACGTACATTTGGTGCACAGACCGTGCAAAGACAGTCACAAACGTCTAACAGGTCTAAGTTCGACAGAAAAAACCACAATACCGCGTGCTCCAAGTTACATGATCACACATTACCGTTACGCACGTGTTATTGAGAGGTACACGGAAACATTGCACGTGAAGAAAATGGCTGACTTAGTCGCGGTAAGTTTATAACGCTTCTAACTTTTGAACTAAGCAGTTTTAGAGAAAACTGCTTTTTAATTTTACTGCATTTTCCGCGCTGTACCCGCTGATACCTCTCGTTGGACGCCTAAAAGCGTGAGAAGGCAGAGTAGAGAAAACGGACACACAGACAGACACACAGTACAACTACTACAACCCTGGCCCAGCATATACATTTGGTGCACAGACCGTGAAAGTAGCCATCATCCTGCACTATAAACATACATACATGTACTGTATTCATGGCTCAAAACAGTCTCGTTCCCAGATCCTCAGTATGGTGCATGCACTGTACCGAGGATCTGGGAATGAGACTAGGCTCAAAACTGTCAAAATTAGTACTGCCTTAGTCTATCTCGCTAGACCACCCTCTCTCGCTTCCCTAGCCCCGCCCCCAACTTCTGGTGGGCGTGAGAAGGTGGTTTAGCACGATAGACTATCACTGACTCAACTCTACATTTAGCCTCGTACCTAGGCTACTCTACATTGTACCGTACACTGCTTACCCACTTCTTAGCCGATCCAGAAAAGACTGGGCAAAGTTGACATCAGAGGGGAACACCTATTAGCACACACACACACACAAAACAAGTGAGGTGGATGCATACAAGTGTAACAGAGCTTCCACTGTGCAAGACCCCCCCCCCCAAGAAGGATGTATGAAAACATTGGACATACAACTTGTCAAGATGTATGTACCTGTTTGACCAGTTCTCTGAGGAAGGGGAGGAGGCAGGGGTAGGCCACCTTTGCGGAGCCGTACCCTCCTGCAGCCAGCAGAGACCACAGACCAGGAAGAAGGGCCTTCTGAACATTGACATGCTCACTCCAGGTCTGCAGGGGAAACAAGATGCTTTGATACAAGCTTTGTCATCTCATGCTCAGACAAAGTGCCCAGCATGCGGTCGGTAAGAGACAGGAGAAACAAGCAGGAATCCTCACAATTTTGAAAGTAACAAACTCTTTTAAAGTGGCATTTATTGGAAATACACTAGGAAGTCACTTATCCGAACACGTGGGGACCAGAGGGTGTTCGGATAACTAAAATGTTTGGACAAATGAAACAGTACAAGTTGAATGCAAAGCATATTACTTCCCATTTAACGGGCAGCAAAATTTCTATGAATATCATTATTTTGGAGGTTTCGGATAACTGAAGTTTGGATAAGTGACTTCCTACTGTAATGCTCTTAAAGTGGCGTTTATTGGAAATAATGCTGTGGTTGACAGACTAGCAACAGTACTTCAACTGAGGCATTCAGATAGATTATGAAATTCATTCTTCAACACGAACTAACTTAATCTTACGCCTATAACTACAAGGCTTCGGTACTCCGCAAACTCAGGCTTCACATGAGAGGGTGGGATCGGGGACACTAGACTAATCACCCTTGTGTCTGATTCCCAGACTCGTTGCATAAAAGGGCTGGGTCTGGGTGTGAGACTAAGTGTCTTTAGTCTTGTGCCCAGCCTGCACACGCCTCCCGGCGAGAACTGGTCTGGTGAACAAAGTCGAATTTCTTGGGCTTATTCCCCAAAAGTGGTAAGGACCAATGAGATTGCGAGATCAGTAATTGTTATGTAGCACTTCCCTTACAACAGTAAAATTTTTGATCTTTACTCGAATATCCAGACCTTAGTTGAGCGGGTTTGGTGCAAAATGTTTGAACGTTGCTAGGTGACACTGTCGCAAAAGTGTACGCTAGCCCAAGAAATTCGACTTGGTTCACCAGACCGTTTCTCCTCGTGAGAGGGTGGGGTCTGGGGACGAGACTAGAGTGTCTTATCCGTACCTCGCTCTGGGAGACCACCTGTAGTGTGGCCTCCCACAGAGAACCAATGACCACTGGCTCACTCTCCCCCAGTGAGCCTAGGACGGTGGAGCAGAACTGCTTGGTGTTGGACTGTACCAGCTCCTGGAGCTGTCTACATACCGTTGACACCAGACTGAAGGTGGCCGCTCTTATCTGTGGGGCGGAGTTTAGTAGGCTGTGATGATAGGGTACACAATACAATGAGATATTCAGGAAGGGGGTAGTAGGAAGAGGGAGAGAGAGAGAAGAGGGGAGAGAGAGAAGAGGGGGAGAGAGAAGAGGGGGAGAGAGAAGAGGGGGAGAGAGAAAAGAGGGAGAGAGAGAAGAGGGAGAGAGAAGAGGGGGAGAGAGAGAAGAGGGGAGAGAGAGAAGAGGGGGAGAGAGAAAAGAGGGGGAGAGAGAGAAGAGGGAGAGAGAAGAGGGAGAGAGAAGAGGGGGAGAGAGAGAAGAGGGGGAGAGAGAGAAGAGGGGGAGAGAGAAGAGGGGGAGAGAGAAGAGAGGGAGAGAGAGAGAAGAGGGAGAGAGAAGAGGGGGAGAGAGAAAAGAGGGGGAGAGAGAGAAGAGGGAGAGAGAAGAGGGGGAGAGAGAAAAGAGGGAGAGAGAGAGAAGAGGGAGAGAGAAGAGGGAGAGAGAGAAGAGGGGGAGAGAGAAGAGGGAGAGAGAAGAGGGAGAGAGAAGAGGAGGAGAAGAGGGAGAAGTACCCAACATGCTACAAAAAGAGAGAAATGAAGAGAAAGAAGAGAGGGGGGACAGGGGAAGCTTGAGGAGCCCATTTGACAGTGGGCAGAGTGGGGGGTGGCTCACAAAGGGGTTCTGGTGCCTGGCCAGTTTCCACACCCTCCTCTCTCCCAACAGTGGCTCCCAGGCGTCTCTGTTCTCCCGGAGGTACTCTGGTGACAGCTGCTGCAGGGAGAGGTGCAGACTGTAAACAGCCATCAGCAGTGCCCTCTCGTAACGTCGCAGTCTCTCGTCTGAAGGGACCACCCTGAGAGAGAGAGAGAGAGAGATGACCTTTTTCCAAAACTAATCCCTGTCTCTTCCTTTCTTCTTTTCTCCGCCCCTCCTCCCCCCCCCCCCCTTCCCCCTCCTCCTTCCCTCCCTCCACCCTTTCTGCCATGGTTAACAAACTAGAGGTGACACTGTGGCTGTGATTGTCTCTGGCCTCCGCCCTCCGCTCTTGTCACTTGCAATAGCACAAGCTGAACAATAAATATTTCCAACTCTTGCAACCAACAAGACTTGAGGTAGAGTCCGAGGAGCACAGCTAACTATGACCACCATAATGGAACATGCAAGAAGAGAGGTGAAAGGAGAAGGCATGGGACATCTGCTTACTTGGGGTCACTGAAGGTGTCTGGTGTTTCTGTCAGAATCATGTCTGCTGCATGCTAGGGAAAGGAAGCACAACCAGATGAGCACAATTTAATTACCACACCCACACCCACACAGAATTAATTGGCCTGAGAAGTTAATTCCAAGGTTATTAAACAGGCATTAAAAACATCCTGTGTATGTTCTAGACTTGCAATCAATTACAGAGATGACTAGAGTGTGTAGGAGGGTCCTGGAAATGAGACAAGAGTACCTGAGAGCGTCTCAGAAATGAGATTACAGGATCTGGGAATGAGACTAAGGTGTGCTGGGAATGAGACTAAGGTGTGCTGGGAATGAGACCAATGTGTACTGGGAAAGAGACCAAGGTATGCTGGGAATGGGACCAAGGTGTGCTGGGAATGAGACTAAGGTGTGCTGGGAATGAGACTAAGGTGTGCTGGGAATGAGACCAAGGTGTACTGGGAGTGGGACTAAGGTGTACTGGGAATGGGACTAAGGTGGCTGGGAATGAGACTTACAGCAAAGATGGCCCTGAGTCCAAATTTGAAGACCTCTCTCTGCTTGTCTAGGGGGAAGGTGGACGCAAATGCATTCTGGGCAGCGGAGGCTGCAGGTCCATGTGGGTCACACATCCCCGACACCCAGCACCCAATGATGCTTCTCAAGTGCGGCCCCAGAGCGTTCTTGACTGTCTTTGCGCAGGACTTGAGGGCTTGGTGGCTGGCCTCTCGCACCCGATTGTCATTATCCTGGTGTGAGAGAGACATGGGTTCTAAATGGGCAGAGCTAACCACTTCCAGAGGGCAACCAGGTAGCCATACAGCCAACCTTTTGCCTTCATAGAAGCGTCTTCTTGTATCTCTCACTTGTCCCTCATAATAGGGGAGCAACGCAACAGGGGACTTCTTTGGCTGCATTTTACTGTAGACCGTCTGTTGCCCTCTGGAAGTGATTGGTGTACTAAGCCACACCCCATGACAACCATTAATAGTAACAGCCCCCTATTAGAGGTTGCTCTCTCTCCAAATATTCTCAGCTGTGTGTCTATTCCTGTTTGTTCAGAAGTGGGAAGCCTCAGTTGTTATAGCTTCCAGTTTAGAACAATGGTTGCAGGCATGTGGTCAGGATGTCTAACATCTGGGCTTCTATAACTACTTACAGCTGCCACTTATATGACTACCCACCATCAGAACAAATGCATACACATGGAGGCAAGTTAGCCTCCTTCTCAGGCTACTCCCAGATTTATCTCGCAACCGTGGGGAAAAGAAAAGCAATGGCTGCGAAATAAAATCTGGGATGGGCTGGGAAGAGGCTAGAGACAAGTGGTCAGGGCAGTTGACATTCTGCAGCTGAGTTATATAACTACCGGCAGCTGCTAATCCAGTCGCATTCCCAGGACAGTACATGCAGTCTCACTGAGGGTCTGGGAACAAGACTACGACCAATGTGGCTAGAGGGCAGGATGTAGTCTGTGATATCCATCAGCTTGGAAGTGGGAGCCTTCCGCTCCAACACAGGATGGCTGCTAATTGGTACAGGAAGTTAGTGGAACAAGAGATAATGATTTATTTATAGTAGTAGTTTGGAAACAGCAGTAGGTTTTAAATTACAATTTACAGTGTGGAATGTGGACATTTCTGCTCAACTATACGTCTTGTGATAGAAAGTGTTCCCTAG
Organism: Agelas oroides; assembly: GCA_949130485.1. Taxonomy (NCBI): domain Eukaryota; kingdom Metazoa; phylum Porifera; class Demospongiae; order Agelasida; family Agelasidae; genus Agelas; species Agelas oroides. The sequence goes on along the minus strand of OX422194.1, from coordinate 9,083,021 downwards.
TTTTACAATTTACACCTTCTATCACAAGAGGTACAACAAGAGTACAAAATGTTCCACACCATAAACAACCAAGCTTGACTCGTAGTGTCAAGCCCAGACCTGCAGATAGTGAAGGACATCATCAGACTGTAGGCTAGCTAAATTCCAGTTATGGCAGGCATGTGAAGTGTGCTGGTAAGTAGGTCCACAGAGATGTGATGAGTCAAGTTGTGGTGAGGTAGTTGTAGTAGTAATAATTTTTTTTCTGGAAACCCAAAAAGACTTTACCAGACCCTCCTTATGTGAAGCTAACAGACTCCTGATTGGAACCTATGATACTGACTGGTTCCCCCCAATGTGGTACCTACCACGCCGACTGGTTCCCCCCAATTTGGAACCTACCACGCCGACTGGTTCCCCCCAATGTGGAACCTACCACACTGACTGGTTCCCCCCAATGTGGAACCTACCACGCCGACTGGTTCCCGCCAATGTGGTACCTACCACGCCGACTGGTTCCCCCAATGTGGTACCTACCATGCTGACTGGTTCCCCCAATGTGAAACCTACCACGCTGACTGGTTCCCCCCAATGTGGTACCTACCACGCTGACTGGTTCCCCCCAATGTGGTACCTACCATGCTGAGCTTGTTGTACATGAGTGTCCAGAGGGTCAAGATGGATGTGACTGAGTCCTGCGGTTCCTTCTGGCAGAGGGAGGAAAACTCCTGAAGTGCCTGGGGGGAGGGGGAGTGGGGGCAGAGAGGAGAACAAACAACGGCAATGTGATGCTGTACACAGTGACTCTCGGACCATTTTGGTCTCAGTCCAGAGTGACATGAACACACTGTACAGTTGAGTCTTGGGAAGGTCTGCTAGCATAGTGACATGGACGCATTGTACAGTGACGGGCCAGACAAGGAGTGCTAAGTCCAAGACATTTCTCGCTGAATTTTTCACATGATCACTGTGATGCTTGGCCTTTAATATTTATTTACTATGGAAACCAGATGAGTCCACAGATAGTAGGTGGGGCAGCAAAAGGATGCCCACCCTCTCTCTCTGGACTGGGCAGTGAAGTCCTTTACTACAGACAGCTCTCATGGGATTACCTTGAGCTTGGTCGTGCTGTCTCGCTTTCCCAGCTGCTTCATAACCACCTGGAACTCTGTCCCTGGCCCACGAGGCACCTCCTCCTCCTCCTCCTCTTCAACTCCTTCTTTGACGTCCTCCCACCCCCCACTCACATGCCCAGAGACAGCATCAAAGCCAATAACACCCCCTCCGTCTCCGCCTAGTAGTTCAGCCATGCGACCACTACTCGCTGTCTGCAACGAAAGGTATGTAGAAATTGAAATTAACATGAATGCTCAAGCCGGTTCTTCCTTCCACCTCTCGACTCACCTTGACGTTCCCCTTCACTCGCTGGTCGACGCCTTTCTTCCCTTTCTTTGGCATTTTCTGTAAATGCTCATGAACAAGCTAACACATGTACTGTAAATTGTGCGGAGATTTGCGGTAGCTAATTGGCAGTTGCCACCGCCACGTTTCCGGCCGTCACAGGAACGGAGAGAACAGACGTCCTGCTACACTAAAAACTAGGTGGCTACAAAAGCCATTCTTAACACGGCAGATCATCCATCTAGCTCTCGATCTAGCTTTCTTTTAACCGTACGGGGTCAAAGGTCAAGTGGGCGTTGTAAAGGCGTGCGAACAACCCGACTCGGAGCAAGCTCATGGCGGACAGCGAATCAGGTAGCCAGCAGTTCCCCCATTTTGGCACGCAGGCCATCCACGCGGGACAGGAGCCGGAGCAATGGAAATCCAAGGCCGTTGTACCGCCGATCTCTCTGTCCACCACCTTCAAGCAAAATGACCCTGGGAAACCGGTGAGCCAAGTCTAGCTTGCCCACTGCAACAACTCGTCCACAATATCCAAGCATAGATGGTAGGATACCGTCTGTGATCTAAGCATGCAAAGAAGAGATGGAAAGATGCCTTTTGTTCGTCCACCCTCAACTGTTCATGTCCCAAAAATGTACTCCCTTCCACCCTTCCCTCTTCTTCCTCCCCTCCCTCTTCTCCCTCCCCTCCCTCTTCTCCCTCCCCTCCCTCTTTCCTCCCCTTCCTCATCTTCCTCTCTCCCTCCCCCCTTCCTCCCTCCCCTCTCTTCCTCTCTCCCTGCCTCTTCCTTCCTCTCCTCCCTTCCTCCCCTCCCCTTCTTCTCTCCCTCCCTCCTTCCTCTCCTCGTTTCATTACAGGATCCCTACGAGTACATTCGGGGAGGTAATCCAACTCGAGATGTATTTGAGAAATGCATTGCGACACTGGAGGGAGGGAAATACGGTGAGTGATCTTTCCTGAGGGAGGGGGGAGAGGGGAGGAGGATAAGGGTGAGAAGGGAGGAGGGGGTAGGGGCGCAAGAAGTACGGCTGGTACACTCAAAGCTGAACATCTTGCTGACAGAGACTGCACTGACTGACACATGAACACAGTTTTCACTGTTGTGAAAATGAAAGTGATTTTCACTGTGAAAGTGAAAGTGATTTTCACTGTGAAAGTGAAGCACACTGTCTTAAACGTTTTACATGATTGAATGTGAAAGTGAAGGTGAAAGTGCTGATAATAGAGTGGGCTTGTGGTTCGAATCCCTTTGAACAGCTGTCATAAGTGTATAACATTGTTTTTCCATCCTTAACTGCACATAGCCTTGGTGCATAATGTATCCCTCCCTCCCTCCCTCTCCCTCCCTCCCTCTCCCTCCCTCTCCCTCCCTCCCTCTTATAGCCTTTTCCACTTCGTCTGGGCTGGCTGCTCAGTCCATCATCATACAGCTACTCAAGAGTGGAGACCACGTCCTGGCCATGAACGACCTCTATGGAGGTACGTTAATACCCTGCTCACCTTCAACTGTTTGAGTGCCCTGAACACAAACAAGTGTTCAACATAGCCACAACTTGTACTCATCAGCATGCATGGTTTCGTGTTTTGACTTCCTCAATAGATGTTCTGGAAGTAGTGACAGAGTGCGTCTTTGTTTTGGGGGAAGGGGGGAACTGGCTTGAGTGTTCATGTTATGGCTGGCAGTCATTGTTTCCAAATAAACAAGTGTTCCACTTAGCCGTAACTTTGTCAACGAACGTAATTTGTGCTTCCTCAGTAGAGGTTCTGGTTGGAGTAAGATTTTGTGGGTGTCGTTTTTCTCCAAGATTGTGCAATATTTCTAGCCTCATTCCCAGGCTCCTTAGTGGGGAGAGCCTGGGAACGAGGCTACAATATTTCCATTCATGTTGCTATGACAATAGATGTAGAACATGTTAGTATTGTAAGACTGTTTAATGTTCCTTCTCTCCTAGGAACATATCGTTACTTCAAGAAAATATTTTCAAACTTTGGTGTGGAGACGACTCTTGTGGACATGACTGACCTTGCAGCTCTGGAGGCGGGTGTGCAGAAGAACACGAAGGTATAGAACGGTTAGCCTTGCTTTCCATTCTAGATTTTGTCATGTAGGTAAATTTGGAATGGAAGACTTGGGCTCGAGGTTATTAGGACTAGTCTCATTCCCAGACCACTATGGAATGGGACTGGGATTAGATTGCAATGAGGTTTAACTTTCTGCACAAATGGGTATGCCACCCTATAGTCTATTGAGCTAGATGGCAGACTAGACTATTTAGAGAAACTTAATCACTTGAAGTTGGGGGCATGGTTGAATTAATGTGCCCCTACCCACCCCTATACCAACATGTGTACCCACACACATGTACAGATGATCTGGCTGGAGTCGCTGAGCAATCCTTTCCTACGATACATTGACATCCCGGCTGTAGCGGAGATTGTGAAAAGGAAGATGAACAGAAGGGTGTGTGTCTGTGAGGAAGGGGGAGGGAGAGGAGGAGGGAACGGGTTGAACGACACTGACTGAGTCTCTTTGTGTCTCTTACTTCCAAACACACACACACACACACACACACTCACATGCACACACACACACACACACACACACACACACACACACACACACACACACACACACACACACACATGCACACACACACACACACACCAGGACATTATCATAGTGGTTGACAACACTTTCCTGACGCCATACTTTCAGCGACCTTTTGACCTTGGAGCAGATATTGTGTACCACTCTGTTACCAAATACCTAAACGGTCAGTCACATGGCAAAGCACGGTCTGTGTCGTTTCATTGGCAAAGCACGTTTGCTCTGTCTTGCAGGCCATACCGATGTCTGTATGGGTGTGGTGTGTTGTAAGAGTGATGATCTGGGGGAGAAGTTGCGCTTTCTGCAGTTCGGTGAGTGCAAATGGGTTTGGATTGATGTAATTGCCATCATCCCTCTCCTCCTCCCTTGCCTCTTCCCTCCCTTTCCTCCTCCCTCTCCTCCTCCTCCCCTCCCCTCCCTCCCTCCCTCCCTTTCCTCCTCCCTCTCCTCCTCCTCCCCTCCCCTCCCCTCCCTCCCTCCCTCCCTCCCTCCCTCCCTCCCTCCCTCCCTCCCTCTACCTCTCAGCTGCGGGGCCAGTACCCAGCCCCTTTGACTGCTTCCTGGCCAACAGAGGATTGAAAACCCTCCATATTCGCATGAGAGAACACCAGAGGAACGCTATGGCTGTAGCCCAGTTCCTCAGCTCCTCTCCCTACGTCGCAGAGGTCATGTACCCAGGTGGGCAAAGGGATCACAATCAATAGAGAATGAGCACTTGAGCACTTGATGGTGTAACGAGCTGCAGGCATGAACTAGCCAAGCATTTCCGCCTCCTTATCCCACGTAATAATTCTGGCACTTGAGGCTGAAATACTGAGCCTGGGAATGTGACCAACAGCTCGAGCCTGGGAATTCGACCAACAGTCGAGCCTGGGAATGCGACCAACAGCTCAAGCCTGGGAATGTGACTAACCTCCTTGGTCCATATATGGCACAATTGGTTAGCAGTAGGAGTTGCTGAATGCTTGAGCCTGGCAATTAGTCTCATGAGCCAGCTGTACTTTTCTCTATTTCCGGTGGAAGGTGCGAGAGAGAGAGAAAATTTCCTCCCACTCCTCCCACTGGAAATAGAGAAAAATATGGCTTGCTTGTGAGTCTACCTGGGAATATAGCTGATGGGTACAAGGCTATTGGTTAGCTGCAGTATGGTACCCACCTTGCCCCTGTCTCTGCAGGTCTCCCCTCTCACCCTCAGTACGAGCTGATCAAGAGGCAGTGTAAGGGATTCAGTGGCATGGTCTCCATCAAGATCAAGGGATCACTAGAGAATGCCAAGAAGTTCTTCTCTGCTCTCAAGGTGCTCATACACACGCACGCACGCATGCGCACGCACGCATGCGCACGCACACACACACACACACACACACACACACACACACACCACATGGACCCCTCCCTCCCCCCAGCTGTTCATCCTAGCCGAGAGTCTGGGAGGTTACGAGAGCCTTGTGGACCATCCGTAAGCCAGTTTATGTCACTGTGTGGCCATCTTAATTGGTATTGTGTACTCCTTGTCTCCCCGTACAGTGCATCAATGACACACGCTTCCATTCCTGCCGAGGAGAGAGAGAAACTGGGCATCTCTGATACACTTGTGAGTCACCCCTACTTTTATCAGGCTCCTCCCTAAGCTCCACCCACCTAGCTACTTTAGGTTATCAGGTTTTATACAATGTGTTCACTGTTTGTAGATTCGGCTGTCAATTGGTCTGGAGGACACACAGGACATACTAGATGACCTGGACCAAGCACTGAAGGTACATGTTGTCATTGTACAGCCTCGGTCCCATGTGGGTGGGGTCTCTATGCATGAGGTTAATACATCATGATTGTATGACATGTATGTATGTATGTATTGTGCATATCAAGAGCGCATAAGAATGGGCAGCTAGAGTAAGAGCGTGTAACTCCGTAAAATTCAAAACCAGTCGGAATTATTGAACCATACACATACTAAAAAATAGTAACACGTACTGTGCAGCTGCGCGTAGACATAATTAAGCCACTGTTGCTAAGCACGTGACCGAGTGTTCTATTTTTAGTACGGTTCAATAATTTTGACCAGACTACGGGCTTCTATTGGAGTTACACTCTCTTACTCTAGCCGCCCTTCTTACGCGCTCTTGGTGTATGTATGTATGTATGTGTATGTATATATGCATATTATGTATGTGTGTATGTATAATTATATGCATGTATGTATGTGTGTATGTATGTATGTGTGTATGTGTGTATGTATGTATGTGTGTATGTATGTATGTGTGTATGTGTGTATGTATGTATGTATGTATGTATGTATGTATGTATGTATGTGTGTATAATTCTGCAGGCCTCCCAACAGTGATCCACAGGTGACATGCTAGAGTGGAACTTTTGTACACTTGTACTCAAGTATTTAGTACGCATTATTTATCATGTATATATAATATATAAAATCCGTTTGGAAGTGCTAAAAACATTCTTGTCATGTTCTCTGAAATGGTATGGCTGCAATGTCTGAGTATTGAAGAGGGAGGGTGCTGTTGTAGATTCTAGCCAGTTGGTTTAGGCAGTGGGAGCGTTCAGCCAGGTGGTCTGGGTCGTGCCACATACCCCGATAACCAGTTTCTGAGGGGTGGAATGAGAAAGGAAGAAGAGGAGAAGGATCATGGAGAGAAGGAAGAGGAAGGGAAGGAGATGGATTGAGGAAGGAAGAAGAGATGGATCGAGCAGAGAAGGAGGAAATGGATTGAGGAGGAAGAGCAAAGGCAAGATTAGCCTCGTACCCAGGCCGTTAATTAGGAACGGCCTGGGTACGAGGCTAAGGCAAGATGGATCAAGAATGGAAGGATCAAGGAGGAGCGAAGGACTGGTGGTAGGGGAAGAAGGGAAGATAGAGACAGCACACGTGTCAAATCGCAACGTAATGTGTTTCATAACTTGCCAGTTTCTTTTTCCAGGTTGATAACCTTTGTCGGTTTCACAAACAGTCCGGGACACTGGGGTCTCTCCAGCCTCGCCAGGTAGTCGCCCACCATCACGTTCACCGCCAGGTCCTCACAGTTGTGCAGCTCATCAATCAGCTCGTGGACAGCCTTGGGAGTAACACTGGTGCTGTTGAACATCTTCAGATAGTTCAGGTGGACAAAGGCGGCCCCTGTTAGCACCATAGAGTATGCATGGCTCCCCAGTTCAGTCCGAGACTCCAGCTCATCACTGCCATAAGAGAAGACCCCATAGGCAGATCTGACATGCTTTCTTGGGAAGAACCCCACAATAAGACGTGGAAATTGCTGGAGGATTGTAACAAGAAGGAAATGGCGTGTGTCCGCTGCTCAAGGGGATTGTTGCGCTACTAGGAAAATGTGGAGGCAAGCCTGAGCAAGTTTAGTTAATGGGACTATGGAGAAATGAACAGTGCTAATTGTACTGATGTTTCAGGTTAAAAAAATTGTGCAGTGTAAAAATAAGCTGAACCACATGAAGGGTTGAAACAGTGTGTGCTACTGGAACTCATTCACCCAGATACGTTGCGTGATGTATAAGAATATCTTAGTGCTCACCTTCCATACTCGGTACGCAAACTGTACGTCCTGAGCTGACACAAGAATGTCATCGTCCATCAGAAGAACGGCTGCACCAAATGCAAATAACCCTCCTGATCACACAGACACACAAATACTATAATATTGTTAAGTGTATTGTTGTTAATAGTTAAGTTCTTTTGGCCAGTTTATGATATTATATAAGAAAAGAAACTACCTTGAATAGAAAATAGTTTTGAGTTATTCACACAGCAAGAATATACTTTTTTTTTTCAGTGGTGAAAATGTCTATATATGGACATCAGTTTTAAATCTGGGAACTTTAGATTATGAAAATGTTGTTTATGTAAACTGGCCTATAACATAAACATTGTTTATCAGTTTCCACAACTAATCACTTTCAATCAGTATTCATTGGCTTGTTGGTAGCGAAATCTTCCAGATCTCATACCTTCTCTGATCTGGGAATGAGACTACCCCTACTTGCACTAAATATGATTTAGCCTCATTCCCACGTCTTCCCACTGTCCAGTTTTTGATCACTTACCGTATGCAAGTGATCAAAAACAGAAGCTGGCTGGGGAAGGCCTGGAAATTAGGTACTACGAAATATCATATGGCTATCTCGAGCACCTGGTCAAACAGACCTGCACTCTGTATCTCTGGGAAGGGCTGTAATCTGTTTCTCAGTTTGTTTTCTCTCTGCACAATGAACCTCACAGGAACTGGGTGTGGTCCCAGCTCCTCCCATCTCTTCACGGGGGGCGTCTGGTTCACGTTGTTCCATACTACGACCACCTTCTCCAGGTGGGCCATGGAACAGTAGTGGTTTAGCACCCGGAAGAGGATGTCAGACCGGTTGAAGGTGAGGATGATGAGGGAGAAGGTATCTGAAGGAGCAAATGATCTCCATGGATACAAGTTGAGATATGAGTTATTAGGAGGGTGGTGGATGTTTGTAGCGGAACGATTACGGCTCACGATAGCAGCAGCCCTCCGCACGCTGTCCTCTTTTCTACTGCCATCACTGATACGATTTCTTCTTGAAAGAGTGGAGACTATTGGTTGTACATGTTCCTTCCTGCGTGGAGCTTGTATCAATTTATCATGAGTCGTCAGACTGCTGACTTTGAGAGACAGGTAGACAAGTACAATCAGGAACACGTACAGTAGGGCATAAAACGCCGTCCGGGGTTTCACCTTGCGGTAAGCAAATATAACGTAGCCACGAAGCTTCGTCTGCACACCAGACAGCTGTTTCATCAGGCGCCTAGGGAGGTGTCTCACGTGATCACTGTCCACTGAGTCTGACTCCTCCATCCCCTAGAAGCTGTGCTAGCATCTCAAACAGAATCTCAGCTGCAGCATAGCCACGTTCAGCTGCATGATGATCCTCCCCTACACGCCCGCCACCAGTTGGAGTACTCACCCCGCCTTTTCCGCCAGCAAAGTCTAGTCTCGTTCCGAGACACAACTAATCTCGAGCCCAGATCGACTGCGATGTCTTGGCTGAAGTCTCTGCTCAGGATGGGATCTCGGGCGCGTTTGGTGGGCACTGACCTCAGTGGGAACCAGTACTTTGAAAAGATAACGAGAGGTAAGCCTTTCTCTTCCAGAGCACACGTTTCAGATGCATGTGTCTGTGTGGTGCCATACCTGGTTCCCAGGCCTGGGAACGAGGCTAGTGTGGCGCCCTACCTGGTTCCTGTATAAAGTGCTGCCTTTTGTCAGACTATTCACAATATCTTCTTGAAACTAGCAAAGATTTCTCACTCAGCCTATTATATTATGCAATAGAGGTAAGGTAAGGGGCCCTAATTCGGGACGGGTCCTAATTTGGGACACTTCCAATTTCTCAGCGCTTTTCCAGGCGGCTCTCAACTGTAGTTGAGCAATGTTTAGTACAAGTGTAGAGTATATCCTACAGCAGCTTCGCATCGATTTTCGGAACGCTGGCTCCACCTATTACATAAAAATTACGTAATAATTACCCGTGTTCAACAATTTGGAGGGCTTTTCGCGCAAATATCGCATATCTAGCCGGTGAAATAGCGATCAAGGCTATCGAGTCAGTACAGGCAAAACAGCAAAGAGCAGCAGTGTCCCAGAAAGCTGTGGAAACCAAGCGGCTGAGCCCTATAGGTTGGCAGGAGAGTGGTTTGGCATACCCAATCTACTGTCTATCTGCATGTAGCAAAGAAGTATGCTAAATTTGGAGCAGGTGGACTTGCTGTCGGTGCAGTGCTTGGTGAAGGGGTGCAGAAGAGCATTGTACGGTGTTGTCAGTTGCTTCCTCAGCAGACTTTGGGGCTTCAACATGCATACTTATGACCGTCTCACTGAATTCCAGTAGAATTTATTTTATACACATTTATATACTTTACAGCTTCTTCAAAACCTTCCATGAGTGCTAGAAAATGTTTTTAAACTCCTCTGGACCTCAGAACAGGCAGTCCTGTTTGGAATCAGTCAATTTACGGAAGTGTCCCGAATTAGGCACCACCCCCCCCAAATTTTGCTATGTGAACCACGTGAACAAAGTCGCTCCGTTCTCGGGTATCCTGCGGACTTTGGACTTCAAACTTGGAATGCAAAAAGTACGATACCTGAAGTATACGTACAGGTCTATTGTGATACTTACCTAGCAACGTGCCGTTAATTGGCAAGCAAAAGCTGAAAAAGTGTCCCAAATTAGGGCCCCTTACCTTATTGGTCTTGCGTGGCCAGGGTAGGGTTAGCCTCGTACCCAGGCTGTTCATTCATTAAAAACTCCTACGAACAGCCTGGGTACGAGGCTAGGGTAGGGTCTGGCCATGCAAGACTATAGAGGTATATCATCTAGGATTTAATATATAGTGGCAGCCTGGTAGGCTAGTCAAGCAACTGTGCTACCTGGGTGGGGAGACACCATATCATTGTGGCAGCCTGGTAGGCTAGTCAAGCAACTGTGCTACCTGGGTGGGGAGACACCATCCATATCATTGTGGCAGCCTGGTAGGCTAGTCAAGCGACTGTGCTACCTGGGTGGGGAGACACCATATCATTGTGGCAGCCTGGTAGGCTAGTCAAGCGACTGTGCTACCTGGGTGGGGAGACACCATATCATTGTGGCAGCCTGGTAGGCTAGTCAAGAGACTGTGCTACCTGGGTGGGGAGACACCATATCATTGTGGCAGCCTGGTAGGCTAGTCAAGCAACTGTGCTACCTGGGTGGGGAGACACCATATCATTGTGGCAGCCTGGTAGGCTAGTCAAGCAACTGTGCTACCTGGGTAGGGAGACACCATCATTGTGGTGCATCTCTCGTATGCAGCAGGTCAGCGACCAAGGAGGAGCGTGAAGCTAAAGGCAGCAAAGAAAGAGGACCAATACACTCAGGATTCCATTCCACCAGATTGGGACAGTACGTTACGTTTCCTCTTGATCTCATGCTCACTGCATCATTCTGGATCCAGAGTCTCTCTCATTTCTTTGGGAGAGTCCTGTTAAAGGGGCTGGCTTGCTAGTTGCTATCAGTTTTCTTCTTCCATGCAGGGTGGCTCAGAGGACTCAGAAATGACCCACCTTTGCAGGAGGTAAGTTATGTCTGGCCTCATTCCCAGACTGCATGTGGTGGCCTGGGAATGAGACAGAGTGGCTCCTACTATGCACATGACACTCAACCACAGGAACTGGTTGCTAGAACTCGGCAATCTGAACTACTAAGGCAGAAAGTAGCAGATGCTATGAAAAAAGATGCCAAGGTGGGTGTACCTCTATTTCCACCAATTAATCTTTTGTTGTAAAGAAAACAAGAGAGTTACTTGTATGATGGTAAATTGACTGTAAACATTTCTCCCTCCAGCACCAAACTAAAGAGGATGCAGGTAAGTCACTAGACTCCACACAGCCTTGTTCCACAAGCTCCTCAGTCTTGAAATGAGACAGAACAGGCTCCTTCCACAAAACATGCAAACGGGGGGGAGGAGGGGGAGGAGGGGGTAGGGGAACCTGGATGGACACAAGGCTAGCACATTCGTGTTTCATTCTGCAGAGGGACCAGGTACAGGTGGAGCGTCAAGAGTTCGAGGTAACCACAAACTATTTTAAAGTAGACGTACATCGATGATGTTTCATTGCCCACAGCTGTGGATCATGCATCAGCACCTTCATTCAAGTCCGAGGCCAACTCGGCTGAAGAACCAACCAGCACTGGCAAAACATTCCAACCTGGGTCCTGGAAACCAGGACGGTGAATCTAGCGATCAGTAGTACCAAGGAATACATAATGACGTAGTCTCAAACCCAGACCCCTCCAAAGAGGAAAGGGGGTCTGGCTTCGAGACTAATAATGACATATAGTGTATGGTTGTATTTCAATGGAATGAACCAACAGGCATATTGGTGATGTACCCACATCTGAAGAACACAACTGACATGAGAATAACATGACTTGTTCTACAGTATGAAATAAAGATCATACCAGCTACAACACTAACACAGGTGTAAAAAGCATTGAAATGATGCTGATGTACACTATTTAAGAAAATGGTGATTAAGTGATTAATGCAATATGATTTAGTAACTAATGCGATATATTTTTTCATCAGAACCAATTGCAAAGGCAGCCATTAAACTGCAGATGAAGATATAATGAAAGTTTAGCTACTGTCGTCCCTGACAGCAAGCTGTTTCTCCACAATCTCATCGTTGATGACTACCGTGGGAATTACTGAAGTATCTAACAGGAACACTACGCTTGCGGATGGTTCTCTGTTGTGCTCTATGGCGTACAGTTGGTAGCCAACCACACGTTGGTTGAAATAGTTGAATGCTGCTGACGACCATGCACCACCACTCGGAGAGACACCTGTAGGACAGAGGGGCTTTGGTAGCTGCTCCAGAGTGGCCTTACTCCTTGCTACACATCTTGACAGGAGTTTAGGTTCATTTTATCATTAGCAATGTCCTGGGGTTGTAAGCTTCAACAGTGCATAAGAATGGGCGGCTAGAGTAAGAGCGTGTAACTCCAATAGAAGCCCGTAGTCCGGTCAAAATTATTGAACTGTACTAAAAACAGAACATCCAGTCACATGCTTAGCAACAACGGCTTGTGTCTACACAGCATGCACAATACGTGTTGCTATTTTTAGTACTGGTGGTAAATTCTGACTGGTTTTAAATTTTACAGAGTTACACGCTCTTACTCTAGCTGCCCGTTCTTACACGCTCTTCAAGCTTATAAAAGTGTCTAGACAACTCTCTCTTTAAAAAAAAAAAGCGTAATTGATCTAAGAATATGTGGGGGCAATATTTCACTTCCAGAGCCATTTTTCTCTGGTGACATACTGGGAATGAGACCAAGCTAGAGTACCTTTCCACTACAAGTGCCTAACACTGCACTAGATCTATTCTCAGGGGAAATAACTTATGCACTACAGTTGCATTCTCGGACTATTCTCAGAGGAGATACTTATAGTCTCATTTCCAGACAATTCCCAGAGGTCAGAGTGAGACAAGTGTAATGGCGTCTCACCTTTGAGTGAGCAGTGGATGCCCTGGAACGGGAGCTCCAGAAAGTTCCCAAGAAGAGCCTTGACTGATACCAGTGAGACCAGTTCTCTGCCACCATAGTCCAGAAACTCCACAGTTATATTACCCTGAGGACCACACGATGGACACAGATCAAAACATGTTTCATCACCATATACCGTGCTTGTCTTGGGCAAGCAGCCACACTCCAATTTTGACAGTTTTGCGGTTTTTTGAAGTCCTCCGTGCGACCGTCTACCCTCAATTTTTGTTGCTTGAGCTGTGAGCGCCCATGGGTGCTTGCCCAGGACAATGTACATGTAGTCACAGTACCCATTCCCCTCCCTCCTCCCCTCTCCACACACACCCACACTCTACTCCCCTCTCCCCACACATCCACTCTCCTCCCCTCTCCACACACACTCACTCTCCTCTCCACACACATCTACACTCCCCTCCCCACACACACTCTCCTCCCCTCTCCACACACAGACTCACTCTCCTCCCCTCCCCACACACAGACTCACCCCTCCAGACCCATCATGAGCACTGATGACCACAGCTCTGTACCAGCGCTTATCAATAATAGAGCTAGCGCAACAGAGCAGTCCAGAGACAATGTCAGTAGAGGATAAATCTGGCTGCCTCATGACAGACATGTTCAACTGGACCATCATCTGTTCCAACTCATCTAATTTAGACAATAGTTGAACCTGCAGGAAGAGGGGATATGGCTGTATGGGTCATAATGACATCATTAATAGGGAGTTCCCCTTGCAATCGTGCCGATATTAGGGAATTCCCCTTGCAACAATTAATGACTCCTCCTCAAAGTAGTAATACATTAATGAATGCAGGGTATTGGTTGGGGCAAGAATTGTACACAATTTACACTACTCACGAGCACAAGACAGCCTAGCGGTCTACAACCAACGGTTTCACAACTCACTACAAAGTCCCCAGGAGAGGCAGCCCATGACACAGTCACAGGAACATGCTTCAGTGGAACAAGAGACTCAAACCGCATCCCTCCGCCTCCTCTAGCAGGAGTCCTGCCATCATGGTGCAGTGGAGAAGAACATGGGCTAGGAGAATTCGACGGTGTGTACGGTTGAAGGTAACTACTTGATCTATTGCTACTCAGTTTTGCTTCAATGCTAGTGACTGGACCGGGAGGAGAAAACATTGGTGTGTGCGGACTGGCAGAATAACTTGGCGTGTGTGACTCAAGATCACTCGTACTGGTAGCAGGGGTGATGGGATCTACTTCTACGCTAACACTATCACTACGTTGCTGTTCTACTACTTCAGGGACACGACTAACACTAACAGAAGACGGCGGTGGTATGATTTGGTGTGCAGCATCCCTAGTACTAGTTAGATTAGCAGGTGGAGAGTGACGGTCGAACATGACCTCAGCTGTACATGGAGCAGCAGTTACAGCGATACCACTTTGGGTCCCTGCACCTCCCTCTTGCAGAGAAAGCTGGCCAACTTTTTCATGAATATCTTTGTCGACACTCTCTTTCATAACTTGATTCCCCAGTTCCTTGGTAGCTAGCAAGGGTCCACCCTGAGAGACGACCAGTGGCTCCTCGAAGGCACCATCACTCACTCGACTCGAGTGGCTACTTGAGATAGGGGAGGTCTCAAGGCCACCATCGGTAAAGCCTTCCTCCTCTTCTTCAATGGAGACCTCCTCCATATTTGGGTCGGACAATCTGCAAAGAGAGAGCGGATCCATGATGGCGAGCTCAGAAGGACAACAAATTTTGAGTCCTATAGTCATAGGTAACAACTTTGTGCACTCATTGAAGGCATTAATCTTAGCCATCTTTAGCCAGGTCCCATCTTTAATAGACCGCTTTCCCTCAACCTCTCCCTCCCTCCCTCCCTCTCTCTCACCTCTCTCTCCAAGCCTTACCCGAAGAGACTTGGCTGGGCCAGAAGCATGTCATTAAGACCTGCAATCTCCTCCCCACTCTTCACAAAGAGTCTCACAGCCGCCAGACAG
The DNA here is from genome assembly GCA_949130485.1 of Agelas oroides. Taxonomy (NCBI): domain Eukaryota; kingdom Metazoa; phylum Porifera; class Demospongiae; order Agelasida; family Agelasidae; genus Agelas; species Agelas oroides. The sequence continues at coordinate 9,067,981 of OX422194.1, read as the reverse complement.
TGATCTGACGGAGATTCAATGACCTGTGACGGCAGACAATAAGACATCACCACAAGACAGTGGTCTCATTCCCAGACCCCAACCCCTGGTATGGGAACCTGACTGGAACTATTAGTGATGACCTCCCTCACCTCCAGCTGTATGTCCTCACACTCCACGTACTCTGCCACCGTCCCCATGGCATCTTCAGTCCATTCTCCCTGGGGGAGACACAGGAAGGTACATCAGCATGACTGTTTCATTGATTCATGTCTGCTTCTTGTTCGGCCACATAACAACCAGAGTGAACACCCTTCTGGGATGTTTATTCCAGTCGCATGATCTTCAACCAATCAAATGTTTTAATCAAGGCCACATGACACTCTCTCTTACCTGTGGTGGTGGCAGCCCATAAAGGGAGCATTTGACAGCCTGAGAAAGAGACCAATGGTGACATTATGCTCATAAGGAGCAGGACACTTTCTCTCCCTCAAATTATTTCTCTCTCTATCCCCTTGATCCCAATCTCCTTCTCCTCCACTCCTCCATTTATCCTTTCTTCCCTCCCTATCTCCCTCCCTACCCCCTCACTTTTCTCCCTACTAAGGCACCTGATGAGGAAGAGAGTAGAGCTCTGTGTCCAGAGCCTTCCTCAGCTTGATCTTGTCTAGCTCCTCTTCATTCCCATAATCTACATACTCCACAAGCAGCTTCTGAGGGGGAGGGGAGGAGGGAGAAGGAGGGAGAAGGAGGATGGAGGGAGAGAGGAGGGAGGAAGGGAGGAAGGGAGGAGGGAGGAAGGAGGAGAAGAGTGAAAGCGTTGCACACACATCTGCAGTGTACACACGTGACTATCCCACCTTTGACTCAAGAATCTTCTTGACAGCAATGCGATACCAGCTCCCGTCAGCTGAGAACTTAGCACAGGCCGCCATTCCTTCTGATACTTTGCTCACAAAATCAGATGCCTTTGACTTGGGCTATTGCAACAGGAGGAAAAAAAATAAACATTTTAATTTCTAAACATATCCAACACAATCACAGTCAGAAGTTACCTTGGAGTAAGCATCGTTGATTTCGTTCATGAGTTGTTGAAGTCGGTTGAGCCCTGGCCCCATCAGCTGGATAGAGATCACACCGTCTTCATCCACATCTGTCAGTGTCACTGGCACCAGTGGAGAGCCAGGCTGTGCAGGAAGAGGATGTGTGTTTGACTCCGAGGACTAGCCGTCTATACCTGTTCCTACCCCTTCTTCTTCTGCTACACACAATGTTCACGCTGTCTATACCACGTTTCTCTGCCCAGATTTATAAAGTACATTGTAACACACCCCCATCTCACAAACAAGATCGAGATGATGTGCAGTGACGAGTCAGGTGGATGTGTGAACATACCTTGACCACACAAAATCACGCCAACCGCATTTTCCTCCCAGAAATGATTTTATTAAAGTAACCAAACTAGAACAGAAGCTAGACCAAATTCTGAAATTAGTGCAAAACGTAAGCTTTGTTCTCAGTGGTAAGTATACAACACAAATAGCTACAAAAATGAAAGAACAAATAGCACGCACACACACACACTCTCACACACACACACACACACACACACACACACGCACACGCACACACACACACACACGCACACATGCACACACACACACACACACACACACACACACACACACACACACACTCACAGGCCTACACTCACAGTGGGCAACTGGGGGGTGAGGGTGGAGAGGGGATGAAGGTCTTTCATCAGTAGACTGTTGATAGTCTCCTGACATTCCGACTCCGAGACAATCAGCTCAATGGAAACCCTGGAACCAGACCTGAGAGAGAGAAAAATAGCCCACTACATCAAATTGCTAACAATAAGCTTACAACTGGGCTTACAGATGGAACATGTGACATTCTAATAACTGTACCTGTCCATGATGTTGGCAACACAGATCTTGCCGACTGCCAGTTCTGAAAACTTTGCACACGCCTCCTCATCACTCTCTGTTATGCCATGAAGGCAACAGTGGATGGCCTGAGGAGAAGGGAAGGGGGAAAGGAGGAAGGGAGGGAAGGGGAAAGGAGGAAGGGAGAGAGAGGGGAAGGGAGGAGAGAAGAGGGGAAGGAGGAGGGGGGTTGGAGGTATGGGTCAGGTGTTCTGCGGACATGTATGCACTCACCTGGAAGGGCAGTGTGTGGAACTGTTTAGGAAGCTGTTTCACTTTGCGGCAGCTCACTGTCTCACTATTGCCATAGTCAGGAAACATGACATCAGCCTGGATGTGCAGACGTGTGTGTGTACATACAAGTAGCCCTTGCAAACTCCTTTATTGCCATCAGACTACTTGTATTAACCCCCTTATTACCATCAGAATACTTGTATTAACCCCCTTATTCCCATCAGACTAGTGGTGTTGTAGTTGGAAGAGCTGAACACTGATACACACATACCTCGTTCTTCCGTACAGCAACCACGAGCGCTCGGCACCATTGTAGGTCAGTTTCCCCCTCGTCTTCTTCCCAACAGTAGCCATAAAGATGGTTTACACTGACAGAGGTGGCTACAGGTTTGGAGGGATCCAGGAGATGAGAGGGAGAGGGTGAGAGAGAAGGAGAGGGGGGGGGGGGGTGAGGAGAGAAAAAGAGGGAGAGAGAGGAGGAAGAGGAGAGAGGGGAGGGAGAGAGGAGAGAGAGAGGGGGGGGGGTGAGGAGAGAAAAAGAGGGAGAGAGAGGAGGAAGAGGAGAGAGGGGAGGGAGAGAGGAGAGAGAGAGGGGGGGGGAGGAAGAGGAGAGAGGGGAGGGGGAGAGAGAGGGGGAGAGAGAGGGGGAGAGAGGGGGAGAGAGGGGGAGAGAGAGGAGGGAGAGAGGGGGAGAGAGAGGAGGGAAAGGGGAAAAGAAAGTAAGGAGGGGGAGGGGGGGCAGGGGAGAGCATGCGCTTGAACAACTGTGTCCAGCAACTTGTGGAAAGCAGTTTCTCTTCCTGCATGGACGTACCTGGTTCTCCTATACTTGAGTAGTGCTTGTTCAGCCTCTCCTCCATTGCCAGAAATCTTTCCTGCGTAGAGAAGCAATTTGTAAGCACACTTTACACCCAGCCAGACACAAGTCAGTGACAAACTAAACGGGTGACTCACTGAGTCATCACTCCCCAAGACTTGGACGTAGAAGCTGACAGGACTATTAACATGGCAGACGTAGACGTCAAATATTTCCTCACCAGCAGCAAATTCAACAGTACCTGGTGTATGGACAAATTACAAGTTACGCACAACAAAGGTCAACCCCTCACCTCTCCCCCTTCTCGCTCCACATTTTCCTCTTCTCTCTCCCAGACCTCCTTCCACCTCCCCTCCTCGCTCTATACCTTCCATCTCTCCTCCTCCCTCCTCGCTCTATACCTTCCACCTCTCCTCCTCCCTCCTCGCTCTATACCTTCCACCTCCCCTCCTCCCTCCTCGCTCTATACCTTCCATCTCCCCTCCCTCCTCCCCTCTCCTCCTCTCCTCTCCCCTCCTCCCTCCTCGCTCTATACCTTCCATCTCCCTTCCTCCCTCCTCCCCTCTCTTCCTCTCCTCTTCCCTCCTCCCTCCTCGCTCTATACCTTCCATCTCCCCTCCTCCCTCTTTCTTTCCTCCCTTCACTCTCCCTCTCAACTCACTTGGCAGGGGAGGAGGAGATGGTCTAACCGGTTGTGATGATGGTCGTGCATGAACTATACGAGAAGGATTGGATGATGGTGATGTGCAAGGAGACTGGAATGATGTTTGTTCACGTCTTGTGGAAGTGGCACACTCTTTAGGAATCCAGCTTGAGGGACTAATCGGAGTCACTGCTTCTGGGGGGGTGTAGAGAGGGAGGAGGGAAGGAGAGGGGGAAGGAGAGAAGGTAGAAAGAGGAGGATTGACTGTACATTCGAACTCAACAGACCCTACATTACAGCACAACAAAACCAGTAGTATAAACAGATAGGTCCTCAGACTCCTCTAAACATCCCGCTTTGTTGACTGCGGTTATTGACTGTAAGCTCTTACCTGTTGATTTCGGCTGCGGTTTGTCCTGTGGCTTGGGCTCAGGGCCTGGCTCTTCTTTATGCTCCGAAGGATAGTACTGTCGCTTTGGATAGAGAATGGGTGTGTCCTCCATAACCCTGGGAAACGATAACAGAGCACCTCTTTTCTGTCTTAAACCTACCTCTCTTTCCCCCCCCCCTTCTCTCCCAACTCACTCCTCCCACTTGACAAAGGGCATGATCTTGGCCCGGTGGAGCAGGTCGGGTGGGGCAGGTTGGTGATACTTCATCTCAAACTCTTTGCCAAGTCGCTTCCCCCAAATACCTTGTGGGAAACCTTTGAGCAACTAAAAAGGGAAAGAGAGGAAGGAGGGAGGGAGAGGAGAGAGGGAGGGAGGAAGGAAAGAGGGAGGGAGGTAGGGAAGGAAGGAGAGAGAGGGAAGGAAGGAGAGAGAGAGAGGGAGGGAGGGAGGTAGGGAAGGAAGGAGGGGAGGGAGGTAGGGAAGGAAGGAGGGAAGGGAGGAGAAGGAGTGAGGAAAGAGGGAGGGAGGCAGGGAAGGAAGGAGGGAAGGAAGGAGGGAAGGAAGGAGGGAAGGAAGGAGGGAAGGAAGGAGGGAAGGCAGAAAGAGGAAGAGGGAGGTAGGGAAGGAGGGAGAGGGAGGGAGGGAAAGAGAATTGTCAATACTTTCATCAGTATAGGTGATGGGTCAATGCTAATAACGTAACTATTACCTTGTACACATTGTCCTCAAGAGAGCCAGACTTGACGTCTAGGACTGCACAGAGAGACAAGCTATGTCACCACAACGTACTCTACAAGCAAGGCAGAACGTACAAGAGACTTACACTGCGGTCTTCCTGGAGACTCCACGACAGGCTGTGAGTGCATGTTTAGATGAGGAAACACACATCACTGTGACATACTACTGTTTGAAAACAAAGTCCCTTCTTCCCTTCTCACTCCCCTCCTTTCCTTCCCTCTTATCCCTCACTCAACTGAATCAAACTGAACAGCTCGTCTCTCCTCCACCCTACCTTGGGTGACGTGCTGCGAGACCCTCGAGGGGAGATGTGTGCACTGTTACTACTAGCACTGTTACTACTAGCACTGCGGACAGCACCACTCAGCTTCTCATAAAACTTCACCTGCAAAACAAAGAAGAAGAAGGTGACACACTTCATGCCAACTTACCTCAGATGGACATAAAGCAACTTTGTGAAGGGCTCCTTATTTGAGAACATCCACAACATAGTGTACTTCTTGATAGCAATATGGTGTCCTCTCCCTCACAAAGTTGTAACATTTTGCCCTCTGGGCTTCGTCAGACAAACAATAGCACAACACTGTTTTTGTAGTGGTCATACTGCTGTTTGTCTGAAGCCAGGGGGCAAAATGCTAAAATGTTACAATTTTGTGAGGGAGAGGACAGCATACCGTATGGCGAGAAATTTTGTGGGACAAAATTTTCGTGGATTGGCCGCTGGCAAAGATTTCACGAAAAATTTTCGCGGTTCGCCGATCACAAAGCACAAAGCATGACGATCACAAAATTTCATGGTTAAAATTTTTGCGGTCTGAGACAAATCCGTGAAAACCACGAAAATTTTTGCTATCAAGAGTACAAAATAGGTAGAAAGTGAAAATCTGGCAGGGCCTCTGATCCAACTATCTTGAAGGTGGTGATAACACCACAAAGAAAATTGTAAATTGTAACTCTGAGAGTGTAAATTTAGAACCACAGCTGAAGGAATCAACGCAGTAGCTGTGAGACAAAAGGTGACAACAGGATTGCGTTTTGGAGCTATTTCACTTTCCTTCATGTCTACTCTTGCTAGGAGACCTACCGTGCAGGCTGGCTCCCCAACACCCTTCTTCTTGCTGTACTGGACAAACGGTCCTCCGTACACCTTCAACCTAACTCCCTCTCCAAGGTGCAAAGGGTCCGGGTATTCCTTGGGGGGGAGAGAGTATAGCTAACTCAAATCAGGAGGCAGTTTGCTATCACAGGCTAACTAGACAGGTGTGACTTTACTCAACCAAAGCTAGCTGACTCCGATGAGAGAGCTTAACTCTGCAAGCTCTGACGCAATGGGGTCTTAACAAAGCTATAAATGAAGGCCAATACAATTGGAGAAGAGACAGAGTGGGTGAGTTTGCATTGGATGCTCATTCCCCAGGCATTCTCTCACCATCCAGTTTAATTACTTGCACAGCACAACTGGCTCTGACGGGAAATAGCTTACTCGGATATCCCAGAAGGGTTGTCTGAAGTACAGCATCACGGCAGGTAGCTGAGGTTTTCCCTTCTTGTACTGGGAGAAGAGGAGAAATTTGCGGGACAATGTTCCGTCCTTGGTGGTCTCCTCCAAGTGTTTGCCAGATGAGTACCCAGTGATACACACCTGCACACAGCAGGAGGAAGGGAGGAGGAGAGAAGGAGGAGAGAAGGAGGAGAGGAAGGAAGAGGAGGAGAGGAAGAGGAAGGGACAGAGAGTGTCGGAGAAGGGAAGGGAGAGAAGGGAAGGGGGAGAAGGGAAGGGGGAGAAGGGAAGGAGGAGAAGGGAAGGGGAAAGTGACGGAGAGAGAGAGAGAAAGAAGGAAAAACTAATCAACACGGTCTGTGTCCACGTGGGTCATCCTACTATAGAATTTGTTGAACATTGTCCCTACAGTAATGAAGGTGGGGGGCTCACTGTTTGATTGAAGTTCAAGTTAATTTTGCCGTGAAGCTGCTGGATGGTCACTTCTGTAGCTTTCTCAAATTCTTTCTTCCATGGAGGGATACCTGGTGTGTGTGGTGTGTGGTGTGTGTGTGTTGCACGTGCACACGTGTGTAACATTACAATCTACACATAATACAAACTATGGTAGCCTGACTAGCCTCACGACACCACAACTTCTTTCCCACCCCACACTCACCAGAAGCTGTCCTGGGTGGGCTTGAGGTATCCGTGGGGAGAGATCCAAAACGCTGCCGCGGAGGAGATTTTCTCCCCTCAAGATCCTGCAATGATGAACTGTGATGGAATGAAGATGACGATGGTTGTGGGTTTGGTACGTGTACATGAAAGTTCTGTGCGGTACTGGAACGTGAGTATGAGAATATGCCTGTAGGATAGACTTCACGTTGGGCGTGAAAACGTGGAGGAAAATTTGCTTTAGGTGGCTGCATGTTATAGGAACCTGGGAGGAGGAGGAGGAGGATGAGAAGGTGGAGGGTAGGAGGAGGAGGAGGAGAAGAAGGTGGGGGGTAGGAGGAGGAGGAGGAGGAGGAGAAGAAAGATGAGGAGGAGAAGAAGGTGGAGGGTAGGATGAGAAGAAGGTGGAGGGTAGGAGGAGGAGGAGGAGAAGAAGGTTGAGGGTAGGATGAGAAGAAGGTGGAGGGTAGGAGGAGGAGGAGGAGAAGAAGGTTGAGGGTAGGAGGAGAAGGTGGAGGGTAGGAGGAGGAGGAGGAGAAAGATGAGGAGGAGGAGGATAAAGAGGAGTAACCGTGCAGTGTAAGTAGCCATAATCTTGAATTCACTGAGTCCATCCATACCTGGTGATGATGGAGACCTTGGATATTGTCTCACTAGTAGAGGTGGTGGGAGTTCGTGGTTATCGCAGCATAGAAGAGTGATGGATTGTGCCAAATGAGGTAGGGTGCAGTCCATCAGAGGAGGGGTGCGGTGGAGAGAATCGGGTAGCAGAGGAGGGGGAGGGACGCGGTGGAGAGAATCGGGTAGCAGAGGAGGGGGAGGGACGCGGTGGAGAGAATCGGGTAGCAGAGGGGGAGGGGCGCGGTGGAGAGAATTGGGTAGCAGAGGGGGAGGGGCGCGGTGGAGAGAATTGGGTAGCAGAGGGGGAGGGGCGCGGTGGAGAGGATCAGGTAGTAGAGGAGGGGAAGGGACACGGTGGAGAGAACCGGGTAGTAGAGGAGGGGGAGGGGCACGGTGGAGAGGATCAGGCATCAGAGGGGGAGGATGAAAGGTGAGATGGCGTAAGGAGGAAGGTGGAGGGAAAAGGAGAGGAGGACCTGAGTAAAGTACAAGAAGACACGACTCCAAACACCAGCACTCAACCACACACCCCACATTAGGCCACTATAAACTACATAGTTGTTTCCCGTCCTGTCCGTTGGCTTCAAAAGCATGCGGGCGGGCGGCTCATTTTCATTACTCCATTAAGGATGTGACATCATTAAACGAGACCACAATGCGAGTTGTTCATTTTCCAGGCAGTGCACAGTCCATGGAAGTAGCTTCTTCATAGACGTGTTAATGAGGACAGCCATTCGAACAATAGGGATTCAGGGCGACTTTAGCACTAAACAAGCTTGAGTCCACTTTAGACACAAAAGGAGCCAGCTGGCAGCTTGGTACTGAATCACAGTACACATGCGCATTAGGTATGACGTAATAGAAATATTGTAATTATTCGGTTTAATAGAATAATGGAGTAAAATCCCTATTCAAGGTTTTTATGCGGGCAGTGGACAGGAAACAACAATGCAATTTACAGTGGCCTTATAACCCATTACATTATCTTGTTGATAGGGTCCAGCAATGCTGCTACAAGTAGAATGTACAGAGGCCATAGGGGGCACGTGAAAAATTTGGTCTGGGAATGCGGCTAAAAAAGCACACTTGCACACACAACCACTCCCGTATACAGACCATTACATCATAATTACAATACATGCAAACGGATTACCAAACTGAGGCAGACAAACCTGCTCTACCAATGCGGTAATTTGCACCCCCTCTAGGAGAAGAACGAGGACCGTAGCGAAACTTCTTTGTGAATGCTGCCATCTTTATGGGAGTTCTTGCAACAACTGGGGGCGGGGCAAGAGACTTCTTCAACTTGGTCTTCTTCTGGGAAGCTACAAAGCGGGAAATTTGAGCCGTCTCCGCATTTGCAACACCGTAGAACGTTGGCTCCCCTGTGGGACCCAACCCAATCCTCACAACGTCGCTCTGGGAGTGGATAAAATCCTCCAGGGTGCTGAAACCCAGCTGGCGGTATGGTAGTTCCTTTCCAGTGACCATCTTATAATCTTTCAGGAGCATTCTTGCTGGGACACCTCGGGGTGCCGATATCAGCACAGACCGCAATTCCTTCCTGGTTTTCTCCAAGACTGCTTGCCGATCCATTCTCAAAATCTCTTCAGTTGTGCCGGCTGAGAAAGACGTCGAAGAAATATGCTGTTCGTGCCTTTTTTTTTCACAAACCTGCAGATTCTCAGTCCGAAAAGCCTGACCTCGACCTCGGGCTCTTTTTTTTTACTTTGCTTTTCTCCACCGCCAGCTAGGACGGCATTTCAGCACCCCACTAGCACCGCACCCTTGCTTGCAGCTGGCTGTCAACACCCGAGGTACACGTGTTCACCAGCCAATCAGATTTCAACTAGCTCGAGTACCACGTGCCACCTACCTGCTGACTTGGCACGCAGCGCAGTCGGTCATGCGCGCGCCGCTACTGGGACCAACATGTCTAAGAGGGCAAGCAAACGAGGCAGGACCAAGGGTAAAGGGAACTTAACAAGAAGAAAATGAGCCCCTAGTATACATGTAGGGATGATATCGTTTCTCCTTGTTCATGCACTTTACCTGGGTCACCAAATTGGTAGTCTGTTGTGTCAGAGCATGCAGAGTTGTGTGTGTACATATGTGTGTGCTGTGTGTGTGGGGGGGGGGGGGAGGGGGGGAGGGGATGTTTTTCTGTGTTACTGTTTATGATCTTGTCAGATCTTGATGGGGACAATGGCTACCTAGAAGCAAAGAGAACAAACAGAGAGGTAATGGTGGAGGCTTTTTTTAGCAGGCCAGACTCATGAAGGGAGTCTAGCCTGTACGGTGACTTCTCCTCTCTTATCCACATACCACCTGCTTTCTAGGAGACACCAGACAGTGAGGAGCTGCTGGTCGGAGAGAAAGGTCCGCAAGTTCATCACTGTGTCCTCCAAATTAAACGACTGCACTGTTCTTCCCCTCCTGCAGTCTACATTCCCAAGTCTGCCTCAACCAATGTGGACAGCATTGTGGAGGCACCCACAGTGAGTTAACATCACCCATAGCTTGCACATAGCTGCCTTTTTCCCTCCCTACCTTCCTCTCTCTCTCTCTCTCCTCCCTCTCCCTTCACCCCTCCCTCCCTCTCTCCATCCCTTCCCTCCTCCTCTCTCCCTCCCTCCCTCCCTCCCTCCCTCTCTCCCTCCCTTTCCTCCCTCCCTCCCTCCCTCCCTCCCTCCCTCCCTCCCTCCCTCCCTCCCTCCCTCCCTCCCTCCCTCCCTCCCTCCCTCACTCCCTCCCTCCCTCCCTCTCTCCCTTCCCTCCTCCTCATCTCTCCCTCCCTCCCTCTCTTCCCTCCTCCTCGTCTCCCCCCCCCTCCCCCCTCCTCAATAGGACATATATGGTGCTAAAGACTACACTAAAATTCTTAAGCTGAAACTAGACCATACCTCGCGTCCACTCTGGGTGGTAAGCAATCACTATCTCTTTCAGAAGTCCCACACTGTTAATAGAAACAGATGTGAGCAGCTGAAGTACTTCTTGCAAGTAACCTGTGTATATCCTTGTTATCGTTAGCCCACATGCAGAGAAACAGAACCTGGTAGACTGCCTTTACTGGCTACACGTGATCTTTACTATGACTCCTACTCCTTGGTTTCCCAGGCCCCAAATGGTCACGTGTTTCTGGAAGCCTTCTCCCCCGTCTACAGACATGCCAGGGACTTTCTTATTGCCATTGCCGAGGTGTGTGTGTGTGTGTGAGTGAGAGAGAGGGTGTGTGTGTGCGTGTGTGTGGGAGTTAGCTTGTAACTCAATTTTCAGGGCTGAAGCTCAGAGCTTAGTCATAACTTTCCCTCTTGCAGCCTGTGTGTCGTCCAGAGCACATCCATGAGTTCAGGTGAGCATGACACAGTCCAACCTTCTCACTACCTTTTACTGAGACTGGTGGAAGGAGGATGATGAGACTATCTTTCTCACTCCCATTGCTAGCAGTATCCCCTTCTCCATCTTGTCCCATAGGCTCACCCCTTACTCACTCTATGCAGCTGTATCAGTTGGCCTGGAGGTACTATTCCTATGATGTAATGATAACATAACGGGGCAGGATATATCAGTGATGTAATGATGACATAATGGGGCAGGATATATTAGTGATGTAATGATGACATAATGGGGCAGGATATATCATGATGATGTAAACATGGTTTAACATTAGACTGCAGATATTATAGAGTATTTGAAGAGGCTCAGCAAGACTTCCATTCCAGACGGAATCATCACATTCATTAAGGTAAGCTCTTCCACAGCATTGCAACTAGCTATATCACACACACACACAGACACACACGCACACACACACACACACACACGCACACACACACACACACACACACACACACGCACACACACACACACACACACACACACACACACACACACACAGGATTGTACTCTGAGCTATGGTAAAGTGAAACTTGTCCTGAAGCACAACCGATACTTTGTGGAGAGCACAAACCCAGTATGTTTGTATCCTCGTTCCCAGACCTCTGTCTAACATCTGTATGGAGGGCTGGGAACGAACCCAGAAAGTTGGCCCCACTTTGGCTGCAAGTAGTTTGGTCTTGTGAATTGTGTGCATTTTCTGTTTTGTCAGGAGGCCATGCGAGCCGTACTGAAGGATCCAATTATCCAAGAGACGAGGTAACCAACAAAGCAGGTGGGAAAGGAGTGAGGTTTCCCCTTCTGTCTCCATTCCTCCTCCTCCCTCTTCCCCTCTCCCCTCCCTCCTTTTCCTCCTTCCCTTTTTTCTCCTCTCTCCCCTCTTCCCTTCTCCCCCCTTCCACCTCTCTCCTTTGTGCAGACTGGTTTGTGATGAGGAGGAAGGTGAGAACCCTCTGGAGAGTCTGACTGTCTCCCAGTCCAGCCAGAACCAACCACTGCAAGTAGGCCAACCTCAAGCTGGTCACATGACATTCAGCCAATCATATTCCTCAAACCAAGTCACATGACTATCACATGTGGCTCTAGCCCAGCACTGTCTGACTATTACTGACTGAATGTTTCTGTAGTTTGGAGCCAAGAAGACTGGCAACACTCAGGACAATAAAGTGAGTTTTTGTATCTCTCCAGCCAGTTGCCTCACCGGCCACTCCCAGCCGAATCTGCGAGACAAAATCTGGTAGTGGCCTGGGAAGAAGGCTAGGTCATCCTCAGATCTTTGGCCCCTAGCTCACCGTTGCTTTGTCTTCTGTGTCAGGAGTCTTCAGACGAACAGAGTTCCAGTGTGCCCTCGGATATCTTTGACTACCTTGAGAAGATGGACAGGGATGAGGAGGAGTCTGATGAGCCGGTATGGGCCATGTGATTGTCATGTGATTGTCATGTGACTGTCATGTGATTGTCATGTGACTATCATGTGATTGTCATGTGACTATCATGTGACTGTCATGTGGTTACCAGGCGTTGTGGATATGTGTTTCTGTAGGCACAAACAATGTCGTTTGAAATCAACCAAGAATGTTTGGAGACACTACAGAAAAGGTTTGTTGCTCCTTTCCTCTCATCTCTTCGTCCTCCCTCCCTTGCGTCCTCCCCTCCCCCCTCCATTCCTCCCTTCCTCCCTTCCTCTTCTCCCTTCTCCCTCCCTCCCTCCCTTGAGTCTTCCCTTTCTCTCTGCAGGTGTATAGAGTTGGAATACCCTCTCCTGGCTGAGTATGACTTCCGTGACGACACACACAACCCTGACATCAAGTACACACTGTTTAATGCACAAGATGTACGTCACATTGTAACCTGCATGTGTCTGTGTGTGCAGGATTGATCTGAAACCGTCCACGGTGCTGAGACCCTACCAGGAGAAGAGCCTGAGGAAGATGTTTGGCAATGGCCGAGCACGATCAGGTGTCATTGTCTTGCCCTGCGGTAAGGACAGACCAGACTCCCCCCTCCACCTCCCTCCTCTCACCCTCCCTCTTTCCCTCAGGAGCTGGGAAGACACTAGTGGGGGTTACTGCAGCCTGCACCATCAGGAAAAAGTGCCTCGTGCTCTGCACCTCAGGTGAACACCAGCACACACACTGTCTCACTCAACTAGCTACCAACTCCTTTGAGGCTACCTCTTCATCCTCCCTCTCTTTCCCCTTCCCTCCTCTCTCTCCTCGTCCCTCCCCCTCCTTCTCCCTCCCTCCCTCCCTCCCTCCCTCCCTCCCTCCCTCCCTCCCTCCCTCCCTCCCTCCCTCCCTCCCTCCCTCCCTCCCTCCCTCCCTCCCTCCCTCCCTCCTCAGCTGTGGCTGTTGAACAGTGGAGATCACAGGTAAACAGACACATACTCATTCTTCGATCTTCTGCTACCGACCTCTCTGCTACCACTGACTCTCTCCTCTCTTTTCTCAGTTCAAGTTGTGGTCGACCATTGATGAGCGCCTTGTCTGCCGGTTCACATCAGACGCCAAAGACAAACCAACACGTGAGACATTACAGCTGCCAGCCACCATACCCCAGACCCATTCTCAAACCAGAATCAGATCACAGGACAATTTACTATACCCACCACTAAAATCCTTCTCTGTCAAAATTCACCTTCAGCACCACGTCAAGTTTCCACATTTCTGTGCATCGTTTACAATATTTGCTGCAGTAACAAACAGCTACAGTATAATATGTACACTGCTATATACCTTAATGTTACTATTAATTGCGCGTACTAATTTTAGCGATTTTAGTGATCAGAGTCATTATCGCTAAAATAAGTACTCACAAATAATAAATAGTTAATATAATAATCAATTATTTTGGTTTCTGTTAAAAAACGCTAAGATTAATACACGCTAAACGAGGTGTATTCAAAATCGCTAAATTAAGTAAGTAACATTAAGGTAGCAGGGCACTGTTGTGTATGTTTTTAGTATCTTGCTAGTATACAGCCGTTCTTCCAATGTTGTTCTTGAAGCTAGCAGCATAGCTCACCTTTCTCTTCCTCTGCTAGCCCACACCGCCGTGGCCATCAGTACGTACTCCATGGTGGCATACACACAGAAGAGAGCCTGGGACTCTCAGCAGGTAGGTCACCACTCTCAGCAGGTGGAGTAGTAGGTCGTCAGTGTCTACCATTGCACAGGCCAAGTCGTCAGGGTGTGTATGTATCAACTTGCCAACTTGTGATGTCCCCCTCCCCACTTCCCCCCCCCTCCCTTCCCCCAGGTGATGAACTTTCTTCAGGAGAGGGAGTGGGGGCTCATGATCCTAGATGGTCAGTTACTGGGAGGGAGGGTCCCCCAGCTTGTGTTATGAGTCCTCCCTCCATCTCCTCCAGAGGTCCAGACAATACCAGCAGACAAGTTCAGAAGGACACTCTCAGGTAATGGTTATTTTCAGAAGAGTGTATGGAGCACTTCTCCATTATCTTACACTCATCTCTCCCTCTCCTCCCTCTCCCTCTCCTCCCTCTCCCTCTCCTCCCTCTCCCTCTCCTCCCTCCCCCTTCTTCTGTACCAGCTGTTCAGGCACACTGTAAGCTTGGTCTGACGGCCACCTTGGTACGTGAAGACGACAAGATCCAGGACCTCAATTTCCTCATCGGACCAAAACTGTACGAGGCAAACTGGATGGAACTGCAGAACAGTGGGTACATCGCTCGGGTTCAGTGTGCTGAGGTGTGTGTGTGTGTGTATGTGTGTGTGTGTCGTGCGTGCGTGCGTGCATGTGTAGTTGTAAGCTCAATGTTCTGCGTAGGTGTGGTGTCCTATGGCTCCGGAGTTCTACAGTGAGTACCTGCGGATTCAGACCAGGAAGAGAAAGGTAGCCGCGGGACCTTCTCTCTAATTAAAAGATATCAACTCTTCAATATTTTCTTGCTGCAGCTGCTCTATGTCATGAACCCAATGAAGTTCAGAGCTTGTGAGGTATTGTAAGTGTAGCTGTGAGGTATCGTAAGGTTGTTTGTTGCTTGTGAGGTTGCCTATGAGGTATCGTAAGGTTGCTTGTTGCTTGTGAGGTTGCCGGTTCTTGAAAGAACTTTTCTTGTGTATTTAAGATTACAACAAGACTCGTATCATTCTGAGCTTCTCTTCATTTCTTTAGTACCTGATGCGTTACCATGAAAGGTACGTACGTGTATTTCAGTCTCTCCCTCCATCCTCTCCCTCCATCCTCTCTATATATGACTACACAGCAGGCAACCATTGCCTAGCTAATCCATACCAAACAAAAAGAAACACCCTTCAAGACTCCCATCATGGATGTTTGAGCCATAATGCACACATATGCATGTATGGGGGTGTCCTTTTCTTGTTGATTGGATCTCTTCCACATTGCAGGAGGCGTGACAAGGTCATCATCTTCTCTGACATGGTTTTTGCTCTCAGGAGCTACGCCCAGAAGCTGCAGCGGTTTGAGTCTTTTGACTGTCAAAAAATCTCTCCTTTTTACCTTCCCTTCGTCCTCTTCCCTCCTTCCTCCTCCTCCCTCCTTCCTCCTCACTCCTCCTTCCTCCTCCTCCCTCCTTCCTCCTCACTCCTCCTTCCTCCTCCCTCCTCACTCCTCCTCCTCCTCACTCCTCCTCCTCACTCCTCCTCCTTCCACCTCCCTCCTTCCACCTCCCTCCTTCCTCCTCCCTCCTCACTCCTCCTCCCTCCTTCCTCCTTCCACCTCACTCCTCCCTCTCCCCTCCTCCCAGGCATTTCATTGACGGTCAAACAACTCAAAATGAGCGGATGCAAATTTTACAAAATTTTGTCCACAATCCAAACATCAACACCATCTTCATCTCCAAGGTAACGTGTTATTCATAACACACAAAACATTGGTATACAGTGAATGTTGTGCCTGGAACAATAGCAGCTTCCAGAATGGTGCTGCCATATGCTCTAGCTGGTTGCTTTGGTGATAGCTATTTGCTCTTACTGTCAGGTACCCAATGGCTAGATGTGCAGCATCTCTACAAGAGCACACCTACTTACTGTCCTCTCCCTGTAGGTTGGCGACAACTCTTTTGACTTGCCAGATGCTAATGTGCTCATCCAAATCTCAGCGCACGGAGGCTCAAGAAGACAGGTGTGCCCCGTGTCTCTCTCCTCACGACACTTTTTTGTCAATTTCTCTTTCCTCCTCAGGAAGCACAAAGACTGGGAAGAATCTTGAGAGCTAAGAAAGGTGAGTGTCTCATTCCCATACCACTCCAGTCTTGGAACTGGGTTATGGAGTGGCATGGGAAATACCTTATTTTTCTCAGAGACATGCAATATGTCTGTTGTGTCTAGAGTTTGACAAACAGACTAATTTCCCAGACCTTTTGTTGCTATGCAACGACCATCAAGGGTGCATTGACCTACAATGGCTTGATAAGTGTATATGTAGTCATTAGTCTCGAACCCAGACCCTCCTCCAAAGAGGAAAGGGAATGTAGTCATGTGTGTGTCTCCATACAGATGCTGTAGCAGAGGAGTACAATGCGTACTTCTACTCACTAGTATCTCAGGTAAGAGCACCTCTTGTGTGTGTTGGGAGGGGTGGGTGTCGTTGCCGAAAGCGAGAGCACATAAGAACGGGCAGCTAGAGTAAGAGCGTGTAACTCAAATAGAAGCCCGTAGTCCAGTCAAGATTATTGAACTGCACTAAAAATAGAACACCTGGTCACGTGCTTAGCAACAATGCCTTAATTATGTCTACACATAGCTGCACAGTACATGTATGTGTTACTATTTTTAGTACTTGTGGTAAATTCCGACACCGGTTTACACGCTCTTACTCTAGCCGCCCGTTCTTATGTGCTCTTGCCAAAAGTATGTGAGTCTCGTGTGTGATCACAGGATACAGAGGAGATGCATTTCTCTACCAAGAGACAGCGGTTTCTGGTGAATCAAGGATACAGTTTCAAGGTGAGGGAAGTCTGTTGTGGTAGCTGAGTGTCTGTACTGTCAGTGGGATGGGATGGGAATGAGACTATACCTGTGCCTTTCTCATTTTCTTGTGTATGTGTGTGTGTGTGTGTATGTGTGTATGTGTGTATGTGTAGGTGATCACCAAACTTTCAGGAATGGAGAAAGTGAGTCAGTGCACTCTTGCGTATCATCAGTCACTCCTTCAGCAGATTGATAAATGTTTCCATTCTGTGAATTCACACAATGGGACAATTTATCAATCTGATGAAGGCTAATTTGCCCTTGCTATTACTACTATATGTGGAACATTTTTAGGAAGCTAACTTGGCCTACTCATCCAAGAAGGAGCAAGCTGAGCTACTGCAGAAGGTACGACACACCCTCACCTCTGATAGCCTTGTACCCAAGCTGTTCATTAACAAACGACCTGGGTACAAGGCTACAGCTCTGACTGCTGGCATGGTCACAGTTCCATTGCCCTGTGTGCAGGTGTTGGCTGCCTCGGATGCTGACGCTGATGAGGAAGGAGTAGCGCCCTTGACATCCAAACCACATGTACGTCATCCACCATGTTCCCATTTCATTTTTCCCTCACTCCTCCTCTATTCTCCTCCCTCCTGCTGCATTAGAAGCAGGTTGGGTAGCCTCATTCCCAGCTTTTGTCACATACTTGGGAGGAGCCTGGGAATGAGGCTAGATTTGTGTACATGTACATATCCTAACCTCATTCCCCAGCCGTTCACATCTCCAGTTTTTGATCGCTTTGCAGTATGCAAAAACAGAGGGGGAAGGCCTGGGAGAAAGAGTCACATGTGTGACGTCAGGTAGACATGAGGGTAGACGTTGGGGGGGGCAGTGCCCGACAAAGAATCTCGAGGTCCTTCTTGTAATATCTTGTCCAAGAATTTGAGACTGTAACGTTCAAAAGACAGCGTCAATACAGCTCGTTGTTCAGTAGATTCGAGTCTGATCAATGCAAAGTTACAACAATCGGACACCATTCCCCCTCACGTCTACCCCCACATCTACCTGACGTCACACACGTGACTCTTTCTCCCAGGCCTTCCCCTTCTGTTTTTGCATACTGCAAGCGATCAAAAACTGAAGGCGGGAACGGCCTGGGAACGAGGCTATACATATCCTGCTGCCCACAAGTATGTTGTTTACATGACTGTGTAAATCATGTACCTCCACTCATCCCTTCCCTGGGGTGTATCCTCTTCACTCTCTCCCTGCCTGCAGTCCTCAAACCTTGTGAGCCGCAGAGCGGGGTCCATGGCCTCCATGTCAGGGGCAGACGACATGGTGTACATGGAATACCGGAGTGCCAAGCCTCAGCACCCACTGTTCAAACTGAGGAGACAGCACTGAAAACACTTTGCCTGCAATCATTACATTCTGTCATATCAACATTGTTATCTATGTGGCACAAACTGATCTTCATGCATACTGAAAGCGATCGGCGCTGCGCGGAAAGGGTCTGGCTTGCCTAGTCTACTCCCTCAGTCAGTCAATTAAGGGGAATCAACCGCAAAGTCCTTGGTACAAGTACGTACAATGCAATGGCACTGCAACGACAAGCTATGGAGATCCTCGCAGTATATCTTCTCTGTGGAACTGTGGCATTGGTAGTCTTGTTGTTTCTCCAGACTACTGCTGACTCCTCACTGAGGCAAAGACGCAGAAAGAGTGTAAGAACAACAGCTGCTTCAGGATTAAGTTTGTTGTTGTTGAAAGTTTGCTATCTAGAAGCACTATTAACTTGTGGAGCTCATCAGATATAAGACTTAACCTACATAGGTCCTTGTTTATAGGCGGGATTCTGATTTGCTCATGCATACACGTAACTGGTATTCTCATAGTTCATGTGTGATATCGGTGATGGGGAGGGTTCAAGCCTTCTTGCCCCCCTTCCCATATTTCTGCCTGCAGTGCTTTAATACTGTAGAGATCTACTGATACCGTAACTTGTTATACATTAGCTGATTTATTAATATGCTAGTACCATCTTTTATTATCTTCCACAGCGAATGTTTGGAGAGTTTTACTGCCAGTATTGCCGTTATGGATGGTCCAGTGGAAATGCTTGGGCAGGGAAAGGCCAGCAGTGTAAGACATGCCAAAGAATGGTTCTCCCAAAGTCTTTACGGCCACTAAACGTCCAATCTCATGACAGTGACAAAGACCGCAAACCACACAAGCGGAATTTATGTCAAAAATGCCAAGAGTTAGGGTATGACTGTTGACATTATGTCCCATCACTATCCAGGCATCCTTCAACAGCCACAAACGCTGCCACCAACAGAAGAAAGCATCAGTCGACTGCCATAGCAAGTGCCACCTTCAGGACGAAGCAAACCACAACTATTACTTCAAGTACAGACCTGAATTGCACAATTCTCTAATTGTGCATAAGTCCAGCTTGTTTTGCTGTGGATGAAGATTGCAGAGATTAGGACGGTGTATGCTACTAGTATAGGTACTTTAACTTTTGCTGCACTTTTATTATTCATAAAGGAGTGTTTGAGATCTTGGCAACGTGTAAGTGATTGTGTGTTTCAAGGGAGGAGCCAGACAGGAGTTAAATACGTAGCTAATCTGTACCGCTTGCGTTATAACCGGGTATTCGTTATCAGAACTTTCTCGGCGTTGCTGCGAAAATGTCTCAGGTACGGCATTTATAACAGTCGTGTAGCTCAGATCTAGCGTATAGCTACATGTATACTCTAGCTGCAAAATCTATCATGAATGATGACCGTAGCTATACAGTTATGCGTGAGCAGGCAAATTTAATACTTGATAGCTACTGACTATACATTTACATGAAGTGGTTTACACTATTCTAAATATCTTCTAACTTTTCACAGCGAATGTTTGGAGACTTTTACTGCCACTGTTGCCAACATGGATGGTCCAGTGGAAATGCTTGGGCAGGGAAAGGCCAGCGGTGTAAGATGTGCCAGACAATGGTCTTTCCAAAGTCTTTACGGCCACTGAAACCCCAACCCCATGATGATGACAAGAATCGTAAACCACACCAGCAGGACCTGTGCCAAAAGTGCCAGGAGCTGGGGTACAACTGTCGAAATTACATCCCACCACCATCTAAAAGTGGGCCCCCTTTAACAGGTGGCACAACTGCTATTGCCTACAGGGTAGAGCGTCTGTCCACCGCCACAGCGAGTGCCACTTTCAGGACAAAGCATCCCTCAACAACCACAACCATTACTACAAGCACAGACATGAATTGCACAATCCTCTAATTTGCAGAAGCCAGGCTGAATCATTTCGCTGTCTGACATAAAGATTACAATCAAGTGTTTGACTACTTCACTGTATTTGTGTTGGCAACCAATACTTAGAACCTTTTTTTCCACTTGAAAGTGGCAAATTTACAGGAGAATATGTTCAGTTTGTAGTACACGGTCAGGTCTTTTCATTCCTAGATCCTGTAAACATGTGTGCACGTGATTGACTAGTCATACTCAGTAAACTACAATGAGTGTTTCCGGAAGCTCCCAATAAAAACATTCATCTTACTTGGAAGAGGGTGGCTCTTATTTGAACATCCATAAAAATTCTGAGAATGCAATGTCTGGTTAAGCTTTCAAAAACATAAGTCTAGTCTACTTAGCTGTCATTTGGGTTTCAAGGAACTTGCAAGAATACAGGATACTGCCAAGAAATTGAGTTGTATCTATGAAATGCGAAAGGTGAGGGTCATTAGATACTTATACAAAACTGAGATATAGTAGTATTATTATAGCCATTATAGTCACCGCAGTTCAGTAGCAAGAGGGTCAATCATCACAGTTGTCAATAGCTATACATGTTGCTGGGTTGTTTTACTTGACCAATCATCTCTTTGTCAACTATGAGGCTTTAATCTCCTAAGTGATGCAGGGGCAACCCAGGCGGATGTTTGGACAGTTTTATTGTGAAAATTGTCAGCACAGATGGTCCAGTGGCAATGCTTGGCCTGGGAAAGGCCAGAAGTGTAAGACATGCCTGAGAATGGTTCTCCCAAAGTCCTTACAGCCACTGAAACCCCAACCCCATAACAAAGATCGCAAACCACACAAGCGGGGTTTCTGCCAAATGTGCCAGGACCTGGGGTATGATTGTCGAGATTACATCCCACCACCGTCCAGGCATCCATCAACAATCACAAACACTACCACCTACGGAAGAAAGCATCGTTCAACAAACACTACCACCTACGGAAGAAAGCATCGTTCAACAAACACTACCACCTACGGAAGAAAGCATCGTTCAACAAACACTACCACCTACGGAAGAAAGCATCGTTCAACAAACACTACCACCTACGGAAGAAAGCATCGTTCAACAAACACTACCACCTACGGAAGAAAGCATCGTTCAACAAATGCTTCAAGAAAGCATCATTCAACAACCCATGCCACTGACACGTCCAGTTCAAGAAAGGATTGTTCAACAAACGCTGCCACTTCTGCAAGCACAGACTGGAGTTCATGCACAATCCTCTAAAATGAACTTTCTTACCTAAACCATGTGTGTTTGAGTATCTAGTCAGAAGTGTAACTGATTGTGTGCTGCACTTTCCGTGTTTGCTCAACAAGAGCGCATGTGACAGTCTCAATAATCATGACAATAACAACTGTTTCTGGGAACTATCAAACAATAATAATAGTATCAACATTCATCTTTAGCCTATCACCTTACTTGGAAGGGTGGATGGTGTAATGAATACAATTCAACTCTAACATCCGTTTACTGCATCTAATCTGAAACAGTCTAAGAATGTGTACTGAGTCACGTCTAATTGAGCACACACTAGCAGCTACAAGTTTGTGTCACGAGGGTTTTCAAGGAATTGGCTGCCAAAGACAAGATGGCTGAGGTGAGGCAGAAATTAGACAAAACAATAGCTCTCTAATGGTAGCATTATGGTATAGAGTTCTTTGAAGAAGAAAGTTTTCCACATAAGTTAGGTACACGGTCTATTATATAGGCTATGTTTCCATTACAGGTAAAGCCTATGATGGTGGCCAAGTACAGGTGTGAGTGTGGGTACAAGTGGAAATCCAAGAACTCATCCGGAGGGACTAAGTCCTGCAACATGTGCTACAAAGATGTACAGCCCTACAAATACAGACCAGCCAAAACAAAGGTATACTGTGTCTCTTTGAGCTCTGTGTGTGCAGGTTTTAACTACAGTCTCTTCAATGACACAGGAGTTGAAAAGGGGGCCCAGGCGGATGTTTGGCGAGTTTTATTGTGAAGATTGTGAGCACAAGTGGTTCAGTGGAAACTCTTGGGAAGGGAAAGGGCAACAATGTAAACGATGTAAGATGATGATTCTTCCCTTGTACCTACGACCCTTGCGACGCCGATTTCGTGCTGTTGAAGATCGCAAACCACATGAAGAAGCTTTGTGTCAGAAGTGCCAGGAGCTTGGGTATAGCTGCCGTGAATACACCCCTGATGAAGGTGAGCAGCTTGCTGATGACGATGTGAGTGTCTTTTCTGAGTCTTCCTCCACAACAGACAGCAGTGTCTCTGAACAAGACATAGATGACGAAGACCTGACACCGTTACCCAGCGACTCTGAACTCACAGATGACCCTCTGCAACAGCTAGAAAACTTGAAACTTTAGCATGTGACCAAATGCAACACTTGGTTATTTTTTTTACATCAATATCATACCAAAGTAGCTAGCTAATTACTAAATATGCATAAGAATTTGCTGCATTACTGAATATATACATGTTGCAAAAGCGTTTCCACATATACAACAGTTATTAAACTATAAAGGTGTAAGCTTTCACTGTGTTTGTAATCAGCTCACAGCTTCTTGCTCAAAGCAAGTTTCAGATGTAAGCGTCACTTCCACAGTGAAACATACACACAGTCATGCAGTTTACAAATTAATTAAGATCTGCCAGTTGAATGGCCAGTTCCAGTGCATGTTTTGCACTGTCAGTACGCTGGATCCAGTTCAGTGGAATGGAACTGAGACCAAACTTAGCCCCCAGACAGGCCCCGATAAAGCTGACCCTAGAACAGTTTCATCCCCCTGCCTTCATTGCCTCCCTCACTGTAGTCACATAGTCAGTGGCTCCAACCAGTGATCGCACGGCTGCTTGGATGGAGCCAGGGATGTCTGAAGGAGGAAAAGACTATCATTATCCACAGCTGGCCTTCTTAGGAGCCCCTAAAATGTACATCTGTCAAAACTACAGTAACTATGATAGTAGTAACCATAAGCATTCCACGCCTGCTGGGAGAACCTGTGAACAGGTATCTACATTAATTTGGCTTACAGAAATACTAGGAGATGCCAAACTGTAGCTCGCCACAAAAGTTAAATGCCACTTTTCAATACTACATGTTGTGGTCAGGGGTTAGGGCTAATTAGAATAAGAATTATTTTGGTAACAGATTCTGATCTTGAGTTAGTAATACTGCATTTAAATTTACCTCATGCCTTCCCAAACTTGTGCGTGGCCTCTACCACAGACAGCTCCCCACTCTCCAGAGCTGTCTGCAAGTGTCCTGCGACTGCCCTGTCCAAAGACTGAGGATGGAGCCGTGAGGGAGATTTCAAATCTTCAACCACTTTCTCGACTGGACCATCAACTGATAAAAGATACTTCTCCATGATACGGCAGGTGGCTAGTGTGATTGACAGAGTCGTGTCGGCTACCTGGAGCTGAAAGGCAGCATCCTCGGCTATCTGAAGCATGTCTGGCTTCCCAGCATACAGGGCTACAAGAGGGACCATCCGTGGGATGTTCTCTGGGTCTACGTTTGTGTCTTCTTCTTCAAGATCAGCAACAGTCTTCCCCGAAGCATGACATTTGGTGAAACGGTTAAGACAAAAGGTCTGCCATTTCCCCTCAATCGGACACATGGACAAGTCCTTTGCACTTTTGGGCACAGACTGGTAGAGGCCAGTGACTGGACTTTCATAAGGAGAACCAGGCCCAAAAGCCACCATCATTCTCCTGGCAATATCCTCAGCATTGAAACCTAGTAGTTTGAGAATACATGGTGCTAAGTAAATAATAGTAGGTTGCCAATCTTTCGCTTTTCTACTGCATGCAAAGGGCTGCAAGGGCAAATATCTGAACTTGGTTGCAAAGTGCCCCACCTTTGCATGCCATGAGGGACTCCAGCATCACTAACAGCTGGTCTCCATATGGGCTCTGACTACCAGTGGGAAGACGGTAGTAAGGGTTGGCAGAAGGGGTTATAAACTCCGGGTTGCTGGCACCAGCCAACACCTTGGTTAGGACAGAGTCATCATATATCCAGTGAATTGGTTGGGCTGTAAAGCAAGGAATAGGAGGGAGAATGTCATTGTAAATGTGCAGTATTTTACAGATATTCACAGCCTATGACCCCCTTCCCCCCCCCCCCCCCCCCCCTCTACTTTTACCAGGTCGGTTTTGCACGCTGTAGGCCTATTTAGTCAGAGCCTTGCAAAACATGCGCAGTAGTGCATACCTGCAGCATCGGCCACCAGCGCCCCAAGCACGGCGGCCACCTTGCGTTGCTGCGGCTCGGGGAGTTTGCTGGCCTCGGCCAACAACTCCATGGCGGCAGGGCACACGTAATATATTATCCCTGATAGCGGTATCCCGGCCTTGCCGCTCCAATTTCCGTTAGCAAATTTTGTAATGAGATTCATAGTTCCAAACCCGGAGACGCAACCATATATAGCAAGTTTGTGTATTGCCATCTCCAATTTTGCCTGTTTAGCATAGACAGTAGTGTCGTCTTAGATTTTGTGCAGCTGCAGCTTATGTTTCTCTCAATGTCTGCAATGCTGCACGTTTTTGGGGGGCTGTAATCAAGGACCCGCTTTCTCAATCATTTATTTGTTTAGATGGCATCTACCGTCTAGCTTTGGTGGACAGAGCCCATGTAAAACATGGATTGTTTGTATTTTTCAACCGCATTCCAACTTCCGGAACTCGTTGCAAACACAAAAACCTGCTGCAACTTTATTAGGGCTGCTTACCGGCTAATACAGTTCAGCCACGTTGACCAATCAGATTTCACCACGCATCCGCCCACTCACTGAGCATGCGCAATATAAGAATCGACCTCGTGCATATCTTGCAAGAAGAGAATTTATTAGTGGTATTGTGTCTGAGGCCAAAATGCTTCGGCTAGGAGTTGTCTTGGCGGTTCTCGCCGTTGCTCTAGCAGAATCAACCACCTACTTCAAGGAACAGTTTGAAGACGGTGCGTTTGCGTAACGGTTTATGAATACAGATGCAGTTGAGATGAATTTCCATGTGGCACGTTGCATAATTTTGCATGGATGGGTAGGTAGTTGACAGAGTGTACAGATTCTTACGTTTGATGCTTGAAATAGTTATTGATAAGCTATGGGTAGTTTTGGGGACAACTTGGTCTCGACTTTCCTATTAAGCAACTGATTCTCTGCTCTCTCTCTACATGTGCAGCAAGCTGGAAGGACAGATGGGTACAATCAAAACATAAGTCAGATTATGCCTCTTTTGATTGGACAGCTGGCAAATTTTATGGTGATGCTGAAAAAGACAAAGGTAAGATGAACATAGTTCTTGTGCCATTGCGTTTCCATGGCAATTAGTACCCCTTAGGCTTCTGATAATCATCCCCAAAAACATTACCTCAGAATATTTCCATCTACAAAGTCCAGCCTTGTAGGTTGTGATAAAGAATGCTAGAAAGTGTATTATTAGTGTATTCATGATATCGTTACCCTGCAGGTATTCAGACCAGTACCAATGCTAAATTCTATGCCATTTCGGCCTCGTTTGACAAGTTTTCAAACGAGGATAAGACAGTTGTGATCCAGTTCACTGTCAAACACGAGCAGAAGATTGACTGCGGAGGTGGCTACGTCAAGGTGAGGGGGTCAAAGGGTGAGAGAGAGAGATAGAGAGACAGCGGCAATAGCGGGTTTTGTGATGGCTAGCTCAATCCTCTAGTGTGTGTGACTCAACTGCAGAACAGAGGGTGTTGACTCTAGCAGAATTCTGTGTGGCTACAAAAATTTTTAGAATTTTCAGTTGCATTAGCGATATTGATTTTCTGACTAGTCTTAAATTAATTAACAACCTACCTGTAAATTGGTAACACATTAACACATTGCATACCACCCTACAACAGTACTTGGGGTCTCTCCACTCCTCTCTTGAAGTACTGGATGGTGTTGTACTTCCATACTTAGAGAGAATCTAACTGGCCATGCTTATCATGCTTGCTGCAGAATTACATCACCAATTTGAAACCTGGCTTTCTGTGGGGGAATACCAACTGCCGGGAGCCAGTGTGCTTTAGAATGCGTTGTTGTTCTTTATTGATATAGCTCTTGTACTTCAACAAAAGCCCACCAAAGGACGACTAATTATCTGTAATTCATTTGGCTTCAGTCATGTTGCTACCATTGAGAGAATCTTCTGGTTGCCTTCATTTCTCTCTTCTCTGTCCTCTTCTTTCCTCCCTTCTTTCCTCCCTTCTTTCCTCCCTTCTCTCCTCCCTTCTTTCCTCCCTTCTCTCCTCCCTTCTTTCCTCCCTTCTCTCCTCCCTTCTCTCCTCTCTCTGTCTCCCTAAGGTGTTTCCAAGCACTTTGGATCAAGAAAAGATGCACGGAGAGTCACCATACAACATCATGTTTGGTACGTCAGGCATGTCTGTCTGTTTACCTGTCTGAAGAGCTTAAACTATCCCCTCTTCTCTTCCCCCTCCCTCCCCCTTCTCCCTCCCTTTTCTCCCTCCCTCTTCCTCCCTCTTCTCCCTCCCTCTTTTCCCTCCTCTCTTCTCCCCCTCCTCTTCTCCCTCCCTCTTCCTCTTTCCTTCATCCTCTCTCCTCCCTTAGGCCCTGACATCTGCGGACCAGGAACAAAGAAAGTCCATGTTATCTTCACCTACAAGGGCAAGAACCTGCTCATTAAGAAAGACATCAGATGCAAGGTGGGTGATGTAATTCTTGCAGTAGGAACATTCAGAACTTGATAGCTGTAACTTAATAAATTCTCCAAATTGACCTAGAAGGAAAAAAATTGATTGAGGAGTAATGTCATGATCTGATTGGTGTTCAGGGTTCAAAGGATGCACACAGCTATGGGAGCAGTAACTGTCAACAAAAACATTGCCACCAACTTTAATATCTCCTTTCTCCCTTCTCCTTCCTCTCACCCTCACCCTCACCCTCGACCTCCCCCTTCTCACCCATCGTAGGATGATGAGTTCACTCACCTGTACACACTGATTGTACGATCAGACAACACATATGAGGTCAAGATTGACAACAAGCGTGTGGAAGGAGGTAGCCTGGAAGACGACTGGGACTTCCTCCCGCCAAAAACCATTCCCGACCCAGAGGCCAAGAAGCCAGAGGACTGGGACGACACCCGGATGATTGACGACCCCGAAGACACCAAGCCAGAGGTCAGTGCCCTCAATTCTGCAATTCAGTCTATAAAACTTTCTATAATGCCAGACTTTCTTACATATGTATGCTTTCTGGCTTACAGCTTCTTGTTCCAGTTCTCACATGTCAAACACAAGCATAGCTTTATCTCTTCATTTCGTAGGACTGGGACAAGCCTGAGTACGTTGCGGACCCAGATGCTAAGAAGCCGGAGGACTGGGATGATGACACAGATGGCGAGTGGGAGCCACCCATGATCCCCAACCCCGAGTACAAGGTATGTGCCAGGAGGGAGGGGAGACAGGGAAGAGGAGGGATCAGAGTGGGAACATGGACTCAACTTCAACAACACTAGATTAATGTGCCTTTAGAAGTGCATCTCCTCTTCATACACGCATGCACGCACACACACACACACGTGCGCACACGCATGCACACACACACACACACACACACACACACACACACACACACGCATGCACACACACACACACACACACACACACACACACACACGCACACACACACACACACATGCACACACAGGGAGAGTGGAAGCCTCGCCAGATTGACAACCCCAATTACCAGGGTGAGTGGGAACACCCCAAGATCCCCAACCCTGAGTACGAAGATGACACAAAGCTCTACATGTACGAGGACTTTGGACACATTGGATTTGACCTCTGGCAGGTATGACCATCGGAAAAAGTCTGACGCTAGGGTGGCCTGTCTAAATTTGTACCCTAATTTATGCAAGTGGCCAAATTGTTACATTCTTTAGGTCAAGGCTGGTACCATCTTTGACAATGTCTTGATCACTGACGACGAGAAGTATGCTGAGGAGTTTGGAGAGGAAACATGGGGCAAAACCAAGGATGGCGAGAAGAAAATGAAGGATGCGGTATGTGGGATGGGGGGGGGGGGAGAGGGAAAAGAAAGTTGTGGGAAGAGGAGGTAGTGAACCAATGTCGGCAACACTGGGTGATAAATGTGTGCTACTCTGTCTCTTGCAGCAAGATGAGGAAGAACGAAAGCAGCGTGAAGCAGAAGCAGCTAAGAAGAAAGAAGAGGAGGGTGATGCTGAAGAGGCGGATGAAGAGTTTGACGATGAAGAAGTAAGGAAACACATTTTCAGTGATAGTCACTGTATGTGAGGTTACCTTGCCTCTCTCCTCATTTCGCAGTTTTTAGAGGGGGAGGATGACCTTGAGGGGTCAGACGCAGAGGGAGGAGAGGAAGAGCCGAAGGAGGAGGAAGATAAAGCAAAAGACGAGTTGTAACTCCTCTCCCACCACTCCCTAGGATAGATAATTTGTTTCCTCTTAGGCAGACAATTTATATATTTAGTTGAGCTGCTTTTGTTTATTGATGCAGAAATTATGTGTACATGTACATATTCTGTCATAATACATGTACTTAAACAACAACTAGATATTTGTTTGTGGGAAGCTCAAGGAGAGGGGCAAACAACAAAATTAAACTAGTGAAGACGGCATGCTACGAGATATACACACACGATATTACAACATAACTACAAGCTGTAAACATGACATGATAATGTGACACCTACAAGCTGTACACTCAATGAATAATGACTACACGTGGGAGGTCCTACTTCCCTGAGGTTTAGTCCACTGGTATTCCTGAAGAGACGGTCTGAATGGCCTCTCTGGATTCTCAGAGTCTCTTGGCCTAGCAAACATCTCATATTCACCCATCCTCTGGCCTGGAGAAAGGAAGGTATTCATTAATGCATGCAGCAGGGAGGGGGGAAACTGTGCATGCATGCAAGCATACATGGCCAAGTGCTTAGCTATGCCTGTTGTGGCAGGGCTGTTGGTGTGTGTGTGTGTGTGTGTGTGTTGTGTGTGTGCCTGTGTGTCTGTGTGTGTGTGCCTGTCGGTGTGTGTTTGCATGTGTGTGTGTGTGTGTGTGTGTGGTGCATGAGTTTGTGTATCTTACCAGGCTGCATGGGGGTGGACTGTTGGTATCCCTTGAGGTACTCTGAGCGGTCCAGTTCTGTCACAGATCCCCCTCCCACCGTGGACTCATCGGATGAGTATCTTCTGCTTCGTCTTGCATCCCCATCCACTGTGGCTCTCAAGGGAGCGTGGCGTTGCAATGAGGTCTGGTGTGGCGTTGGCTCTGAGTCTCCGTCATACTGTGGGTGGGATAGAAGTCATTGTGATGTTCACATAGCTTGGTGTTGCCGACTTTTCGCTTGCAGGAAACAGTGTGGGTGACAAGCGAAGGGTTAGCAATACCAAGCTTGTGGTTGGTGCAACTCTTGAGTGTAAAAAATGCAGCTGGGAACAAGACTAGAGCTTACTTCTTCATCTCGCTGAGTATTGGGTGTGGCAAGATACCCCGGGTCAAACCATGGCATGGTCTGTGTTCCCATGATATCATCGTCATCGTACATGGTCTCGTAGGCCAGGTCACTCCCACCTGGAGGAAGAGCAGTACGTTAGAGTATGTTGGCAAACGGTTGTACTGTATTTTACAAGATCTGATTCACCTGCTTTGCTCTTTAGTTTTCGTGACTTCCCCTTTCCTCGCCTTGCCTTGCTATAAGACAAATCCCTGTCATAAGGGTCACTGCTGCGCCTGACAAGAAGAAAAATTGTTTCAGAGTGGTGATGTTCAGGAAGCACACTTCTTACAGACGCAAACGCTAAGAATGCTCTGTCAAAAGCACTCACTTGGGTCGTGGTGTGTCTCTTCTCCTCCTTCCAAACACGCAGACAAGCACAATGACAAGCAATATCAGCAGAGCAGCCAGTACCACTCCACATATCACCCCCAGTGTGACATCATTCCTCGGAGGTGCATCAGTTGTTGGAGGTGCACTCATCTCCTCCAGAGTGACCCCAAAGTCAAACGTGTTGAATTCTCGTGTATTTGTGAGTGCTGCAGGAAGACTCTCCTGTAGGTCTGAACTGAATTCGATGTATGCTACTTCAGGAGGTCTGGTGTTCACAGTAAGTTTACCATTGTTGATCCGGGGTCCTTCTGAGCCATACCAGCCGTACATCATCACTGTCAACCTAAGGTATATATGTGTGTACGAGTGTAGTACTTATGCTTGAGCGCAAATGGTTACCTAAAACATTCCTTCCTGCTAGTTGCTTTTATGAACACTCTATCAAGTACTCCACTTTGTATGGAACACACTACTTTGAGAACAAAAATGGTATAAGTCCTTTGCAGGGGAAAAGCAAGATAAGGCTGGATAGTTTTTAAGCATTAAATGCTGAAGTTCTCACAGCCTCCGGATCCATACATATTTGCAAGAGGAGGACAGTATTTAGAACTAGGAAAACTACAACTGCAACACAATACTTACTTTTGAGTGTCTTCCTGAGATCTTTGAACCGAGTCATTATAGAAGGAGACCAGGCCGTTGATACTGGGGAGTCCTTCAATGAATTGTGCAACAGCAACACGTAACTCACACAATGACGTCCTTATATTTGT
Source organism: Agelas oroides (assembly GCA_949130485.1). NCBI lineage: Eukaryota > Metazoa > Porifera > Demospongiae > Agelasida > Agelasidae > Agelas > Agelas oroides. The sequence goes on along the minus strand of OX422194.1, from coordinate 9,037,226 downwards.
GCAAGAGAGGAACTCTTCGATATCGACTCCATCCAGAACGAAGCCGATGAGGTTCTCAGTTGTGAAGATGCTGAGGTAGAGTGGCACTGAACTGCTCAGTCCACCTTCATCTGTGACTTCAATCATAAACTCAAGGAGCTGAGATGGGGCGCTGTCTGGAATACTGACTGCTACAACATAGTATGGTTCACGATCACTCACCTGTAGGTCATATCCAGTTATTCTTGTACCAGTGCTAGGAGGAATGGAGATTTGGAAGCTGATTCGCTGCATATTTTGTGGATCATCTGTGTCTGAGACCCTAAGCACTATGTGGTGGACACGGTAGTTGTTTGGGGCACCTGCATACACTTCACCAAAATATGCCGATGCTGCAAACTGGGGATAGTTATCATTCACATTAGTGACATTCACAGTATAATCACGGGTTGCAGAGCGCCTGGGGTTACCAGAATCACTTGCTTGTACTCTTAAAACGAACATCTGTGTTGTTTCAAAGTCTATGTTCCCCACAACTCTGATCTCACCAGAGGTACCATCAACCCTGAATGGCAGGGTAAGGGGAGAGTTGAGAAAGATATATTGAATCTGGCCGTTTAAACCAATGTCAGCATCAGTGGCGTTGATCCTAGTGATAACTGTTGAGGCAGGGGTGTTTTCACGAACAAATATGACAGCATCCCTGCTGTCAATGAACCTTGGAGTGTTATCATTGACATCGTCAATGTTAACTGTGAGGGTAGTGGTGGCCGTTTCTGAGGGGTCAGTTCTTGTTGCAGTCACCTGTACAGTATAGCTGTCTACTTGTTCGCGATCCAATGGTGAATTAAGAATGATTCTGACTTCAGATTGAAATTGGCCTACCATTACTCCAATTGATGTAAATGTGTTGCCACTGTTTGCTGGTTGTGTGACAGCAATCCTGTACTGGATATTTGAAGAGCGTGAGAGTGGCTGGATAGACAGAGTGGCAAGAGTTGAGCTCACAATCAAATTCTCTGCTATGCTGACAGTATATGATGACTGATTGAACTGTAATCTCTCGGGTACCACTGAAATCACAACCTGTACTGTTGAGTTGAGTGTAAACTCACTGTCATCTTGAACCTGTACAGTGAGATTAAAAGCAGACTCTGGTACAAACGTTTGAGGACCAGTGCTGTAGATTCTACCAGTGGTAGAGTCAATAGCAAATGAAGGTCGATTTCCATTGTTTCCCTGGATTCTTGTGTTTGTGATAGAGTATGTTATATGGTCATTATCAGCATCTTGAGCGGAAACAGTGACCATTGTTTCATTTTGGGTCACCCTGGGATCAGTGGACATCTGATAAGATGACTGCCCAGCTGGAAGAGTGAAGGCTGGCACATTGTCAGGTGCATTAATGACTTCAATTGTGATGATTTGTTCCACTGTATTTGTTGGATAAGTAGAGTTACGTGGATTCCAGTTATCACTTAGACTCAAGGTGAGATGGTACATGTGATTACTTTCATAGTCCAACTCTTGCACTGTCACCACTCCTGTGTTCTCATTTACAGTAAACAGCCCATAGGTGTTTGACTGGAAGGTGTACCTCACGTTGCCAAATCCACCAGTGTCTCGATCAGTGGAAGTGAGGTTGAATGTGGCTGTTGGTTGGATTCTTTCACGGACACGATACACCAACCCAGAGGCAAGTGCAGGAGGGTTGTCATTGATGTCTAATAGGGTAAATGTAATGGTACCCTGATTGTAACGCTGTGGGGTTCCCATATCTGAGACTCGGACAATGACCATATACTCCTCTTGGTCTTCACGATCAAGACCGGCAGCCACAAAAAGCTGTCCATTGCTGCTGTTTAGTATGAACTCAGTTGAAGGAATATTCTGTATCTCGTAACGTAGCAAACTGTTGCTACCTGAGTCTGCATCTGTGGCCACAATTGTACGGACATATTGTGGAGATGATTGGTTTTCAGGAAATGAAAGGGTAGTGGGGAAATTCACAAACACAGGGGTGTTGTCATTTTCATCATCAATTCTGACATTCACACTTGTTGTATCATAAAGAGGATTCTCGTTAGGAATTCTTAAGTGTGCTACTACTGTGAATGTGTAGTTCTGTTTCAGTTCATAATCCAGGTGGATTAGCGTTTGGATGTCTCCTGTCAGTGGTGTGACAGAAAAGTTTATGCTGGCAGTTTCATAGGTTACAAACGGCTGGAATTCCTGTGGAATTGGGACCAAAGTTACATTTCCGATGCTAGATGCAGGAGAAGTGTATTCACTGGTGTTGAAGTGATACAGGGTTGCTGTGAACTGAATGGATGATGGTATTGGTTCTCGCACTGTTATGATGACAGTTGCACTACCGATGAGAGGAGGTGTCCCCATATCAGTAGCTGTCACCATGAGGCGATAGATACCAGCTGACAAATTAACTGAACTAGCAAAGATATCACCAGTTTGGGAAATATGGAACAGCAGTGTGGGTTCAGAGATATTGTACTGCAGCTGCTGGTTGAATCCCTCATCATCGTCAAAGGCTGAGACAGTAAGTAGCTTCTGGCTGGTGGTGATGTTGGATGTAAAGATGCTTAAGGTGTAGGAGGAGCGATCAAAAAAAGGCCGGTTGTCATTGACATCCAAGATGTTGATCCTGACTTGTGTTGTAGCTGGGCGTAGATCAGGTTCCCCAGGAAGGAAAGCAGTGATGGTGAGATTTAGTTCCGGGTATGTCTCTCGATCCACTGAAACCAAGATAGTGATGTTTCCAGTGGAAGGATCACAGTGAAACATTGTACTTCCTGTTCCACCACTAATACTGTATACCAAATTGTCTAGAGCTGGGGTCATTTGTTCTACTGACACACTTCCAACAAATGTTCCTGGAGAAGAATCCTCAATGAGTGAGAAATTGTAGCGATCTAGTGGGAAAGAAATGGAATCAGGAATTGCATGGTTAACAGTGATTGACACTTCCGCTGTCCCACTGAGAGGGATAATTCCATTGTCAGTTGCAGTGATGGTAAATGTGTACACACCTGGTCTGAGATTGGATGTGTTTGCTACAAATATTTCTCCAAGTGTGACAGTGTGTGAAACAGAGGTCACAGATACACCAAAGGGGGTATTTGGTTCAATTGTGAAATTGAGGTCTCGGTTTCTTCCCACATCAAGATCTTGGGCCGAAATGTTCACTATTGTGACACCAGATTCATATGAGTCATCAATGACTGCAGTATACAAGCTGCGAACAAAGCTAGGATTATCATTCTTGTCAGTTACTTGAATGGTGATGCTAGTCGAGTAGTTGAGATTCTGAAATTCTGAAAAAACTGCAAGCACTTGAACAACATGGGAAGGTGCTCTTTCTCTGTCCAGTGTTGTGAGAGTGCGGATGGTTCCATTGTTGGGGAGAATATGGAACAGATTCATTGTGTCTCCACCTGTGATTGAGAACTGTAGATTGTCAGAATAATCAGCTGGGTTAATGACCATCCCTGAAGATGTTTGGAGTGTCACTGTCCCAACAGTTGTACCAGCAGGTTCATCTTCTGCTACAGTAAAATTATTTGTTGTAAAGTATAGGGAAGGGCCAGGTGGAGCTCGAGTTATGCATATTAGTACAAGAGCTGTGGCTGTTTGACGTTCTGGTGTGCCAAGATCAGTAGCCACGACTGTGAGTTTGTAATCCCCTGCAGGAACTGTAGCTCCACTCAGGAAAATTTCGCCTGTGGTGTTGCTGATCCTGAAGAGATCTGTTGCCTCGGTGGCACCATTGGCTGGCATCAATGGTCCACCATTGTTGTTTTCTTGAAAGAAGTACTCAACAGTTCCATTTTGACCAGCATCTGGATCAATGGCTTCTACTGTCACAACTGCACTTTCATTACCAAAGTCCTCCCGAATAAGTCTGGCATAGACATCAAGTGAAAACCTAGGAGATTCATCGTTTACGTCCAACACATTAATAACAACCTTCACAAGACTGACAATTGCTGTTTGTGTGAAGTTAGCCACAACCAGAAGCTCGTAACTCGCGTCAGTTTCTCTGTTGAGAGTACATGCCACTCTAATATCACCATCATTTGGATCAATGTACAAACAGTCTGTTATATTGGGTGTGGAGTACACAATATCCCCCCGAGACATGTTCAGATGGTCGACTGCCTGTACTCTGCCAACTAGTGTATTAGCATTTGCATCTTCACACACAGTGAAGAAGTACTCTTCTTCAGTGAAACGAATGGTTTCAGGAGTGGCTGGGATGATGGCTATGAAGACAGTTGCTGTGCCACTTTGAGTGGGTGAACCTCCATCAGTAGCAGTCACTGTGAGACGATGGGTGTCAACCTCTAGAGGAGAAGTACCCACAGTTATGTTCCCACTCTGGCGGTCAATGTAAAAGATGTTGCTTGGTGAGAGGAAGTAGGAAATTTCCCTGTTGCTTCCTGAATCATCATCAGTGGCACTGATGGTGAGGATGATACTGCCAGGTTGTTCCGCTGTTGTGATCACCCGTGTGTAGAGAGATTGAACAAAGACGGGACGGTTATCGTTTTCATCCAGAATTACCACTTCTACAGAAGCATTGTTAAAGATCTGTGACCTGTTACTGGCATTGTACACCTCCACAAAGAATGCATAGTCATTCTGGGTTTCAGCATCGAATGGAATCAAAGCGCTAATGTTGCCACTTGTTGGATCAATGTGGAATAGTGCATCATCACCACTTCCAGCATCCATTAGGTCTGGCATCCTAATTTGGTAAAGCAAGTGTGGGTACTCCTCTATGGATCTGTTCCCCTGAGTTAGTGCCACTACAGTTCCAACATTTGTTCCTTGATCATTTTCTGGGATAGTGAAAATGTAGCGGTCACGTGTGAACATTGGGGTTACTGATGCAGAACGAACAATGGAGATGAATACAACTGCCTGTGATGTCATCATACCATCACTAGCAACCACTTGGAATCTGTAATCACGTGGGATGTTGAGGTCTGCCTGGCTTGTGAGAACACCCGAGGTTTCATTGATTTCAAAGGGTCCACGAAAGCTATCTTGGAGACTGTACATAATGCTTCCACCCCCTCCAGGTAGTATATCACGATCTGTTGCACTTACAGTTAAGACAGAAGTTCCTGCACTTGTAAACTCCTCAACGACTGTAGTGTAGAATGCTGGCATGAAGACTGGGGGGTTGTCATTCACATTTGTAACAGTAATTTGGACTGTTGCTGTAGCAGGGCGAATGAGGGGATCACTCAGGACCATGGCCTCTATTGTCAGAGGATACATCTGAGTGTCTTCATAATCAAGAGTTGAAAGCAAATGCAGTTCACCAGTTGTCCTACTGATATGGAATGGTTCTAATGTGTCTGTGTTGTTGATGGAATAGCTGACTTCACCTGCTGTATAAATTATCGTATTGTTTTCATCAATAACATTTGCCTCAATTCTACCAATGAGGGATCCCTGGAGACGATCTTCCTGGACAACAAACTTGAAGAATGTACTCCCATTAGTAAACTCCACTCTCTCTGGTGAGGGGCGTATAAAGATAGAGATATTTGCACTACCATTTCGAGGTGGCTCCCCACCATCTACTGCATACACAGGCACAATGAATGAACCAAAGACAAGTGAGGACGAGTTGATGTAGACATCACCAGTAGATTTGTTGATCCTAAGGAACTCATTGGTTCCAAGGTGGTACATCACAGTGCCATTTTCTCCTAGGTCCCCATCTGTGGCATGGACTGTGATCAGGTACTCACCTGTCATGTTTCTGGTTGAGATTTCAGGCGTTCTGTACAAGTCACGATCAAACCTAGGGTTCTCGTCATTGACATCAAGCAGACTTATGTGAACTTCAGTCTGAGCATAAAAGCTTTCCGAATAATTGACAATTGTTGCTCTGATGATGAGTGTGTACTCTTCCTGCTGTTCACGATCAAGAGCTATTCCATTAGCCACAAAAATTTCACCTCTGAACTGGTCTATGCTGAAAGGGGTAGCATTTACTTGATTTGCAATGAAGTAGGATATAATGGCACTAGGTTCATCATGGTCTGAGGCGCTCACATTTAGGATAATAGTAGAGTTCATGGTGTTCTCAAGAATTGCAAGAGTGTAGGAGTCGTTACTAAATATGAATGGATTGTCGTTTACATTTACAATGGTGATCTCTACTTGAGCCATGGCTGAAAGGTTATAGCGATTTGTGCACAGGAGTTGTAAGTAATAAACTGGGTTATTGCGATCTGGCAGAGATTCAAAATCAATTTCTTGGGTCAGAATTACTTGAGAGCCACGTTCAAGATTAAACAATGATGTGTTATTTCCAGGGAGCAAAGTAATTTCAACCTGACTAGAACCACTGTTTGTGTCAGTTTCTGCACATGACACATTCACAATGATGCTGTCGACTGCTGTGTTTTCTGGGATTTGAACAACGTATTCTGTTTCAGAAAACATTAAAGTTATGTTGCAGTTCGCTCCTCTCCATCCCTCCTCACATACACACCCAGTAAATCTGTTACAGTTGCCATTTACACAATCACATGTCTGGGAGCAGTCAACACCATACGTGTTGTTGGGACAATCTACAGAATATCCAGGACATATGTTAAATTTTAAATTTGTGGTTTTGCAACATTGAAACTAATTATTATAGTCACTAAGTAGCTACATTCCATGACTCTCCCTCATATGTACCAGAAAGTAAAGAAATGGGACATAAATTGAATTATATACTGCAAGCAACAAAGTCTAGGTGGTAGTCTGGGAATGATCGAGGCAAGTCAAAAGCAATCTCTGGCACCTAGCTACTTGTAAGCCACACACACAATGTGGAGAAATGTTCATTTGTGGATGCACTTCAACCACTTACGTTCACAAGAAGGTGGGTGTTCAGACCACTTTCCACTAGCTTCACAAGTGCGAGTGCTGTTTCGATTGACAGTGTATCCCAGATTGCAGGTGTAGTTGGCTGTTGACTCAAATGTGGTAGTAGAGAGTTCCACTTGGCCATTGTCAGGATCTTCCAAGCTGCCACAGTCAACCACTGTGGAGACAGACAGCAGCAGTGAGCACTGGTGGATGCATAAGTACTTCAGCCACACAGCCACTTACGTTCACAAGAGGGTGGATCCCCAGACCACTTTCCGCTAGCTTCACAAGTGCGAATGCTGCTTTCATTGCGGAGTCTGTATCCCAGATTGCAGGTGTAGTTGGCAGTTGACCCAAAGGTTGTATTAGAGAGCTCAACTTGACCATTGTCTGAATTTTGCAGGTTGCCACAGTCAATCACTGTAGAGAAAAAAAGAAAAATAAATTGGACTGTTCATTTGTAGATGCACAAGTATTTTTAGCCACTTACGTTCACAGGAGGGTGAATCCCCAGACCATTCTCCATTAGCTTCACAAGTGCGAGTGCTGTTTCCATTGCTGAGATCATATCCCAGAGTGCAGGTGTAGTTGGCAGTTGACTCAAATGAGGTACTAGAGAGCTCGACTTGGCCATTCTTGGGATCTTCCAGGCTGCCACAGTCAACCACTGAAGAGACAGACAGCAGTGAGCTAGAATGTTCACTTGTGGATGCATAAGTACTTCAGCCACACAGCCACTTACGTTCACAGGAGGGTGAATCCCCAGACCACTCTCCACTAGCTTCACAAGTGCGATTGGTGCTTCCATTTCTCAATCTGTATCCTAGATTGCAGCTGTAGTTGGCTGTCAACCCAAAGGTTGTATTAGAGAAATCCACTTGACCATTGTCGGGATCTTCCAGGCTGCCACAGTCAACCACTGCAGAGACAGATAGAAATAAACTGGGCTATTCACTCGTGGATGCACAAGTATTTCAGCCACTTACGTTCACAAGAAGGTGGATCTTCAGACCATTCTCCATTAGCTTCACAAGTGCGACTGCTGTTTCCATTGCTGAGGTTGTATCCCAGATCACAAGTGTAGTTGGCTGTTGACCCAAATGTGGTATTAAAGAACTCCACTTGACCATTGTCGGGATCTTCCAGGCTGCCACAGTCAACCACTGCAGAGACAGATAGAAATAAACTGGGCTATTCACTCGTGGATGCACAAGTATTTCAGCCACTTACGTTCACAAGAAGGTGGATCTTCAGACCATTCTCCATTAGCTTCACAAGTGCGAGTGCTATTTCCGTTGAGACTGTATCCCAGATCACAGGTGTAGTTGGCTGTTGACTCAAATGTGGTATTAGAGAGCTCCACTTGACCATTGTCGGGATCTTCCAGGCTGCCACAGTCAACCACTGCAGAGACAAATAGCAGTGAGCTAGAATGTTCACTTGCAGATGCATAAGTATTTTAGCCACTTACGTTCACAAGAAGGTGGACCTTCAGACCATTCTCCATTAGCCTCACAAGTTCGACTGCTGTTTCCATTGCTGAGGTTGTATCCCAGATCACAAGTGTAGTTGGCTGTTGACCCAAATGTGGTATTAAAGAACTCCACTTGACCATTGTCGGGATCTTCCAGGCTGCCACAGTCAACCACTGAAGCAGAACAGAAATGGGCTAGACTGTTTACTTTTAGAATCAATGTCTTAGACTTACTGCAATTGCCCAAATAGTGCTCCAGAGTAAGTCAGCCAATTTTTAAAATCCTATTTTAAAGAAAGTAACCCCCCATGTATGAACAATAGAGAAACCATATAAGAGCACAGATCCTTTTAGGAATTTTGGCAAGGTTTTGGCATTAAAAAATGTGTGTGAAGAGAGTCCTACACTTACGCATATGCACACACACAATCACACACCTTCATTCATTAGGACAGTGGGTGAAGGTAGAAGGATGTTCGAACTGACAGTGGGTGAAGGTAGAACAATGTCCGAACTGACAGTGGGTGAAGGTAGAGGGATGTCCGGACTGACAGTGGATGAAGGTAGAGGGATGTCCGAACTGACAGTGGTTGAAGGTAGAACGATGTCCGAACTGACAGTAGGTAAAGGTAGAGGGATGTCTGAACTGACAGTAGGTGAAGGTAGAGGGATGTCTGAACTGACAGTGGGTGAAGGTACAGGAATGTCCGAACTAGTAGATGGAAATAGAGGGACGTCCAAACTGACAGTGGATGAAGGCAGAGGGATGTTCGAACTGACAGTGGGTGAAGGTACAGGAATGTCCGAACTAGTAGATGAAAATAGAGAGGTGTCCAAACTGACAGTGGATGAAGGTAGAGGGACGTCTGAACTGACAGTGGATGAAAGCAGAGGGATGTTCGAACTGCTAGTAGATGAAGGTAGAGGGATGTCCGAACTGACAGTGGGTGAAGGTACAAGATTGTCTGAACTAGTAGATGAGAATAGAGGGATGTCCGAACTGACAGTTGATGAAGGTAGAAGGATGTCCGAACTGACAGTGGATGAAAGCAGAGGGATGTCCGAACTGACAGTGGATGAAAGCAGAGGGATGTCCGAACTGACAGTGGGTGAAGGCACAAGATTGTCCGAACTAGTAGATGAGAATAGAGGGATGTCCGAACTGACAGTTGATGAAGGTAGAAGGATGTCCGAACTGACAGTGGATGAAGGTAGAGGGATGTCCGAACTGACAGTTGATGAAGGTAGAAGGATGTCCGAACTGACAGTGGATGAAGGTAGAGGGATGTCCGAACTGACAGTAGGTGAAGGTAGAGGGATGTCTGAACTGACAGTGGGTGAAGGTACAGGAATGTCCGAACTAGTAGATGGAAATAGAGGGATGTCCAAACTGACAGTGGATGAAGGCAGAGGGATGTTCGAACTGACAGTGGGTGAAGGTACAGGAATGTCCGAACTAGTAGATGAAAATAGAGAGGTGTCCAAACTGACAGTGGATGAAGGTAGAGGGACGTCTGAACTGACAGTGGATGAAAGCAGAGGGATGTTCGAACTGCTAGTAGATGAAGGTAGAGGGATGTCCGAACTGACAGTGGGTGAAGGTACAAGATTGTCTGAACTAGTAGATGAGAATAGAGGGATGTCCGAACTGACAGTTGATGAAGGTAGAAGGATGTCCGAACTGACAGTGGATGAAAGCAGAGGGATGTCCGAACTGACAGTGGATGAAAGCAGAGGGATGTCCGAACTGACAGTGGGTGAAGGCACAAGATTGTCCGAACTAGTAGATGAGAATAGAGGGATGTCCGAACTGACAGTTGATGAAGGTAGAAGGATGTCCGAACTGACAGTGGATGAAGGTAGAGGGATGTCCGAACTGACAGTTGATGAAGGTAGAAGGATGTCCGAACTGACAGTGGATGAAGGTAGAGGGATGTCCGAACTGACAGTTGATGAAGGTAGAAGGATGTCCGAACTGACAGTGGATGAAGGTAGAGGGATGTCCGAACTGACAGTTGATGAAGGTAGAAGGATGTCCGAACTGACAGTGGATGAAGGTAGAAGGGTGTCCGAACTGACAGTTGATGAAGGTAGAAGGATGTCCGAACTGACAGTGGATGAAGGTAGAAGGATGTCCAAACTGATAGTGGATGAAGGAGGGATGTTCGAAATGAGAGTGGATGAAGGTACAGGCAGGTCCGAACTGAAAACTGAGAACGTTGCTGTACTTGCAGACTGTGAACTTGACATTGGAAGATCTCCTGTCATCATGCTCATACTTGTCAGCATATGTGACACTTGGGCTGGAGTTACAGTATATTCTGTGGACACTGGAAATGACAATGAAAGCAATTATCCCTACTCCCTTCCATTACTATCATTATGCTGAGGGTTGGATATGAGATATATGAACCATGGCAAATTAAAGAGGCATGATATACCATCTGTTATAAGTGTAGCCCTTTAATATCCTCCTAAACCTCTAAACACCAACAGGTGGTACTGGTATACACACTCAAGAGTGCACAAAAATGGGCGGCTAGAGTAAGAGCGTGTAACTATGTAAAGTTTGAAACCGGGCGGAATTAACCGAAGAGACAGACAGCAGTGAGCTAGAATGTTCATTTGCAGATGCATAAGTATTTCAGCCACTTACGTTCACAAGAAGGTGGATCTTCAGACCATTCTCCATTAGCTTCACAAGTGCGAGTGCTATTTCCGTTGAGACTGTATCCCAGATCACAGGTGTAGTTGGCTGTTGACTCAAATGTGGTATTAGAGAGCTCCACTTGACCATTGTCGGGATCTTCCAGGCTGCCACAGTCAACCACTGCAGAGACAAATAGCAGTGAGCTAGAATGTTCACTTGCAGATGCATAAGTATTTTAGCCACTTACGTTCACAAGAAGGTGGACCTTCAGACCATTCTCCATTAGCCTCACAAGTTCGACTGCTGTTTCCATTGCTGAGGTTGTATCCCAGATCACAAGTGTAGTTGGCTGTTGACCCAAATGTGGTATTAAAGAACTCCACTTGACCATTGTCGGGATCTTCCAGGCTGCCACAGTCAACCACTGAAGCAGAATAGAAATTGTTTGTCTTGGACTTACTGCAACTGCCCAAATAGTGCTCCAGAGTAAGTCAGCCAACCAGCCAAAATTTGTTATATCCATTAAATTTTGTGTGCATTCATTTTATTTATTTATTTACTTATTTATTTGTTTATTAATCAATTAATTGATTAACTTCTTTATATTATCTGGTGTTTCCATGGCAACATGGTATAAATTTTGCATTGACTGCTTTTGCTATAAAAATGTATGTAGCATTTATTTATCCATCATTGTTAATTTGTGCACGTACATTGTTGACAACCTCTGTACATATGTTGCAGTTGTTATCTTAAGTAATATCTCCAGGTGAGTTGTTTTATGATAGAAGCTGAACCGATACGATAAACTTGTGTACGCTTTATAAAACATTTGACATTTCATACTCTGAAATATGAGAGTCAGCTAGTGCATATGGCAGGAAAGCTGGCGGTACGGATCATCTTTTGACAATTGGGCACTGTGAATGAATTGCTTGTTTGAACTGACATGACCACAAGAAAGTATAGGGTTGGTAGGTCAGTTATTATTTTAATTTGGCTTATGCAAGCTAAGGAAATCATATTGAACTTTCTGGTCCTAAAATTACCATTTTGTATTAAAATACTTCCGTCAGTGTATATAAAATAAAGTGATAATAGGCACTCTTAAATGGTCTGGTTAGTCAATTCAGATTTGGCCTTGTGCAAGAGGAAGACAAATTTACTCACTCTGTGCTTGGCTTTCAACCACACAGGACAGAAGGATCACCACCACGACTTTCCGTAGCCAGAGTTGCATCTTGCCCACTTTGTTGCTGCAAACAGTGAACCCTTGACGCAAACCAGCTTGCAGAAGCAGATACGCCCTCTTTCTATAATTACACGAGAACGCGGACTCCGGGATACTGATATGCGAGCAACGCACAAAATTAGCAATAATGTACAGTCTTACCTCCTAAGATCTGTAAACAACCGATGTGTCTCGCGAGGCTTCAAATACTACATGTATTTACCGAGGCAGCCAAGTTTATACTTGTGGGTGGGGCACTACCGTCCGTATACACAATAATTACAAATTGCCTGCATGGAATGACGTCGCGCGCGCATGTCATGCATGATAAACGTAAGCACGTGACCTGACACATTACTTTATGATCACACAAAAAAGACAGAAAACCTGACACTGAAAATGGCTATCATGCCAAATACTGAACTGTACATAATGCACAAACATGTGGAGTGATTTGCTGTTTAGTTCATGGCGGACAAAGTCAGGTCAGAGAACAAGAGAAACAACTTCTGAAATAGCATGCATAGATTAATTTATTAGTGATGGTCCCAATGAGGAGCCAAGCTACTCTGCCGGTCTGGTGCAGGAATACAGCACTGAAGATGACAAACGCTAAACCGGAAATCATTGCTTATAGAAGGCTGGGAATTTGAGCATTGTCTCAAGTTCTTGGTTGTGCTTCTCCATTGTGTTGGTGGCATAGTAGAGTACGAGGCTAAGGAGTGAGTCAAACTCGTACGGAGGGGCAAAACCAAATCCACCACCCGGTCCCTTGAATACAGGAATACGCTTAAATTTTCCACCATCACTGTGAGGTGAAGAAGAGGAAAGGGAGGAAGAGGGAGGGAGGAAGAGAGAGGGAGGAAGAGAGAGGGAGGAAGAGAGAGGGAGGAAGAGAGAGGGAGGAAGAGAGAGGGAGGAAGAGAGAGGGAGGAAGAGAGAGGGAGGAAGAGAGAGGGAGGAAGGGAAGCGAGGATAGAGGAGAAAGGGGGGAGGGAGGAGAGCAGAAAGGGGGAGGGAGAGAAAGTGGGGAAACAATGTAAGCAGTGTCACTAACTCAACACATGACAAAAAGGCATACAAATGTGAGAGAGAAAAGGGACTCACATAATGTCTATTGTGTGGCTGTGTGTCGGCTCACTGACAGGAATATCATCTATGTTCATACCCTTAGGTCGTACCAAGAAAGTGCCGTTGGACTTTCCTATAAGCCTATCTTTTGACTCCTCCCTCCTGCGGAACAACAGTAGTGTTCTATTGAATTCTTATACGGAAGACATGTTATAGAAGGCAGCACAAACATAGGAGATGGCAGGACTCATATTTGTGTAAACTATCCTGCTACAACATATAAACTATTCTGTATAGCATGTAAACTATTATATGACCCATTATAAGTGATATATACTGTTCATCCAATGAAATACATAGAAAGTGATGTAATGTGGTATAAATGTTATTGAAGGCGGCACAAACATACGAGATGGCAGGATTCATCCAGTTGCTTTGGTCGAAGTGGGGCAGGTTTGGGGAGATGGGTAGTTGCTTGTAGCTGATCAGTTGTCCCTGGACACAGAACGAGGCACAGTAAATGAGGAATCCATGTCTCATGAGATTACGATAGCACTCACATCAAAGTCATTGTATCCTTCAGGAGGCATGGGGGGCCTTCCCACCACCGTCCGACTCCGATCTCTTGGAGGAAGCTGACGTGGAAGGGTGGGTTCCATCCTGTGTGGGGGTGTCCTGGGGTCACTGGGAGGGAGGGGAGGAGGAGGCTTCCGACTTCGCCGTTGGATCTCCTCTGAGATACGCTGGTAGTCGGCCCTGTGTGTGAGTAGAATGCAGCAAAGTACATGGTGGCTTCTTCAGTAGGAACGGAAATAAAACTCTCACTACCAATTTAAGCCTTGAATTGTTGCTGACAAGTCACGTCAGGAATCTTTATAGCCATGCTTGGCACTGGAGGTCAAAGGTCGGTCCTACTTACTCATTCCTATAGGTATGTAACATGGAGTAGGTTGCGTAGGGGTCCTCCTCCTCCGTATCTACCCCAGTGTCTTGTATCCGGGTGTTGATATCGCTTGTATGTAACCCTCGCTGGGTCAGAAACCTGTGTTAAAAAGGATGGAAAGAGGAGGGAAAGAGGAGGAGGAGGGGAAGAGAAGGAGGGGAAGAGGAGGAGGGGAAGAAGAGGAGGGGAAGAGAAGGAGCGGAAGAGGAGGAGGGGAAGAAGAGGAGGGGAAGAAGAGGAGGGGAAGAAGAGGAGGGGAAGAGGAGGAGGGGAAGAGGAGGAGGGGAAGAGGAGGTGGAGGAGAAGAGGAGGAGGGGAAGAAGAGGAGGGGAAGAAGAGGAGGGGAAGAGGTGGAGGAGAAGAGGAGGAGGGGAAGAGGAGGAGGGGAAGAGGAGGTGGAGGAGAAGAGGAGGAGAAGAGGAGGTGGAGGAGAAGAGGAGGAGGGGAAGAGGAGGAGGTGAAGAAAAGAGATAGTATGACACTTCAGGAACTGCGACTCTGCCAGCATTTTCTGCATTAGACTACCACAAGGCATTTAGTATATTAGTCTTGTACCCAGACCCAACCCTTCACGAGGAAAAGGGTCTGGTGACACAAGCCCAAATAGAAGCCTTGTAACAGTAGTGTAAGGTTGTGTTTAGCCTATGGTGTGGTGTTTTGACAGTGTTATAACAAACCACTGAACTTGCAAAAAAGTGACCTTTTAAGATTCAGGTCAGCTATGTAGGCCATTTATAAGATGGTATGACCCTTCAGTGCACAATCCTGACCCTCCTGACAGAACCGCCGCTGCTAGCCACACACCTGAACTTGTTGGCACTCTCGGCTTGCAGTTGCTTGATCTCCGGCTTGAGGCTGTTTAGTTCTGTGTCCAGGCTTTTGGTGGTCATTTCTGACCTTCTGAGTTTCTGGTTCAACTCATCATTATTGTCACGCTGCATCCGAAACCGCCGTCTCAACATTTCATAGTTGTGAAGAAGGCTGCAATATTCAGGGGTAATATCATCATCCATGTACAGATGTAACAGTGCTGACGTCACTATATAAATGAATACAGACTAGCGTCCCTCCCTCCTCTCCCCCCCCCCCCCCTTGCCTCTCCCTCCTCTCCCCCCCTCCTCCTCCCTCCTTGCTCCTCCCTCCCCTCCTCTTCCTTCTTTTCCCTCCTTTTGTCCCCTTGGCCTCCCACCTCTCCCTCCCATCCCTCCTCCTCCCACCTCCCTCTTACACAGGTTTTTTATCAATGGGACATGCGTCGTGGTGTTTCTCATGTTCCTTGAGTCCCTCGTCCATGATTGTAATGATCTCATTCTGGGCTGCTATCTCAAGTCTCATAGCTTGAATTGACTGTGAACGGTGCAAGTGTGATAGTGTGCATGTGTGATGGTGTGCATGAGGGAGGGATGCAGGTGTGATAGTGTGCATAGATGAACAACCTTATGTAGGCACCACGCTGGACGTGGGGCCACAGACATCAAACCTACTTCAGTGGTCTTTGCCAGTTTGCTGTTGAGGTCATTGTACTTTCTGTTCTTCTCCTTCAGCTCGTGTTCAATTGCTCGCAAGCTCTCGACCACTGAGTCCACAGTAATCTCCTCCTGAAGGTAATACACATTTCTTCTATCAAACATGCGCATACACACACACACACACATATGCGTACCGCACTTCGCATAGCTTCCTCTTCTTGTTCCATACGAAACCGTTCTGAACGTGAGACAGCCTTGCCAAGAGTGATATCCAGTTTGGAGCTATATGGAGCCAGTGAGTGCTCTCTGCAGTATTCAATGAGGGCCACTACAGAAGAGAACTCTAGAGGTTCTGCAAACCCATACAGACCGTCCTTGTGCATGATCCGGACTAACCTATTCACACCCCCTTTCCTATAGACAGTGTGTGTGCAATGGATGGGAGAAAGGAGGAAGGGAGGAAGGGAGGAAGGGAGGGAGGAAGGGAGGAAGGGAGGGAGGGAGGGAGGGAGGGAGGGAGGGAGGGAGGGAGGGAGGGAGGGAGGGAGGGAGGGAGGAAGGGAGGAAGGGAGGAAGGGAGGAAGGGAGGAAGGGAGGAAGGGAGGAAGGGAGGAAGGGAGGAAGGGAGGAAGGGAGGAAGGGAGGAAGGGAGGAAGGGAGGAAGGGAGGAAGGAGAAAAGGGGGAGGAGGGAGAAGAGAAGGGGAAGGGAGAAGAGAAGGGGAAGGGAGAAGAGAAGGGGAAGGGAGAAAGGAGGGAGGGAGAGGAGACGATTATACAATGTTAATGCCAATTAGCACAAAGTAGAACCTGGGAAGTGGGGGAGATGGTGAGAAGGGGATGATAAAAACAACCTCTGGAAGCTGCAGTGAACTATTAGTGTGCATGCAGGCACCTGAGAGTGAGGGTGTAGTAGCCACGCACTCTGGAACTACAGTGAACTATTAGTATGCATGCAGGCACCTGAGAGTGAGGGTGTAGTAGCCACGCACTCTGGAACTACAGTGAACTATTAGTATGCATGCAGGCACCTGAGAGTGAGAGTGTAGTAGCGGCGCACTCTGGAACTACAGTGAACTATTAGTATGCATGCAGGCACCTGAGAGTGAGAGTGTAGTAGCGGCGCACTCTGGAACTACAGTGAACTATTAGTATGCATGCAGGCACCTGAGAGTGAGGGTGTAGTAGCGGCGCACTCTGGAACTACAGTGAACTATTAGTATGCATGCAGGCACCTGAGAGTGAGAGTGTAGTAGCGGCGCACTCTGGAACTACAGTGAACTATTAGTATGCATGCAGGCACCTGAGAGTGAGGGTGTAGTAGCGGCGCACTCTGGAACTACAGTGAACTATTAGTGTGCATGCAGGCACCTGAGAGTGAACTATTAGTATGCATGCAGGCACCTGAGAGTGAGAGTGTAGTAGCCGCGCACTCTGGAACTACAGTGAACTATTAGTGTGCATGCAGGCACCTGAGAGTGAGAGTGTAGTAGCCGCACACTCTGGAACTACAGTGAACTATTAGTATGCATGCAGGCACCTGAGAGTGAGAGTGTAGTAGCCACGCACTCTGGAACTACAGTGAACTATTAGTATGCATGCAGGCACCTGAGAGTGAGAGTGTAGTAGCCGCACACTCTGGAACTACAGTGAACTATTAGTATGCATGCAGGCACCTGAGAGTGAGAGTGTAGTAGCGGCGCACTCTGGAACTACAGTGAACTATTAGTATGCATGCAGGCACCTGAGAGTGAGAGTGTAGTAGCGGCGCACTCTGGAACTACAGTGAACTATTAGTATGCATGCAGGCACCTGAGAGTGAGAGTGTAGTAGCCGCGCACTCTGGAACTACAGTGAACTATTAGTATGCATGCAGGCACCTGAGAGTGAGAGTGTAGTAGCCGCGCACTCGGGCTGCATCTCTGACCAGGAATGACCCGTCTGGCATCTCCTTCATGATGTCTGTAACTTCTTCTCTGTCGTGTGTGTGGGGGACATGCAGATGTGTGAGGGGGAGTACAAATACATGAGAATAGGAGACTATCATGCCACTGCTACTTGCACTAATAAGCAGCTAATAGTTTGACATTCCAGAACACAAGTCTTTGACACTACCCACCTCAGAAAGAGAGAGTATGTGTGTGCGTGTGTGTGTTGGGGACCTGGCTTAGGCTGGGGAAGGACAAGACCACTGGCTGTGCCTAATTCCACTGGGGTACAGGTGGGACTTCGGGTGCCCACACCACAGTGAGGAGCATAGTCAGTGCTCTTGCAAGTGCTTGGCCCAACTTCAGAAGTTTGTCTAGTGCTAGGCCCAGAGTTCCCTGAAGTAGTGCACAGGGGTCCCAGCCTTAATTGGTCTGGGGGGGGGCAATATCCCATTAGGGAGCTCCTTACGTCCTTTGTCCTTTGTGTGTGTGTGTGTGTGTGGGGGGGGGGGGGGGGGACACTCACTTTGAGATACTGGCCCAGTACCAGTCTTGTTCTTCAAGAGGCTTGGCGTTGCGTGGTGGGGGGATGGTGTGAGCCAGTGGCCGGTCTACCAGACTGTTAGCTGCGACATACATGTCTCCACCAGAGCTAGGAAGGAAGAAGAGAGAGAGGAGAAAGGGAGAAGAGGGAGGAAGGAAGAGAAGAGAGGGAAGAAGGGAGGAAGGGAGGAAGGGAGGAAGGGAGGGAGAAGGAGAGGGAGGGAGGGAGGGAGGGAGAAGGAGAGGGAGGGAGGGAGGGAGAAGGAGAGGGAGGGACGAAGGAAGGGAGAGAGGAGGGAGAAGGGGAGTGGCAAGGATAAAAAGGAGAGACTTGCCTCCCGTTGGAATGTGCGTGTGTTGTCTGACCTGTTGTCCCAACAGAAGACCACTAACTGTCATTATTGCAATGGTGAGGTGTACACTAGCCTCGTTCCCAGGCCTTCCCCGGCTCCAGTTTTTGATCGCTTGCAGTATGCAAAAACGGAGGGAGAAGGCCTGGTGAATCTTACCACGTGATCCGCGGCACACATGACGTCACAGGTTCTAGACACGAAGACATATTCACATTTATATCTCCAGCTACAGAGAAGCTAGAGAAACAAGACAAGTTCCAGCCGAAAGACAAGTCCCACCTCTAGAACATACCCGAGTCTGAAGCAGAACCGCTGAAGGATGGTTCCGCTGCAAGCGTTGCAAATCCAAAAGCGGCTGCTTTTTCGCTACGTAAGCTAAATTTTGTCACTGCAGATATTTCGTTCAGCAACCCTTCGGAGCTATTCCTTCTAGCTTGGATATGTTTTGTACGCTTGATGTTGTTTTCCGTCAGCGCTTGTCTCGTCTTCGTAGCTACAACAGAACGCAAGATCAGTCTTCTCCCTAGTATGGCTATACATATAAGCGTGACGACATGTGACGCCTGTGCCGCGGATCACGTGGTAAGATTCACCAGGCCTTCTCCCTCCGTTTTTGCATACTGCAAGCGATCAAAAACTGGAGCCGGGGAAGGCCTGGGAACGAGGCTAGTGTACACAACTTACTTGTTAAGATTCATGCCATGCGTGTGCATGGAGGGAGGGTTGGTAGCTGCGCGAGGAGGAAAGGCATGGTGGATAGCACGAGGGGCAACAACATTAGCAGGATTCTCAACAGGCGACCCCCGGGTTCGTCTGGGCAGAGGAGGGGGTGCTCTGGTGGGAGTTGAGGAGGGGGAGAAGGGGAAGTTAGCTGCGTCCTCTTGAATCCTGGAAAGGGGGGTTGGCGGGGTAGTCAGTTGAGCTCCTGGAGTGAAGGGGTGGAGAGGGAAGAGGGTGGAGAGGAAGAGAGGAGGAAGGTATGTTGTACATGTAGAAGGTATACACATGCAACCAGCCTACTCACCACCAAGGGCTTGTTCAACTGACGGACTCCTGGGAGGCACTAAATGGAGAAGTAATATTAGTCATGACAATTAAGAAGTACACGTAGGGAGAAGTTAACAATCACTGAGGGTTAAAAAAAATTCTGTACTTGCACTTGCGTGTACACTTTCCACTCCATACCATTCTAGTCCCCATTCCATACCACCCTCAATCAGTACCGTTACTTATCCTTAGCATCCCATTTTGTTGGTAAAAGACTACACTACAGTAGATGGAGAGAAGCTTACGTACTTATTCTTCTTGGGGGTGCTTGTGGGGCATCAGAGTGTCTGCGTTCAGTGGCAGCGCGAACACGAGGAGGGAGGGGGGGATAGGCGTGAGCAGGACCTAGCAGGGAGAACAACAGGGAGTCACACGGCAAAAACAAACACAAAAGTAGGACAAGCTTGTCATGCGAGGCAATCCACCTCCATTAGTTCCTTGGTAGTTATGACTGCTGATGGACATTGACTGTTGTCGGGGTGGGACAACTGGAGGGAGAGAGGATTGGGGGGGGGGGGGGGGGGGGGAGAGAGGGGGAGGAGGGAGGGAGGAAAGAGAGGGAGGGAGGAGAGGGAGGAAAGGGAGGGAGGGAGGAAGAGGAGGGAGGGAGGAAAAGAGAGAGAAGAGAAGGACATCTAGAACATGTCTGACTTTCTGGGTTACTACACGAGAGATCTCCCACGCTACATACCACTATAATGTTCAAATGTGTACCCCCACATCTGGCAACAGGTAACTCTACCTCTCAATGTAAGCTACCAGGGTGTGTGTACGTGTACATGTATACAGTAACAGCTGCCCACACAGACCCAACACAATAAGGGGCTGTTGGGAAACATCTTCAAAACAAACACACAGGGACCTTCAATGAAGACATTTCATGTCATGAGGCGAAAATAGAGGAAAGCAAAAAAGAAGGGTTCCAGGCATGCGCCACTGAGGCATTCAGTACCACCAACGCAATACATAGAGAGGACTGTGAGGGCTGGTCGTTGTGCAGTTGTCGCAGCTCAGAGGTACAGCACTGGTGGCTAGAGCCAGAAGCTCTGGGTTCGACTCCCTTTCCTTCATGCTACCTCATAATGTCTCTATGAATTTTCAATATTGTATGTAGTACTACTCAGAGTCCTCCTCAGCTTTTGTTGCATACTATACAATATATACTGATACAAGCTGGAGGAGGACCCTGGGAACAAGGCTGTGTACTGTAGGAGAGTGTGTTTTGAGCTTGATTGAATTATGAGTATAGAATTACAAGTGTTCAAAGTTCAGAGTGTCCTCTTAGCTTGTCTGTGTGTTGCAGTTCTGATTGAACGTGGCATGAGGCTCGTGCCACAGTGTCAAGATATTCTCTAAGCTTGTCTGTGTGTTGCAGTTCTGATTGAACGTGGCATGAGGCTTGTGCCACAGTGTCAAGATATTCTCTAAGCTTGTCTGTGTGTTGCAGTTCTGATTGAACGTGGCATGAGGCTTGTGCCACAGTGTCAAGATATTCTCTAAGCTTGTCTGTGTGTTGCTGTTCTGATTGAACGTGGCATGAGGCTTGTGCCACAGTGTCAAGATATTCTCTAAGCTTGTCTGTGTGTTGCTGTTCTGATTGAACGTGGCATGAGGCTTGTGCCACAGTGTCAAGATATTCTCTAAGCTTGTCTGGTGTTGCCGTTCTGTTTGAACGTGGCATGAGGCTTGTGCCACAGTGTAAAGATATTCATGAGAACGAAACTGAGGTGTTGATTGAATGCCTATGAATACCATATGCTGTACCACAAACACTAATTGTTGCTATCACGTGACCCTCTTCTGCTGCAAAGGAACAGTAAGAGTACCAGGGTTTGGGCAGGAGCACATAAGAATGGGCGGCTAGAGTGTGTAACTCCGATAGAAGCCCATGGTCCGGGCAAAATTATTGAATAAAAACAGAACACCCGGTCACGTGGCTGTGTCTATAGCTATATGCAGCATGCGCAGTACGTATTACTATTTTTAGTACTGGCAGTAAATTCCGCCCAGTCTCAAATTTTACGGAGTTACACACTCTTACTCTAGCTGCCATTCTTCATGCGCTCTTGGTTAGGGTAGTGTTATAAAACATGAGACTAAGACTGTCACTGCCGCTATACCATGATGAGGGCTTGTTCCTAGGCCTTCCCACCACCCAGTTTGTGAGAATCCAGTTGCTCTAGTTTTTGCATACTGTATGTGATCAAAATTGGAGTTGGAGAAAAGGCGTGAGGAATGAGGGTAGAAAACGTCAGACAAAAGACACTGTGGAACAAACAGCCTCAATCTATGATCGCTTTGCTTGTAAACTCTGCTGACGGTTGCCTGGGACACAGAACACTTCCCACACACTGATGAACAAACAGTCAACAGTCAACGTAGCTTAGTTTCACTTTCAAACAAGGTCTAGAAAAACACTGTTCCCAGAGACTACAAACACACAAAACATACACACTATATCTCAGATCATCGTTATTCAATGATTTATACTGTAAACTTCTTGCAGTATTATTTTTGTTATTGTCATTGGCCACTCCAAACCTGCGACCATTTCCTCAAGCTTTAAAGGCCGTCATACCGTTGGTCGTCATACCCTACTATAAGAACAACAACTACCAAAGAATACAAATATAACTGCACCCCAAGATGCTCTAAAAACAAAGCCCTCACACCATACGCATTAGTGATCACACTGAAGCCTGCCATATTTGGTTGTTCCGTAAGTGCAGACGTACTGCCAGAGGAATGCATACCACATACAGTTCCAAACAGTTTATTTGTCAAGAGGCCAAAGAGATAATACAGCAAGCTACAGTCTGGCAGAGCCATGGTTGAGTACGATAAAGCCATCACCAAGCATGGTTGAGCTTTGGGAAAGTAGCTATGGTATGTTAGAGCCATGGTCGAGTACGATAAAGCCATCACCAAGCATGGTTGAGCTTTGGCAAAGTAGCTATGGTATGTTAGAGTATGTCAGAGCCATGGTCGAGTACGATAAAGCCATCACCAAGCATGGTTGAACTTTGGCTATGGTAGAGCCATGGATGGAAGAGCTATGTCAGCGTTCTGCACTACTTGTACCTAGTGCTAATTGAAGGGAGTGATAGAAGTGCTGTGAACAAGGGTTTAGTATTGAACCAAGAAGCTCCCCCGCCAAGATACTCTACTGCAAGACTTGTAATTCTGCAGTTTTGGTTTGCCGAGGGCAAGTCATTAGAGTGAAGTTCTCCACAATAACTGTACCTGCTGAATTATAGAACCTATAGGAACTTGGTAAGGTTATGACTCACACACTAGGGCTGGCGTTGCAGGGTAGTTATAGACCAGGTCTCATTCGACTCACAACACAACCCAGAGGTCTATTAATTCCTACCCCAACTTCCCGCAAAAAACAACACAAAAACTGCCGTTACCTTCACCGACTCATTAACACACTACGCCCACCTCCACCCCTATCTACCCTGTTTGCCCTCTCTCCCTTGCTCTGGCTTACGCGGAGCACGAGGGTCAGGAAGGTCGGTCATGGTTGAGCAGACGAGGATAACACAGACGGCTCGTTCCGTCGACAATTTAGTACCTCTCTCTTACGGTCCAGAAAATCTACAAACTACTTGGTAAGTAAACGCACGAGAACATCTCCGCCGCCATTTTTCTTGTCCCGTACCGTGAGCACATATTGAGCACGTGATATTTGCGCTATTAAGTTGGCTCGTTCCGGTTCCCATACCACGTTTTCAACAGCGTTCTGTTCCATTCCAATTGAAAAAGGGGCGATCGCGAAGCTGTAACGTGGAGGAGTTCCATCTGTTCAAGTGCTGCACCAATGTCGCGTGAGTCCAACGCTCCTTTTTTCTGTAGTCTCTCGTTCTCTCATTTTACTCTATCGCCCATCAAGGGCTGGTTTTCAGCAAGGTTTAGTGGTCGATTTTGCCTCTCAGCCCCGCCCCCCTTATTTTGTGTGCGCAGTACTATGCATACACCGGCCGCGTTTATAGTTTTCTCAATAGGTTGGTCAAGTCATCCCCCTGTTTATCATGTAAACGTTGCAATAGATAGATAGATAACTGCAGCAGAATGTGTGCCGATTTTCCAGATCTTCATATTAAGTGCACTGTACAGCGAACTTAGCTAAACAGTATCAACCCCAAAATAGTACAAGTGAGCCATAAATGCAACGTTAAACCCACAGGTCGTGAGAACAGTGCCAAGGAGACTGCCGAGCAGTATGCAGGCACTGGCAAATCATTCCAAGTCAAGGTGTGTGTATAATTATAGCTAGCATTGTGTATTTTTTTTCACTGGACAGATATGTATGCTATGTTGTGATATATGAGTTTGTGGAACTCAATAACCTGCATGTTAAAGACACCTTACATAGGTGGAGTCGAGCATGGGAAAGGGAGCTTTTTTCTCTCTCTCGCTTGGTACAAACCTGTTAGGATGGCATGTTTACCCATTGAAAAATGTTTGACATACCGGTAATTTTTAAAATGACCTCACAATGGAGGTGAGAGGAGAGCTTATGTTTACCACACAGTCACATATAATGCACATGGCACACACACACGCATGTCACAGTTTCTCGGCAGTGACAGTGTGAGCAACGCCGCAGGTGACACTGCAGCTGCAGACTGCATGAAGAGACTGCGACAAGCACACAAACGGGTCCGGGTACAGCTACCCAAGGTCACCATCACGCTACAGTTCAAAGGGCTCTCTGTCTTTGATGAACGATCCAAGGTATGCATACGTGAAAATAGGTATGTGTAAATCACTGACACTGATATTAGTGGTTCGTTGAAGTATTAATGAGATCATAGCTGCATCTAGCATGTATAGTCTGCGCATTCACTGATGGTTCCCAGCTGTTCTGTATTGTATCACCAAGCAACTGTTGTGATGTTTAGCGTCAACACACTTTGTGTGTATGACTAGCTGTATCTACACTCAGAGGATTGATTGCACTAACCCCTTTATTTAGTCAGTCACTACACCATGTTATCTCCCTCCCTCCTCCTCTCCTTCCCTTCTCCCCTCCCTGCCTCCCTCCTCCTCTCCTTCCCTTCTCCCTTCCCTGCCTCCCTCCTCCTCTCCTTCCCTTCTCCCCTCCCTGCCTCCCTTCCTCCCTCCTCCCAGTCTGTCACACTGAGGGTACCAGTAGAAAAGATAACGTATGTCTGCCATGATCCTGAGACTGCATCAGTGTTTGCAGTACTTGTCAAGTCGGAAGATACGGACCCTGCGGCTAAACACAAGTTGTTTGCCTTTAAGACAGACCAGAAAACAGTGAGCAATAATCAAAAGTATAACTTTATACCACATTACATCACTTTCTAAGTATTTCATTGGATAACAGCAGAGTATAATGACGGGTCATATACTCCTGTTATGTAAAAAATTGTACAATCAATAGTTTACACAGAACTTGTATGATGTGCAGAATAGTACATAAAGCTGAGTTATAGTTTACTGTCTCAATGTGGTATAAATTGGATATACTACCTATACTTGGGAATATAAACGCAATATACTCCACAAGATTGTTTACCCTTGACTGCGCTGGGTAAACCATCTAGCGGAGTGTTTTTACCCCTCGTATAGGTAGTATATCCACTCCACATTGATATCTCATTCCAAACTTACTGTATTGAAACAAAGGCATATCATTAACTTTTTAAACTCTACATAATGGTTGCATGTTTCTTTTAGAATTCCCTGTATCAACCCCATAATGCAAAACACACTTTCTTCTATAATGTGAATAGCAGAACATGCAGTCATGTCGCATATCAGCATGTTGAAAGAAAAGACAGTGCTATCAATGTATGGACCATTGATTGCACTAAGTAACATTTGAAGTGTTTGGACTACTGCTAGCATTACTGCATGTGACTTGTAGTCTAAATCTATTTCTTTGTGTATAGGCCGTATCGTTTGTGCGGTCAGCCCATGAGCTGTTCCAACTTATGTACAAGCTCATGAAGGCAAAGAAGCAGCAGCTTGAGGGTAGCCCTCTGCCAGAGGTGGAGAGACAACCTGACAGCAAAGGTACTTCTAGTGTGTGTGTGTGTGTATGTGTGTGTGTGTGTGTGTGTGTGTGTGTATGTGTGTGTGTGTGTGTGTGTGTGTGTGTGTGTGTGTGTGTGTGTGTGTGTGTGTGTGTGTGTGTGTGTGCACATGTACATACCAACGTTTCTCTTCTTCAGAGGAACATGCTTCAGCTCCTGGTGTTACCATGACAACCATCATCAGCCCCCCACCCCCACAATATGTGAGTCACACTGCATGTATATGTGTATGTACATAATACTGTTAATACTGTAACAGACGGATAGTATGTAGCCATGAGCCGGAAGTTTCGTGCATACAATCACAGCTTATACAGCTGTAAGCAGCCAGCCAGTTCCTACAATGATCATAGCAGCTGTGTATACATAGGTCTGGGTTGTCAGGTGGTAGATTCATTGATGTTTAGCATGTGACCACGAGAGTTTAGTTAGTAACTTCCATATAATATTGGGACCACTAGAATTTGGTAATTACAAGACTACGAAAGTTTAGTAAGTCCCATGTGTTCATATAGGAGGACATAATGCAGGAATGGAGTTCCCTAGACAATGAGCTGAAGCAGATAGCAAAGGTATACATAGTAATGACAAGAATTCTGTATATATTCTCACATTATGTGGGAGTGGCTTTTTAAATTTTTTATGTAATAAGTCCTGACTAGGTCATCAAAGACAATAACTATCAATTAACTGACTATTATGATTAATTAACTGACTGTGGTTATAATAAAGCATACCTCCTGACAGGACTTGGGAATGGAAGAAGACACGCCCTCTTCCCAGCTTCAGCCCGACCTCTGTCTCCAACCGACCCCATTTGACACACCTCTGAACGAGGATCCATTTTTGGATACATTTTTTCAAAAGTCCTTCACTTCTCCTGCAGCTCTGCCAAGTGACAGCGGTGGTTCTCCCTTTGCAAGCTTCAGTAACACAACACCAGGCTCCACTTCGGGACAGCAACCGACTGTCAACCTCTTTACGTCAACTCCCGAGGGACAAAGAGCTCCTCCACTAGTTCAGCCACTACAGCCTCAGACAGCTCAACAAGGAATTTCACTTGTGCTCGATCCCTTTCAGGCATCTAGTGGGGTGAGTGATCCCTTTCAGGCATCTAGTGGGGTGAGTGATCCCTTTCAGGCATCTAGTGGGATGAGTGACCCCTTCCAGACATCTAGTGGGGTGAGCGATCCCTTCCAGGCATCTAGTGGGGTGAACAATCCTTTCCAGGCATCTAGTGGGGTGAGTGATCCCTTTCAGGCATCTAGTGGGATGAGCGATCCCTTCCAAACATCTAGTGATCCCTTTCAGGCATCTAGTGGGATGAGCGATCCCTTCCAAACATCTAGTGATTCCTTCCAGGCATCTAGCAGGATGAGAGATCCCTTCCAGGCATCTAGTGGGGTGAATGACCTGTTCCAAAGCTCCAGTGGCATGGCTTCTAACTTTAGTGTAAGTCAACCACAGCAATACCAAGGTGTACCTAGCTCTGCCAACTCCTACAACGTTAGTTCAGACTCCACCCTGGAGCTATCAAACCCACTCTATCAGTCCCAGGACACGAGTAGCTATACTGCATTCTCTGGCCACCTGCAACCACCAAGTCAGCAGATTGTTCACGATCCTTTTGGTTTTGAGGTCAGGGGTCCGGCACAGCACTCTTTAGAAAGATTCTCACCTCAGATTCAGGCAGCACCTGTACCAGGTCCATCTTCTTTCTCAACTGGTCCTCCGGGCAACTTCATGGTGCCGGCAAACAATCCCTTTGCATCTGACTTTGACTCTTTGGGCCTCTTCAGCATGCCACAGAGCACCTTCTCCCAGAGTGCTAACAGCTTTAGGTATCCTCCTGGGTCCATTAGTGGTACTGCTAGTGTCTCTAAAGATCTATTTGCTGAGCTTATTCCTCTTGCTGTTGGAGCCAGCCCAAGCAGAAAAATTTCCGCACCAAAGCAACAAGCTGCAAAGCTACAAGCTGCAAAGCTACAACAAGAGACCTCGACAGAATTTGGAAACATTCAGTTTGAAGACATCAAGGTTGAAAGACCTAAGAAAACAGTTGAACAGACACAACCAGATGAGCCATCCCTTATACCGTCTGAGCCAAAAGTGGAAAAACGTAATCGTAATTGTGATGTGGTTGAAGACAGCTATCGGGGTGTGTCTGACCAGCAAAAAGTCTTGAATGAAATCTTTCAAGAGCCTTGTGACAAACCATCATCACATGAACAGCTCTTGAAGATGGCAAATGAGGATACTTTCCAAGAGCCGCTTCACAAAGACATGTCAACATCCACATTTAAAAACAGTTTCCAAGACTCATCAGCTTTTTCAGACTTTGAGACAGCCTTTGCGTCAGCTGACAGTGAAAATGACAAGCGAAATATATCTGAAGCATTTGAAAGTCCGACCAATGTAGCCCCAGCACCTAGTCTAATGTTTTTTGAAACTGGTTTCAATGACCACTTTGTTGCTGGTAATGCTGACTCCACCAGCAATACTCAAGCAAAACCCAGTGGTAGCAATGGGGATGACTTTTGGGGCAGCAAGACCGAGCAAACAGGTACATCATGGATTGCTTTCTTGTGATTTGTTAACTAATGCACACCTTCTATCCATATTGTTTATATATGTATTCCCAGCACTTTTTGAGTTTTACTATATATGTCTATTATTTATTCTTGCACTGTGTAGCTACACATAATTTGTAAAGTTTTCAGTACCATGTACACTAGCTATTACAGACTACAGTCTTGGAATTGTTATGTATATTGGTTGCAATTAGTTGCAATCCTGCAGCTGCGGGGTATCCCGCGGGGTCTTTCCTCAGTGACGACTCAATGACGGAGATCGTGAATATACGGGGCTTCAAAATCGAATTTGCACCGAGACCACCGTGGTATACTACGGCCGTACGGGCTGCTCACCGTCTGATCGTAAACTGAAGTTGCTTGTGCAGACTGCAAATCGAGTTGCAAGACTCTATACGTAGTAGCATCCGCGTCATCATGCCGCTTGATACGATTCTCCTGGTCGATACGTCCGGCTCCATGGCGGGAAGGGGTATCAGGGAGCTGAAACGCGCATGTCATATTTTTCTTGACGGTGTGGTGGAAACCTCCCAGCAGACGGGCCTGAAGGTATTGCATATTGTATAGCTACACAAGATACTGCATGGAACTGAATATTAGTTTGGAGTGAGAAATTCAACTTTCAACCGCAGGTAGCCAACTCATGATGCCAGCCTGATGGAACAGATAACGAAAGCAAACAACTTAGCTAACCAAGCAAATAACAACAACAACAAAAAAACAGGCTAAACCGAGAAAACACATGCACAGGAAAAGTAGACGCTCAGCATGCAAAATGTATGTATAGGGAGCTTAATTACAAATATCAACCGCTACAGGCGATTCCTTTACCTAGCATGCATGTGGAATCTTTTCCTGACAGAAGTGCATAGGGTACTGGTTTAGGCTATATGCATGCACTAGCTTCTGCCAGGAAAATGAATTCAACATGCAGCCATGGTCGGTTTATGTGAGTTTTTCAGGCTTAAAGCTGGCAGCCAAAACCTCTCTTTCTCTTTACACCTCATCCTTTCATTATATCGTCCACTACTTTAGTGGGCTATGGTACATTGATTCTAAGTACAGGAAATTTGTTTTGATATTTCTGTCACAGCTGTACCCTCATCCAAATGCATACTTCCCCCCCCAAGGCTAACTTCTGAATGAATTCCATTGGAGTTAACATGCCATAGTACAGTCTACATTCTTGAGCTAGAGATAAACAACGTAGCTTGGTTCATTCATAGCAATCCACTGTGAGATGATTCATGTAACACATGCAATATGATATCAGTTATGGTTTATGTAGCTAACTCATGATCATTTGGTGTAACACCATATAACATAAACCAATCCATAGGAAAATGTCGCAATCGTTGAGTTCAATGGATCATCAAGGGTTGTGCAGAGTTTGACCAATGACTATGGCAGGTGCCGCAATGCCGTAGGTACGTTGTTATGATACACAATATGACAAGAAGTTCTGTTGCATACCCTTATAAGGACTTTGAAGTCAAGTTTTTGACAATAACAATGATTACTAGAGTGTGATTGCAACATGGTGTCTTGCTGATTGTCCAAGATTTGATAGCCTGTACATGTCAGTTTGAACTTTTAGTTTAACTATACACAGAGGCGTAGCCAGACCACAGGCCTCTCTGAGCACAGGCCTGGGCAGATCACCGCTGTGCTGCAGGTAGCTGCTGTGCTGGGTTGTAAGGGCAGTATTGAACAGTAAAGTGTTCCCGCCTACACTCTCATCAACAAAACTGAGAGACGTGCTTGTCATTATATCGCCATGTCAACAGCCACGCCCTCTTCAGTGCTGTTTAACTGTGCCCGAGTAACTTGGGTCACTTGGCTACACCACACCAAGAGTGTGCTAGTGCAGCACAACCTCAAAGGAGAAATTGAGTGTGTTCGTAGGCGCACATCACAAAACAAAGCAGGCAACTCACTGTATGTGTGACCACTAGGCTGAAACAGCACCCAGACTGATATCTATTCGGCATTTCTAGCCTCAGTTGATCCACATGTTCCCCCTCTTCATTTCAGAGTCACTGAAAGCCGGGGGCCAGACAGCCATGTTTGATGGACTGATGAGCGCTCTGAAAGAGATCCTTGAGAATGGCCAGTCTTTAAATGTTCACCAGTTGATTATAGATGCATAAAAGGTTGTCACTTAATGAACTATAGTTGATGCTGCTTCTGTCCGCTTGCTGCTGCTGACCTAGCTGCATACCATGTACTAACTTTATGACAACTGCAAGCAAGTAACTTGCCAACGGAATGCTCCAGCTATTATCTTGAACATCTAGATCGAAATGTCAGCAAGTTACTGTTGTCATAAAGCTGATTAGTAGAGAAATTTTAGCTACATTTCACTAATGCCTGCAATTACTAGAATCATAAATGTTGACTGCTTGCTTATACCAACTGCCGCTATAGATGGTTTCCAAATGTCAATTAAGCATCCAACTTCCGGAGGGCAAACGCACGATCAAGAGGCAGCTGTACAGCGGACCTTTCACCTTGAGAGAAGCAGCTTCTTTAATCTTTTGGTACAATGGTAAGGACCCGATGTAGCGCTTCGAATTCCTTGCCTGTATTTTGCACACAGCTGCACTAAACACAGACACCGGCTCTTGCCCTCCGGAAGTGAAGCCACGCCCCATGAAAACCATCTATACGCTACCGCACTATTACATGCTGCTTTTTACTGCAATACACTGCTTGTGTATAAGCTGCATCTTTCATCTTTCTGGCTTACTGTAACTCTGTGGCTCTTGCACAAATGACTCAAGTTCCTGTGCATGTTAGGTGGCATTCTGAGGATCTGTGGGCTCGTGATGACCCCGCGGATCATCCTCATGACAGATGGGCAGCCAACTGACTCCGATGGAGAGGAAGAGGTGAGGAATTTGGCAAAGTTGCGTGGTGTTACTCGCTACCTGGAAACTTGCTTTTATGGAAATTGCAAAGCTATTCCAAGTGACAAGCAACCATATGATACCCTGTGATATTCAACCAATCAGATGCTTGTATTTAACTCTCAGACAGGAAGTGTGTAGTGTTTTTGCCTAGCCTAATGCAGCTTTGAAACTGATGTCAATGTATGGTTGTCCCTTCTCCCTTCCCAGGCCAAGAAGAAGGTGATTGCTGCAGCCATGGGATTTGGGCCAGTGGGTTGGCGTGAGTGTGGCCTCCCCCATCCTGTCCCCATTGCCTGCGTGGGTTGTGGCGCCTGTGATATCGAACTGCTTCAAGCCATTGCAAAGCTCACTAATGGCATGCACGTCATTGTGGAGAACATCGCTGAACTCAGCACCTTCTTCCGAAGGCAGGTAAAATCCCATCTTTGTATATA
This sequence comes from Agelas oroides, assembly GCA_949130485.1. Lineage (NCBI taxonomy): Eukaryota > Metazoa > Porifera > Demospongiae > Agelasida > Agelasidae > Agelas > Agelas oroides. The sequence goes on along the minus strand of OX422194.1, from coordinate 9,005,638 downwards.
TGTATGTACCACATGACATGATGTGACTATAAATAGCACTGTAAAACCCCATCTTTCTGGGTATTGGCCACATTAGTGCTTGCGTGGTCGAATGTAGACACATCTCAATCCTTAATCTTCCTGTTATAGTTACGAAGCTAAGTTTGTTCCAATTTTATTTCAGGTTCTTCTTATTCGGTTTGCAGCCAAGTTTGCATCAGGTACACACTACCTATACACACATCACCTGTTATCTTGTGCCAGAGATAATATATACTAAGTAACGGTAATGTTATATTATCTATGCTTGTGCAAATAAGCACACCCTCAAAATAAGCCCTCCTTTTTTACAAGGAATCCTTTATTGAAATACACACCCTTAGTGCATGTTGGTATGGTAACGTTGGAGGGGTGGAACTAATGACCATTTTACAGTCAAGGCAGGCACCATTTGTTGCTGTTGCATAAGTAGGCACATGAGAAGACGAGCAGGTGTACGGCTATGTGTGGGTAGGTCATAGTGCCTTCCTAGTTGCATAATAAGTTGCTTGTTCTCGCGTGAATCTTCACTGCAGATATGGAGCGTCTTCGCTCTCAGCTGGCCCTGGCCGCCTTTCTCCAGGAGGTGGGAGAGGCAGTGGAACAGGCGGAACTGGTATGTGTACCAGCTACACACTAGGACAGCACGAGCCCAGCTCATAGCCTCATTCCCAGGGTGGCCTGAGAACGTATAGTTCCCCCAACAGGAAGTGTGTTTCAGAAACAAAGGGTAGGGTATAGGGTTGGGCAGGGATTTACTTCCGGTTTGTTTCAGAAACATTGCGGGGGAGGCTATAGGTCGCGGTACACTTATTTCTCCAACTTAGTTGGTAGAACGAGGCTACCCAGCTCCTGCACCAGCTACACACTAGGAGAGCATGAGCCCAGCTCATAGCCTCATTCCCAGGGTGGCCTGGGAATGAGGCTACCCAGCTCCTGCACCAGCTACACATGCACAGTGTACTAAACTGACAATGATATAATTTTGTGACTCGTTCGTTTTTAATATGTGCATATTTTCATCGATATATTGATTGTATCAGCTAAAGCCATGGTAGCACTATGGATGACTCTTTGCACACATGCACACACACACATGTGCACTCACTCACTCACTAACTCACTCACTCACTCACTCACTCACTCACTCACTCACTCACTCACTCACTCACTCACTCACACACACACACACCACACACACACTCACTCACACTCACACACATGCACACACACACACATGCACACACACACACACACATGCACACACACACACACTCCTCCCACGCAGGAGTCTATGCGAAGGCTGCTGCTAGCAATGATGTGTCTAGCTGTTGACGATGATGACAGTGATGACGATGATTCTTCTCAAGGAGCAACTGCCAGCGCAGGACCTACCCCACGTGCTATGTAAGACAAAGCTTTCTCAGTTCACAGAATGATGTAGCTAGTACTTCCCCTTCTCCTCCTCTCCCTCCACCAGCACTGGTGGGTCTCAGTCCTCTGGCTCCATACCACGGCCCTCTTTTCCCATCTCACGGCCTTCTGCCCCCATCCCCCGCCCCTCTCCTCCTTCCTCCTCACGCACGTCTGGAGGACTAGTGATGAGGCAGGCTATGTAAGTGCATGTTTAGCCTCATTCCCAGGTCATATGCACTATGGTGGGTGTGGCTTGGGAATGAGGCTTGTATTTACACATGGCACTGTTGTACGTCTGTTTTGCAGTGTGGTTTCAACCACAAGCCGCTCCAGTGGCCCCCCACCGCCACCGAGCGCCAGTCGCACCATCTCCCCTCCATCCACCCGTCCTACTGCCTCTTCCTCCTCCTCTGCATCCTCCTCAAGGGCTGTTGTCCCACCTCGCTCCCCACCTGGAAGCAGCAGGTTAGTGTAACTCACAATAATGGACTCAGTACAGATTGCCATGGTTCTGGCATATGCCGTATAGCGCTAAATTTTCGAGGGTCCAAATTTTCATGAATGGTGGTTTTTGAAGATTTCATTGAAATAATTTAGCGAATTTGCTGTCTAAACCATGCGCACGCCGCACATGTAATGCAGTATGGGCGTGGCATACTAGCAAGTTCTATCTAATAATAATTGAAGGGTATCTCTTTAGAGAGCGTCCCTTGTGGATTCGGCAGCATGTTGTCCATCGATGCTCTTGCACGTGAAAACTGTAGTTTACGTGCAAAAAATTTTCGTTGAAATAATTTTGCGAACGGCTGAAAATTTGCGAAATTCGCGAAATTAAAGACCCACAAAAATTTACCGCTATACGGTATACTGTACCATACTCTAGTATACTCTACTATATATAGAGTTTACCATATATAGTAACATTGTGTTTATAACGTGTTCATACTCTGCTCTGCTTACCCAGTGGAGGGAAGCAGAGTGAGGGCTCTTCCTGCACCATCCAGTGAAGAGGCAGCTGCTGACAGCTTTGTACAGAGTGACAAGAAACCATGGATTATCTAGTGTATCAACGTGTGTTGACCCTTAGCTGACCTTGAGAACACTGGTTGTTAGATGTGTTGACAGTTTACTTATAGTAATTTGCCGAGCACCAATGAGTCTACCAATCTTGGTCAGTTGGCAGGGTGGGTGGTTACAGTACGGGCCAGCCGGGGAGGATCTGACCTGCGAGGTGGGTGGTTACAGTACGGGCCAGCCGGGGAGGATCTGACCTGCGAGGTGGGTGGTTACAGTACGGGCCAGCCGGGGAGGATCTGGCCTGTGAGGTGTGTGGGCCAGCTGGGGAGGATCTGGCCTGCGAGGTGCATGGTTACAGTACGGGCCAGCCGGGGAGGATCTGGCCTGCGAGGTGCGTGGTTACAGAAGGAAGTCACTTAACCAAACACATTACCGGTAGTTGGGACCAGGGTAGTTTCGTAGGCCAGATCCTCCCCGGCTGGCCCGCGAGACCAGGACCAGAGGGTGCTCCAAGGACACTCGACCACTGAATCACGCACGGTACTACTACTGAAAACATGCAGGATGCTACTCACGAATAAACTTTGCTCTTGTTGGGATAAGGGTGAAGTGCAGTAGTGAGTCGTCACCAGCAGAGAATCTGCGAGTTGAATCAGACCCTTAGCAAAGTTTAAAGTCCTCCACCCAGCTTTCCATTGCTTGCTGGGGGCCTTGGAATGTGAGGTCTGCACCCTCACAAGCAATATAGCTATATACAAGTTAGGGAAAGGTCTGGACCAAGACTGTGTTTACTCAACCAAAACAGTTAATGGATGTGGTAAGGTTAGAGTGAAAGTGAAAGCAAAACTGAAAGTGGGAGTAGAGTAAGGTTTCAAGCAAGGTTTATAATTAGCTGCAGGAGAATGCAAGACCTAGGTCAGCCCATGTATAAGTAACAAGCCATCATGTGATATCTTTTGATATTCGACCAAAGCCACTCCAGTGGTCCCCCATCGCCATAGAGCACCAGTCGCAACATCTCTATATCTCCACACTCTACCATACTCCACCATACTCCACCATACTCTACCATACTCTACCGTACTCCACCATACTCCACCATACTCTAGCATACTCTAGCATACTCTAGCATACTCTACCATACTCTACCGTACTCCACCATACTCCACCATACTCTAGCATACTCTAGCATACTCTACCATACTCTACCATACTCTACCATACTCTACCATACCCTACCATACCCTACCATACCCTACCATACTCTACCATACTCTACCGTACTCTACCATACCCTACCATACCCTACCATACCCTACCATACTCTATCATACCCTACCATACTCTACCATACTCTACTATCAAATATTGTGAAGAGAATTAATGACTGAAGCTCAAACCTATGTCTTGGAACCAGTTGATTGGAATGGAACATGGACCCTAAAAATGTCAGAGTATATATAGCAACGATAATAATGGTGTGATACAGTTTATTGTCGGTGCTTGTTAGTCTAGTTTGATTGCCTTCCCTCCAAACTGTAGTTTGTATCGCTGGTCCTTCCAGGCCACCTCTCTGCTCCAGATGCCAGCTAGGAAGAGAGGGAACGTCCACAGCTCTCTTAGGCACCACGCCAGGAACACATGATGTAGTGGACCAATAGGACCATTCTGTGTGTGTGTGTGTGTGTGTGTGTGTGCGTGCGTGTGTGCATCAATGAATCACACTTTGCTGAAAAAGAATGCTACACAAAGTCACCCGTTGTGCAAGACATAGTTTTCAGGCCTCATCAGCTGCGCTGGGGTGACTGGGAAATGGGGATTGCTATCTTATGCAAGAAAGACATGGCCTTATTTACATGGTAGGTCACAGCGATAGTGTGTGTGCATATGTGTGCATATATATATTATAGTGTGTATGCATATATATAGTGTGTGTGCATGTATACATAGTGTGTGTGCATATATATTATAGTATGTGTGCATATATATAGTGTGTGTGCATATATAGTGTGTGCATATACATACATTGGGTATACATGTGTTTATGGTATGTACTACAATCACAATACAATGACCACACCTCCACTGTCCTCATCAGTGACATGTCAAGGAAGAACCACACGGCCGAGTGAACCAGCAGAAAGACGAGAATGAAGAGGAAACTGTTAACTCCCAGCAGGTAGCCGGCACACAGGGACCCAAGAAGACCGAGGCCAAAGCACTCTGTGATTGGCTCCAGAAGTCCGGGCCAGGGCATCATGGTGGCTCGTAGTCTCCCCCACCTGGAGGGAGGAAGGGGAGAGGAGAGACAGATGAGGGATCACTTGAGTTAGGGGACTTGTGCATGGAGTGGGGAATATGAATACTGTAGATTGGGAAATTTTCACGTTAAAAATAATTCATGTAATTCATGTAAAAACTTCCGTGGTGTGAAATTTTCGCGGTTTGTTCGATCTGTGAAATTTTTTTAACGGTTGACAGTTACAATATGGACGAGCACCTGGAGCGTTCCTAGTGTTTAGTCTACTACCAGGTATCAGGAGAGCCAGGTATCGCTGGCTGTATATAATGCTGTGGCTGTCAGGAGTAGTCGTCGATCGGACATTTACCCAGGGAGGTGTGGACATGTGCGCACGCCTGTTCGTTGATCGTCGACGTGTAAATGTTTCTATTTGTGTGTGAACTTTTCGCAGTTGATCTCAACCATGAAATTATTTTAGCGAAATTGAAATTTTCCCGCTCTATGGTACTCCAAAGAATGCACATGGTGACCGCAGGTTGTCTGGGCAAGGGATGCCAGGTAACGATGAGGAACAGTTACGTGGGGAAGCCCCTGATAAATAAGCTACTAATGAGGAAGTAGGTTTGAGAGGATATACATGTAGGTCATGTGTTGGATGTACATATCCAGCACAAAGACGGTTCTGTGTTACAAACTTGGAAGTGCATGCTCGGGTAAAGAAAGCTGGTCTACCTGATGATACGGTTCTTGTAAGCGGTGAGAGATCTTACGCCAGGATTCTGCATAGCTGGGAGTGTGCTAAGGGCAAGTTTCCAACCTCTGGAGTGAGTGTGTGTGTGTGTGTGTGTGCAAGAGAAGGGGGGTGAAGAGGAGACGTCAGAGTGATACACATTCTCTGAGTGAGGAATCAAGAAGACACACACACACACACACACACACATTAACCTTAACCACAGGGCCTTTCCCATGAAAAAATCTTCAGCGAGGTACTCTGCAAATGCTCCCAGCCCTCCCTCCTCTTCCAGAGCCTTCTTCTTCAGCAGCCATGACATGCCATTAGCACAGTTCTCTCCAAACCAGTTTGCAAGTAGGTACACACGAGAGTGCTGTGTCCCAAAATAAACCTGGAAGGTTGTACGTATACAATCCCGTGTGCCGGCACTGATTATTAAAAATTTCTTGATCTCTATAATTAGAAAAAAATCTTTTTAATTATGCACTAGCGAAACTACAAGCTAGTGCATAGAGTATGCAGAACCTACTATTGCAGTAGCTATCAATTGCCATAGCAACAGATACAAGTGTGGCTCTTGGTCACAACATGTATATACACTGAGAACACCTTGCCTCATCTGTCAGCTGGAAATACAATCAGAATCCTTACATCACAGCTCCCTCCCTCCCTCCCTCCCTCCCTCCCTCCCTCCCTCCCTCCCTTCAAAGCAGTAAAGTAACTAAACGAAGCCATGTTGCGTATTAACTGGCCCACGAATTGCATTAGGGCACACAACGCACTATGCTGTGCACTTCCTAGCGATGCAAAAGTTCAGAAAAACACTGCAAAGACATTTTGAGATTATGAGGTGAAGTAGAGAAAAGTGAAAAGCTGACCGTCACAGGGAATCAACTCCAGGGTCCCTGTCTCAAGCCGCCACTAATGCTCTACCAGTGGGCTATG
>OX422194.1:8879267-8994267 GCA_949130485.1 Agelas oroides | reverse complement strand
GGGTGAGCATTGCGGAACTCTTTGAGTGCAGCCATCGTCTCCTGTAAGTAGTGAGAGAAGAAAATGTAGACACATGGGGAGAGGGGGGGGTACATTTTTATTTCCATGTTAAGATACCTGTGGTAAATGTACCACATTTCCCTGAAAAAAGGCCTAGATGTTATGGAAAGTCACTCGCTACACAAGATGTGTATTGGCCATTACCAGGCCTCATAAGTTGCTGGGGTGACTGTCACCTCACATTTTTATAAACCAGCAACTTCACAATAAATCCCTCATGTGTTTTGATAGAACTGCATTCATCTTTGTAGGAGCCTGTCTTCTACCATCTTTGTACCTCATGTCCAACCTTGGACTAGCTGCTTTACTGCAGGGGACGTTAACATTTGATTGACTGACTGACTGACTGACTGACTACATAGCTTGAAGCAAGCAATAACACAGTTAACTTATAAACACAAACCCAAGTAGTTACAAGGGCTGAGGGTTTGTGTACGTAGCTGTTGAGGCAACCTTTAGCTGAAAGAGGCTCACTGAACCCAGCTTGCAGACACATATCTCAGATACAGTGCACGCGTGCTTTTCAAACCGCAGCAACTTGCCCACGCAAGTAGCTGTACACAGTATCAACAGAGACAGCAACTATCATACATGTCGCTATCTTCCAGCTCACCCGTATTGGAGTGCGACGACGGAGAAGAAAATGTAGGCGCCATAAAAGCACAGAACCACCACCGAACCGCACCAGGCAGCTATATACAGGAGATTATCCATGGCTAGGCTCTGATTCTCTAACTGGAGTATCTCTGCTGGCTTATATATTCACAGCACTCCGTCCAAGCATAGCATCCTGAATACGATGATACGAGCTACCGCAACCGTTAGGGGTTTTCCCTATTACGTCACGTTATGGCGCGGGCCGCAGCCGCACTGAGAGCGAGCTTGCAGCTGCAGTGCCAGTGGTCTGCAAAGTCAAAGATGCCGAAGTATTTGGCTCAGGATTTCCTGGCTGAGGTACTGCTAGCATAATAGCGTGTAGTACAGTACACGACCGTGGCTGTGATGGGAGAAAGTTTTGAAGCAGAAAAACCTCTGCTTTTTCTCCTCTCCCCCCCCCAGGCATTGCAGCATCGTCGCTCTCAGCTGGAGCGAATGCTGATAGCCCCACCCCACCACATTGAGTTTGTCGATGCCTATGTGCACAAGGGAGAAGTGGAGGACTCTCTGTACACCAGTCCATGGCTGCTGGGTGGGGAGACAGATATTTTTCTAATATGTAATTGTTTGCATACAGTAACACACATAACCCATGCATGCTTACTTTCACGCACACGCACACACACACACACGCACACACACACACACACACGCACACACACACACGCACACACGCACACACACACACGCACATGCACACACACACACGTACACGCACACACACACACGTACATGCACACACACACGTACACGCACACACACACACATACATGCACACACACACACACATGCACACACACACGCACACACACACGTACACACACGCACACACACATGCACACACACACACACACACGTACATATGCAGAAGACTTTGATGTCGACCCTGTCACCCATCTTCCTGGAGGTCTATACAATGAGCTAGCATTGGAAGAGGGAGTGAGGAGGGACCTCGACAGATTGGTGGGAGAGACAGACAGCCTCAGGGTGGGGGTGGAGAGCTACCAAGAGGGATGCTCTTCAGCTGACAACACAAGGTAGGCATCCGAGAATATACCAGCATTGGAAGTGGCTTGTAGTAAAATGGCTGAGTGTATAAGTCTCCCCCCCCCCCTCCACACATGCACGTACGCACACATGCACGCACGCACACGTGCACACACACACACACACACACACACACACACACACACACACACACACACACACACACACACACACACACACACACACACACACACACACACACACACACACACACACACACAACACACACACACACACACACAGTGATGTTGGTTCAGATATTGACCTGCTTCTCTCTCAAGACATCAACTCTGCCATTGAGAAATTTGCTTCTTCTTCTGATACCAGTGGGCCGCTGGGAGGATGTATGAGGGAAGAATTCCCACCAGAGAACATCCACCCCTGGGACGTCAACATTACTACAGGTATAGTAGTGGCTGTGTATTGTGTGTGGGATTGATAGTTATTAGAACAGGACAACTTTTTAGTGGTGTTGTTCAGTCTTGGTTATTTTCATTGTTTCTGTTTGTTTGTTTGTTTGTTTGTTTGTTTGTTTGTTTGTTTGTTTGCTTGCTTTTGTTTGTTTGTTTGTTTACTTTTTGTGAACTCGTACTTACACTCTACTTACACCAGAGTGTGGTCAACACCTGCTAGAGGAGCCGGACTCTCCCTCCCACCTTGCCCTTCTCTCCTCTATGGTGCCTCTTGCAAAGGACCTCGCAAGGAGGGTCAAACTTATGATGATTCAGGATCCCCTGACTGACTCTTCAGGACAACTGTACACCTACACAAGTGTCTTCAAGTGAGTATGTAGCTTAGGTCCTTCCCTCTCTCCCCCCCCCCCCCCCCTCCACTCCCCTGGGAACAGTATTAAATAGTACATTTGCTTCTGTGATGTTTCTCAAACAGTATTGTGTGCATATACATACAGTACATGTTGCACACATAAGAAAATTATGCACACTATGCACACTGGAAAAAAATTATGTGCATACACAAAAAAATGTGTACACAGTAACCACGAGACTGAAAAAAAAGTACTCGACAAGGATGGGATTTGAACCCATGCGTGCAGAGCACAATGGATTAGCAGTCCATCGCCTTAACCACTCGGCCACCTTGTCTGCTCAGTTCTCCCAAGTCTTCCTCAGCACTCCCTTCTCTCACTGTCCAGGTCAGACTTTATCTTGGATGTTGACTCTCCAGAGAGACCCACTGGCACAAGGGCCCCACCATTTGAAGAGTTTTTTCCCCTCTTTATTTCTCGTCTTTATTTCTCACCTTTCTTTCTCTCTGACTTTGACTTAGGTTAAGGTCTGACTGTCAGGTCTGGAGCATGTTTAAAATCTGAGCCTTCATGCGCCTTGCGCTTGCGCTCGCCGCACCCTCCCCCCCACTCCCCTGGGAACAGTATTAAATAGTACATTTGCTTCTATGATGTTTCTCAAACAGTATTGTGTGCATATACATACAGTACATGTTGCACACATAAGAAAATTATGCACACTATGCACACTGGAAAAAATTATATGCACACTGGAAAAAAATTATGTGCATACACAAAAAATATTGCACAGAAAAAATGTGTACACAGTAACCACGAGACTGAAAAAGAAAAAAAGTACTCGACAAGGATGGGATTCGAACCCATGCGTGCAGAGCACAATGGATTAGCAGTCCATCGCCTTAACCACTCGGCCACCTTGTCTGCTCGGTTCTCCCAAGTCTTCCTCCCTTCTCTCACTGTCCAGGTCAGACTTTATCTTGGATGTTGACTCTCCAGAGAGACCCACTGGCACAAGGGCCCCACCATTTGAAGAGTTTGACCACGAAGCTGCCTCCATTGACAATGGTGAAATAGACCCAGTGCTGGAGCTTTGTGTTTCTAGCCCCTCCCCCCCACTTTCCTCGGAAGCAACTGGACTTCTCCCTTTCCTACCATCTCCCATTTCCTCACAAGAGAAGGAGTTGATGGATGAGGAGCTCATGAAAAAGCAGTCGAACAAAGGTCAGCTTGGGCTCATTGGGAGGAGTGCAAACACTGCATCTGAAACTCTCCCTCTTTCCTTCTCTCTCTCTCTCTCCCTCCCTCTCTCCCTCTGCTCCTCCCTCTCTCCCTCTCTCTCATGCAACATTGCTCCTTCAGACCTCAAGTCTCTGGTACAGGAGCTGAACCTCTCTCACCTGACAGTGATGGAACTCCCAAATTTTAGTCCCTCAGCCAGGGAGAAGCCAGGCATGGTGGACTTCACTAAGCTCAATGATGCTGGTACCTGTGTGTGTGTGTGTGTGTGTGTGTGTGTGTGTGTGTGTGTGTGTGTGTGTGTGTGTGTGTGTGTGTGTGTGTGTGTGTGTGTGTGTGTGTGTGTGTGTGTGTGTGTGTGTGTGTGTGTGTGTGTGTGTGTGTGTGTGTGCATGTGTGTGTGTGCATGCGTGCATGCATGCGTGTGCATATAGTGGAATGTATGAGTTGGCCTCACTTGACATCCATCTAATTTTGCCTAGATAGGTAGATTTTTAGAACTTAATTACTATTGAGTTATTACTAGTTATTAACTAATGTTCCCAGACGTCAGCCACGATTCAGATGACTCTGGAATAGGCCACGCCCTCTTGGAGTCCCCCTGTCTCCCCTCCACCTCTCCACCTCTCTCCACCACACCCATCCCAAAACAGCTGAGTACACTGGACCCCCTCCCACTCTCCCCCAACGACCGACTGTAAGCTAATGAAGATTAGCTCAGTTATAAAATCACAGGTGTTCTCACAAACAACTCGAGTGATAATACTGAGATGGACATTGGCAGGATCTAGTTTTATTCTTAGGTCTTATTCTGGCTCTTTCGCAGTATGGACTTTGTCTTGCAAGCAGCACAAAAATGAGTGTTTAGAAGGCCTTGGAATGGAGTCTAGGGGTGACATCTGCATTGGTTCTGGGAATGTGGTCTGGGAATGTGGTCTGGGAATGGGGTCTGGGAATGGGGTCTGGGAATGGGGTCTGGGAATGAGACTACACTGTACACTTTGACCCCTTTGTGATATGTTTGTCACTTCATGTGTAGGGTGTTGATGAATCCGTCCAGTGAGAGAAAGTTCCTCAAGAGGATATGGGACAAGGACAAAGTCTTTGACAGTGTCCTGGCTCTCATTCTGCCATGTAAGCCACATCAGGAGAGCTAGACTGTTTCTCTCACTCACAGGTGTGGGACTCTCTTGCTTCTTCCCACACCTCACCTGTAATTCTGATGGGTGAGAGAGATGGTCTAGTATGATGGACATTGATCTTTAGACATCCCCCTGGTGTACACACTATGTGATGTCTTGATCTTTAGATCCAGACATTGAGGAGACAGTGGAGGCACAGGTGGTGGGGTCCAATGTGCTGGAGGACGCCAGACGGCTGCTCAACCTGCAGGCCCTCAAACTGGATGGAGAGTGAGAGACAATAATTTGGCAGATGGTTGCCTGGGTTATTATACCCGTTGCCCGAGTTATTATACCCGTTGCTTCAGCCTCATTATCCCATAAATGGTAGATGTTTAAGTGTGTTTTTGCGCCTGTGTAGCGCCACTGTATCTGTTGACTGTTGTGTAGTCTGGAGTTGAGTCTCCCCTGGGATCCACTGGCTGCGTCTTACCGTGAAATGGCATTGGCCCAGAGGAGTCTCACACAACCCTGGTGTGCAGGGGACAAGGAGGGGAGGAAGGGGAAGGAGGAGAGTGGTAGTGCTACTTTGTGGAGAGAAGAGTTCAGTGCTGATGACTTAGTGAAAGCATTTGGTGGGTCTCTTCTGGTCTCGGGCTTTTCCCCTGTGTCTGTCACGGACAGAGCTGGGGAGGAGCCCAGCAACGACAGGGCTACCTGTGTTTTCCCGCAAAATTATCACATTATTTGTTCTTTGTTTCAGTGGAGGATGATGATGATGTGTTACCCACTGGTATCCTGCAGAGAGGAAGGGCCGGGGACCATCATCCCAACCTCAGGGCAGGTAGCAACCTCGTGTGGACTTTTGTCTTTTTCAATGACTTAGTGCTTTCATAAAGCTTATTTGTGGACAAGCTTTTGCTTATGTATTACATGTTTGGTGCAATCCCTACACAGAGAGCCTACTGACTACGGTATATGACTCATCCTCTCCTCCCCCACTGTTCTTCCAATTCTCAGGGCATTGTCCCACCACCCACACTGTCAACTCTTTACAACGCCCTTCTTCTAGAACTTTTGGCCAGCCATCATCAAATGGTGACAGGTCCACTGTACGCAGCAGCCTCCCAGAAGGAGGAGGAGCAAAGACAAGCTGCTTTGCTGCAAGGAGTCGTGTAACGATGGCTAGGGACAATAATTCTGGTGCATCGGCACTGGACACTTTTATGATGCTTCGGTCAGTCAGAGTGTCTGCAGGAGGGAAGAAGAGGGCACCAGAAGAGGACAGCACTGGTACTGAATCAAATAATGGTGTCTATATTTGTGTATGATTAGCATAAGCAATGGATAAATTGTGATGTTTTAGTTGGCTCCTGCATCGTGGAAGAAGATACTCGATCAGCTCATTTTCTTTTTCTGCATGGGAAAGAACCTCAGTACAAGGCTACAGAAGACCGATGTTTCGACTGAATGCTTTAGTTGTCATTGAACTGTTGGAATTTGCCTTTATGATGGTTGGCGAATTTAGTGAAAACATGTCATCAGTATCAGCCTCGTTCATGGCTTGGAATGAAGCTATGTACATCAGGGAGTCATAGAAATGACATTAACTTTACATACATTTCCACCTATCGACTATTTCTGTCCTTGTCTGCCTCTCATCTGTCCCACGTCTGTTCTCTGGTAGAGTGTTGTCCACTGGACACTGGTCCCAGAGACGCACCGCAGGAGAAGGGAGACTTGAGCGAAACAGGAACCACCTCACCCGTTTTCAGTGATGTCTGCCTTTCAGGTAATAGACAATAGTTTACTGTAGTTTACTAGAAAATACTCTTGAGAGAGATTGTATGAGGTATGAACAATCAGTGGACCACATCTCCCTGTTAAAAGGCAGGCCTATAGATGTTGTAAAGTGTCACACTGTGCAGGATATACATTTTGGCCAATACCAGACATATTAGACCAGGAGATGAGCCCTGCAATAATGTTCAGAATGCTCTTGTTATGCTTTACTAGGTGAGTACCAGTCGGCAGTCTCCAAGATTGAGGGGTTTGCGGCTCCAGTGGTGAGAGTTCTGATACCTTTTGGACTAAACGTCCCCCAGTCTGGAGCCAGGATGGGAGGGCTGTCACTGGATGCCATGAAGTTCTTTCTCAAGCAACAGCAGAAAGCATTGGAGGACAATCAGGGACTAGAGAAGGCTGGTGAGAGAAAGAAAGAGAGAGAGGGAGAGGGGGCGAGAGAAAGGGGGAGAGCAACATTCACCTCACCACTGCATTAGGATATTATCTTTTATGTTGTAGTTGAGCTGCTGCGAAGTTGCCGGCTAGCAGCCTGCCTCTATGTGTTGGGCTCCCTTGCTGAGACCCTGGTTCATTGCAGCCTCACTGCAGGCCTCGGTGAGACCTAGTGTAGGGGAGATATGTGTAGGATCTGCTGTGTTCTGAATGTACATCTGTTGGATGTCACCATCTTTAGGGAGATTTTCTTCACTGTATGAAAAGTATGAGAATCTCATCGGAGGTGAGTTGTGTGGTCATAGTTCTAACACTAATGGTGCAGACACTATAGTTATATAAACCTTAGTATTCCTCCTCCACACACACACGCTGGTACCCTCTCTCAAGCTGGGCTGGATGTTGTCAAACAAGAGTTATTGCAGCTACAGTTGGCCTCAAGAGAAGGAGGTCTGGCCCATCCCAAGCTCCACCAGTTGATCAGGATTGTCAGTGGGTGGATGAAGGAGGGGAGGAGGAACAGGAGAGAGAAGGTAAGGGAGCACTGAGCTGACAACCATTGCACTCCAGGCTGGAACATCTCCCTGATGAACTTTGTTGTACCATCACAGTCTGTTTGTTTGTTTGTTTGTTTGTTTTGTTGCCTCAGGCTGTTGTAATTGTTGACCGTGAGTTCCCCACTCTTTCCGGAGAGATACTCGACTTTTTACAATCTCTTCCAGGTATGCATTTTGTAAGATTGCCCATGAATGTTCCCCTCCTTACTAATATTCATGTCTACTAAGGTCTGAAATCCTGTGTGTTTTCATTTGGTACTGATGGCTCCCTGAACCCTCTCTACCTAGAAGCTGTGGAGGAAAGGTCTGCCATTAATAACATGTTGCACCATACTGCATCCCTGCAGTTACACACTCTTACTTGATGCGCAGTAAAAATTAGTAAACACTGATGCTTTTGATAGCCTAAACAACCCAAATTTGGAATATGAAAGTATTGAACCTTTTCTTAAATGATGTATTTTTGTCTGGCTCTTAAGTACAGAGTGTTATGGGTAGGTTGCCACCGCACACAGAACTTCATACACAAGGAATGTGCTTTGATGCTCAAGTTTGGGCTAGAAGGAATAAATATTTGGGTTATTTGGCATAAAAGATGGGCATTGTCATAGTAATGTCCACTACTCCTTAGCCTTTACTCAAAGGGTGTGTACCATAAACATGGTATGAGATGGAAAGAGAGGATAGGCACTGGGAGGGCTCCTGGCTTGAGTTGCCAGTGCTCTGAACTATGACCACCAGGCAACCAACCACTAGTTCTCAACATACAATGCAACCATACTTCACTCGATCAGTGTTGGCCCTACCAAGCACTGGACACATGGTCACCTCATCCTCCTCCGCTCCAGGTTCCACCACTATGACTGTCTGGTGGTGCCTATGGACTCCATTGCTGATAACTTTCCATGGGAGAAGATTTCTCTGCTGGTGGAGTACGAACCACTCAGCACCTCACTCTTTCCTGAGGGCTCATCTGTAAATAGTGCAATTAGGCTGAAACAGTATGTCATCCTCAGGACTGCGCGGGAGCCCTCTGCTGCCAGTCTGGCTGACTCAGGTGTGTAGGCATCTTCCCATTATCCAGTTTTTGATTGCTCACAATATGCAAAATGGAGAGAAAAGGCCTGGGAGATTTATCATGGGGGAAAAATTCATGATTGAGGGAATTTTACATGTTCTTTGTTCTGGACAATATAAGTAGTCCCTTTTCCGCTTTTAGAATACTTCAGCTTTTAGTCCTTTGACACATATTGCCAGAAAGGGTTGTAAGATTCTTCGGACCCTTACCCCCTTCTATCAACCTACATAGGTAAAACATTGATACAATCATCCATGCCTTACCCCCTTGAAGGCCTAGAAATTAGGCTAGGTAATATAGTGTGTATCAAGTGTCCTGGATTAAGAATTATACATAATATCTTGGCCCATAATTTATTTCGCTGTAGGGCTGCAGGAAGGGAGTCTGTCTTCTGTTCAGTACACCTTTATTGCATCTGAGAACATCACAGTCAACACCCAGTTGCTTCAGCTCCTGGAGACAAGGTACGTGACATTGGGAGCTACACTGGTAGATAGATCATTGTATAGTTATTCCAGAATCCTGACACAGGTACAATATGCTCATCATTGAGAGGGACTATTCTGAACTCAGAAAAGAGTCACGAAAGGTTAGCATAGGGTGGATTATTGGCATAGACAATGGCTGAAACTGTTCTTACTTGTGTTTCAGACCAACAGGGTATCCTATGCCGACCTGATAGTTGATCAGTCCTCAGGCATTGTGCTCCGCCCCCTCTCCTTACTGAGCAGTGATGTCGGACTGAGGACCCTGGTCAACCTGGCCACTGCCCTCTCCCTCCAGTATGAGAAATGCTGGATCATCCTCTTTGCTCAAGCTGACAACAGGTGTGGCCAACTTCTGCTGCGACCATATGAATTCAGTAAAGATTATGTAGCATCTATTGATTCATACATGGACAGTTACATGGAACAAAGTTAGACGGTAGATAGTACCAATGAATTACAATTCTTTCCAGCTATCCATTTGGAGGCTGTGTACCCACCAACCTGGCCCGGCTGCATGCATCATTGGCGCACTACTGTCCCAAACGAGATTACTATGATGTTAAAGTGCTGTGTGTCCCTAGCACTGAGGAGGCTGCCCAGATGATCAGGAGGGTTTCCGAGGAGACACATAAACACTGCAAGGTATGTGTGTGTGTGTGTGTGTGTGTGTGTGTGTGTGTGTGTGTGTGTGTGTGTGTGTGTGTGTGTGTGTGTGTGTGTGTGTGTGTGTGTGTGTGTGTGTGTGTGTGTGTGTGTGTGTGTGTGTGTGTGTGTGTGTGTGTGTGTGTGTGTGTGTGTGTGTGTGCGTGCGCATGCGTGCATGCGTGCGTGTGTGCATGCGTACGTTTGTGCGTGTGTGTGTGCGTGTGTGCATGTGCATGCGTGCATGTGTGTGTGTGTGTGTGCGAAACATGTCCTGTATATTGGGTGACTCTGTGTAACATGTAGACTTGCCTTTAATGGAAGATGTGGATTGTTCATGCAGCTGCTGGTGCAGTATAGAATAGGGTACTCCTGTTTGCAGCATTTAGAGGGAAATGCTTTATACTGTTCTAGGTTTGGAGTTACAAGGATTGGATTGACAGAAGTTGGTTAGCGGAGGATTTGAGTAAGGTGAGTCAGAGCTACATTGTATATTGATGAAACAGAAGTGACCGTTTTTGTGAACACATGCTACAGGCAGAGAGGTTCTTGCTCAACTTTCCATGTCTGAATGCATTCAGGTTAGCCTGAACATGTGACAGATGGTAACTCTTCACCTCTGCAGCACTATGTCTAGCCTTCCTCCTCTCCCTTGTGTTGTCATTGTGCAGTGCTCAGGTAATGCTGAAAAAGTGTCCCCTGGGTCAGCTGTTGTCCATGGAGCTGCCTCAGCTACAGACAACTGTCCCCTGGCTCCCAGAAAAGGCTCTCAAGGTATACTACTACTGTGTTTAGCTTCTGCACCACCACAGTTATAAGGAGGATCTAGCCTAACCTAGACTGTTTGCTGGGAAAGTAAATTTCCCCACAGGGGTATATATTGCTCTACTGTGGCAGAACCCTTGTTTGTCACTATACTGATGTCTTGACGTACTTTTACAGTTTTTCTGCACCATGTGTCATGTGACCCTTGGTAGTGGAGCACCATTCACTGCTAGCACCAGCGAATGGAGTAATGCAGGGGACAAGTACTGTAGCGTGGACTTCCAGAGTATGCAGGATAGTGAGACTTTTGACAACCATTTCCCACTACATACTTCAAATGATTCCGTACCGCTGCAAATTGAAGCTGGACAAGATGGTGGACTTGGCTACATGATGCCAGGAGCTGGCTACACAGAAGTCCCAGTCATCAGTGGCACAGAGTCCGATGTGGTAGTAATGTCTTCTGGAGATGAGAGAGAATTACTCCCAGGGGAACACAGAGAATTCAGTATTGTGTTTGGAGAAGCAGCAGCCATTAGTGGGCCGTCAGTTCTTGAAGACAAGAATGCTTGGGATGGCCCTCTCTATGGTAGCAACTATGACCAAGCTTCTTCTCATTTCCCTCCTAACCCCCCTGCCAGCCCGGCTCCACTTGACTTCTCCCTACTTGGTGGCAATGATGAAGGATCGTTTGATCCCAGCTTCACTTCTTCAAGCTTTCAGCTTTCACCCACACATGACCAAACACGGTCCATGAGTAATCTACTTGATTTTCCACAGTCTAATTCTCCACCATCTTATGCAAGCCCCTACAGTTGGAACCAGCCAGGGGCAGCTGATAATCCCAACATAGCAAGCTTCGACCTGTACCAACCTCTTCCTCCTGCTGCAGTAAAGCTGCCTGTGTTCTCTGCCAGTAGCAGAACAGGAAAGACACCTTCACAAAAGCAGATTAAGAATGCAGTAATGAGTAAGCTCTCATCCAGCTTTCATCCCTCAGGTGAAAACACCACTAGGCTTGCCAAAGAGTATTACAGTGGGCTGGTATCTTCTAGATTTCTGGCTAGTGCGGCTGCTCGACACACAAACACTCCCAGTCGAAACCCTGTCAAATCACTTGATTTGGGGTTTGAAGATCTCTGTGACAGGGTGCAAAACCCACAGTTTCAATCTAACGATCGGTCCATAGCAGTTACAGGCTGCACTAATGGCAGAGCCCTGTCTAACAGCAGTGATGTTGATTGGAAGTCCAGGAGTGTTTCAAATTGGAGGAGCAGGGATAGTCTTATGAGTGACAGACCTCAGAGATTGCTGGACTTAAAGGCCTTTCACTCCAGAGAGATGCAGCAAGTGGCTCAGGGAAGTGGCTGGAATGTGAGAGGAAAAACGTCTACACATCCATCAAGACATGTTGACAACTGGCTCAATCTGCCCTGTCTAATATCTTCCAAGGCCACTAGGCAAAAGGTACACCGCTATATGGGAAGACTCATAGCCCTTCAAACATTATTATAAAAATGACTGATATTCTCTGGCTCAAATTTTGTATTTCAGAGGCCCTGTTCTGAGGTGTCATTGTCTGACAGTTGGGTTCCATCAGACAGCGTGTCTCCCGAGGGTGGTAAGACTACAGCATGCAACACACAAATCTGTAGCCTTGTTTCCAGACCTTCCCTGGCTCCAGTTTTTGATTGCTTGCACAACTGGACGGTATGAAGACCTGGAAATGAGGCCAACAATAGAACTATGACATTGAGGAACTGTTGTCTTTCCCCCACTAGTGGAGTCCTCCTTCTTTGGCTCCCCTATGGCTGGGTCTGTGCCACTGAGCCCCACTAGATCAAAGAAAAGGAGACTGGTGTGTGAGAAGATCCCTGGAAGTGCTGACGGACAAACTCGACTCACTTTCAGCTGATGATTTGTATGTATAAGATTAAACTTGTACTATAAGATGGATTGTACAATAAAAATAATATGGACCGAATTCTCTATTAGTTGTACGATGTTAAAAATACATTACCCTATTATTAGAAGATACATTACGTAATTATTATGTCTAGGAGAGTTCAGGTTTCCTACTGGTATGTCTTTGAGACACAATAAAGATTTAATTGTCTTCAGGTGGACTACAGCAAACAGGGTAAAAAATATATTTTTATGTAAGAAGCAACTGTTTACTTCAAAGTAAATAAAGTTATCATTATTGCATGATACAAACTCGAAACGTTTATTTATTCTCAGAAGTCTCCAACACGTGGTATACATGCCCTTTCTCACTGATGTACATATCTGGGGTCGACACAATGGGCTGGGCATACAGGTGCTGAGATGGTTTGTTGCGACATGAGCGAATAATGGCAGTATACTTGTGTTTTAGGTCCTGTGGCTCAAGATGGTCGTATCCTCCATCTTGGCTTTTTACTGTTCTTGGAGGTGGATCTGGAATGCCTTCTGGATAGGACTTTGTAGTCCTGAGTGAATGCAAGTTTGCAACATGTACAGCTGCTGTAGCAGGATACGAACTTGCTGCTGCAATAGGCTGTTTCTCGTATAGCATCTCAAAATAATTTTCGTCAACATTGAAGCCATTTTCTGGGGTGAGTTTTGGATGCTCTAAGCAGCTGTAGCCACTATCTTTGCTGTGTTTCGGCAGCATTCCACCATCTTCATCAGTGGTGCTGGAGTCATTGCCACCAAGATTGTCGGCTTCGTCCTGCGTACCTGGTCCCTCTAAAACATGGTAATGGTGTTCCGTGTTACACTTGGTTTTCTCGACAATCTTTGGATGTTTGACACCAGGTACTGTCGGAGACATATAAAGAGCCTCAAATTCTGTCAACTGAGACAGAGTTGTAGAATCTTGGCTCTTTGGTTGCAGACAGCTGTAGTCTCCCACTTCTATTTGAGGAGAACTTTGCTGATACTCAGACTGAGAGACGGTAGCTGATGTGGGGACTGAAACACTAGTCTTTCTGTGACCATCTAACTGGCTGTAACCTTCAACATTCATGTGACCCTCCTGTTTTGTACCACCAGACAAGCAATAGTGTGGTCTATCATAGAGTGACTCTGACAGAGTTAAATTTGGGTCAGATAAGTGGTGTTTTTCTTGGCGGTTTGAATTTTCTGAGCCTGAGTTTGTATTTAAAGACATGTCTGACTGGTAGATATCAATCTTGGGTCGTGCTGCCCCAAGCTCTATGTCCATAGCTGCAAAGTCTGTTGTTTCCGAGGTGGGGTTGCTTACTTGAGGACCAATATTAATGTGTAGTGAGAGACGCACTCCCGGCATTAAGCTATTGTGCTGGAGATGATGGTAATCTACTGAAGTATTACTCACAAGGTCATACTTGTGTCTGCGTGCAGGTGGTTGCAGTAAAATTGCTTCATATGTGCCTGGAAGTGAGCTTCTATGGTTGCTAGGCGTAACCATGCCAAGTTCTATGTTGTCTTCAACATTGTGGTAGACGTGAGAACGATTTTCATTAGCCAGATGTCCTACAAACGTTGGAATTTCAGAATAGTCATGCTGTCCTCCATTACTAGGTTTTTGTACACTACTTTCAAGGGCGCTGGACCTGTAAATTAGATTGATATAGAATCAACAGTTCTATTAGTGCAACCTAACCACGAAGATCACTAGAATAAATGTTTACCTTACAATTTCATGGTTAGCTATGCATAACAGTTACATTCCCCAGACGGAACAGCATGAGCTCAAAGGGTGAATGCTGTTCTGTCTGGGGAATGAATTTGTTGGATGTTGCCCCTAGAAACCCACTGCCACACCATTATCACCTCCACCCATTCCACTTTGTGTTATTCAAGTTCAAAGATTTGGTTGCTAAGCAACATCCAACAAGCGAGAGAACTTTCCTACATGTGCCTATATACAGTAATACTACTGCATTAGCTGTAGCCAAAACTTAACACTATATGGCATCTAATGCAACTCCATAGGAAGATGCTATGGTACCATGTAAGACTTGGAGATAGCTGATCTATGAGTAGCAAATATGATTGTAGATTCAATACAATGGTCAGATTGTAGAATGATAGAGCAATGCAGTGGTCGAGTGTTATCTCTGCATGTTATTTCCTTCAGGGAAACGATATATACGAACAATAGTAGATTCACAGCTGCACTCAGTTTAACTGGTTGTTGCAGGCAGCTGATTGTTGGCTCCTTACTTGAACCTTGAAGGTGAAGTAGTGAGCCATTTTAGCTACGGTAAACTAGCACTGAACTCTCAGGTCACTGGGAGCATCTTGGAGGTGTGGTTTAGACTTGTACAAAGTGCAGCTATGTAGGATGCATTATACTTGCTACATTTTAAAGTTAAAGTCGGCATGCTCAGTGCAGCATACCTTGGTTCACTGGGGTCATCTTCTGTCATTGACACCACAGTGCTGGCTGCATTATCTGAAAAGAATATACAACAATGTGATTATTCCAACATGCCCACATTAGATTGTATGCACACAGTACAATGTACCTTTTACTCCCCATTTCTTGCATTGTATGCAGATGATAGGAATGAGGATGACAGTTATTGCAGTCAGGACAATAGCCATCGCTATGGCCACATATAACCAGTTCAGTTGTGTATCTGAGTCACCATCAGACACCACACCAGTTGGCAATGGTTCTGTGTACACAATAGTGGAGTGAGGAGAGGCATGTAGCATAATTTTGTCCTCTAAACCTGAAGGTCTGATAACATCACTACCACTTTTACTAGTGACGGTTTGCAATGGAAGTGTGGCTGAACTGTCCATCGGGTGTACTGTTCTTGTGGATCGAATACTAGCAACATTATCTGGCATTGATTGATTGCACTGTAACATCCCTGGAAGTGTGATATTCTTATTATCCTGGTTTGCACAGGAATCATTTGGCCATTGATGATAGAGCTGTATTGAAGAGTTGCACACTGGGGCTGAAGCACAGACATTACTGAGGTGAAGAATCATGCTTGGATTGGGAAGAAGTGTGCCACTGTTTCTCAACCTGACCATGCACCAGTAGTAACCAAAATCATTTGCTGTTACATTTATTATCATCAAATGTGACAACATTCTATGAGCTCCATTTACCAATTGGTCTTCAACACGTTTCACGAAATACTTCTCTCCAACATTTTTTAAAATGTCACTACCACTGTGTCCTGCATTGGAACTTGATCTACTGTAGCACCATTCTAATGTGAAGGAGGATTCACTCGCAGCTACTGAGCACACAGTTGTCAGATTGTATGATCCATGTGGATTGCAGGTGGCCAACTCTGGGTTTGTCCAGGGCTCCAGTAGATACCGATGCGTACAAGTACCTGCAATGTGTGTGTGGACAGCAATCATTTGTGCCAAACATAGATTGTAAATCTTCGTACCCGTTACAGAGGTTTACAATCTAAGACAAAGAACGGAGCTACATCCTGCAAGCCGTACTAGCGGCATAGAACTAAGAATACAATTTCGTACCTTGCAAGCTCATACCTTGTGAATGTGCTGGTTTTACTGCAAACAGGAGTGGAAAGAGAAACGGCAACACAAGTTTGAGGGCCATCGCGCGCGCTGTTTCCACGGTGTTGCAGCCGTACGTACGTACGTAAACACTTCAAGCTCCACCCACGCAGCGTTCACCACGGCCTAGTCCCGCAAGCCACACCCATGTCACCTAGTCTCGTTCCAGACTATTTTTATGCACGCGGCGAAAAATAGTCTGGGCACGAGACTACGAGACTACCACCTTGTCTTGCAACGGCCACACTTTTGCCAGTGACAGTTTGCAATGGAAGTGTGGCTGGTGGAGGCATTATTCTGTTGGGTTGAATACCAGCAGCATTATCTATCATTGATGTTGGTCGAATGCATTGTAATGTCTCGGGAATACGATTTTTTTTATTATCATGATAATCATTTGGCCATCGATGATAGAGCTGTATTGAAGAGTTGCACACTGGGCCTGAAGCACAGACATTACTGAGGTGAAGAATCGTGCTTGAATTGGGAAGAAGTGTGCCACTGTTTCTCAACCTGACCATGCACCAGTAGTAACCAAAATCATTTGCTGTTACATTTATTATCGTCAAATGTGACAACATTCTATGAGCTCCATTTACTAATTGGTCTTCAACAGCTCTCACAAAATGATTCTTTCCAATATAATAATGTCACTACTGC
Source organism: Agelas oroides (assembly GCA_949130485.1). Lineage (NCBI taxonomy): Eukaryota > Metazoa > Porifera > Demospongiae > Agelasida > Agelasidae > Agelas > Agelas oroides. Next base: position 8,977,429 of record OX422194.1, on the reverse strand, counting down.
GTCCTGCATTGGAACTTGATCTACTGTAGTTACTGAGCACACTATCGTCAGATTGTGTGATCCATGTGGATTGCAGGTGGCCAACTCTGGGTTTGTCCAGGGCTCTATAGTAGATACCGATGCGTACAAGTGCCTGCAATGTGTGTGTGGACAGCAATCATTTGTGCCAAACATAGATCGTAAACCTCCGTACTTGTTACAGAGGTTTACAATCTAAGCGACAAAGAACGGAGCCACATCCTGCAAGCCATACTAGCGGCATACACTATAAAAAGGTTTGGGTTACTTCAACCATATTTTGGTCATCTCAGTCACATTCCTTTTGTGTGTGTGACAGGTGAAGTTCAAGGAGTGATTTGGTTGCATGCATGGTAGAATGCAGCCAAATACTGTCTTTTGGGAAAAAGACAAGAAAAAGCTCCTCAATGAACCTTCAAGAAAACCTATTTGGTAGCATTCCTTGGTAACACTGATGCAACTGAGGCAGCCTAAAAATGTGGTTGAAATAACCCAAGTGTTTTTACAGTGTAGAACTAAGAAAAATTGTTACTGCAAGTTTCGGACCTTGTGAATGTGCTGGTTTTACTGCAAACAGGAGTGGAAAGAGAAACGGCAACACAAGTTTGAGAGCCATCGCGCGCTGCTGGTGCGGACTTGCGTGAACAGTAAACACTTCAAGCTCCACCCACACAGCGTTCACCTAGTCTTGCAAGCTGGACTAGTCTCGCAAGCCACATTTTGCCAAGGGTGTGACTTGCGAGACTACACGGCCACCTGGCGGAAGTGCGTCTACATGGCTCGCGCAAGATACCCAACATAGCGCCCCAGACGAGACAAGTCATGAAATTCCTAGTGGGAGTCGGTAAAATGCGAAATATGGAATTCCGCGTTTTGGTTTTACTGACTCCTGTTCCTAGGGGGGCATGCATAGCAGAAGATCCGTTTGCAACATGCTGCTCTCTTGCAGTCAGCTTTGTACCTAGTCTGTTGTGCACGTGCATGCAACTTCTCTACCTGAAGGAGGAAGGTTCCAACAGTTAATATAGCATCCGAGAGTGCATGAGAGAGTTCTCATTCACCTACGAGCCTGGGAAGGTGTAGGGCACTGTAGCATTCTGTATATAACAGCAACAGACTAATTATATATAACATTGACCTCAATGCAAATGTTATTACAAGCACGTAGCTATACTATAAAACCATGATTGTACTTGTGACAAAGTGTTGTCACATGATGCAAAGTCACTGTACCATGTTCATTATAATAATTCTCTATAGTAGACACCACCATTAATAAAATGTACTGTAACAAAGAGGCTACATTGTTGTTACATTCAGCATGTACAAGTACTTAACATCAGCTAGCTAGTGCGCACTATAAAACTCAACTCAAATCCAAGCAAGATAGATTCAACCTTAGTGGTCAAGTGCTTCATAATCTGGACATGGCTCCACAGGAACTTGTGCTGCAGGCCTGGTGACAGTCTCATAAGCCTTGTTGGGTTGCATCTCAATTTCACATTTCTCCAAATTGTCTGCAAATAAAACGTAATTATGTGTTTTGAAAATTGACTCAATATTTGCGTAACAAAGGATGCCTGCCTGTGTTTTTATTTTCAGTTACATATATTATACTAAACTGTGCACTTTGCCTAAATGTAGATGGTGTCACAAGTAACACGACTTAGTTTCATGTACTTACTTTTTACTCCCCATTTCTTGCATTGTATGCAGATGATAAGAATGAGTATGAGAGTTACTGCAGTCAGGACAATAGCCATCGCTATGCCCACATATAACCAGTTCAGTTGTGTATCTGAGTCACCATCAGACACCACACCAGTTGGCAATGGCTCTGTATACACAACAGTGGAGCAAGGAGAGAGTAGCTTCATGCTGTGAACAATAGAAGTTTTCACATCTTCCTCAAAATCTGGAGCTCTGATTATAATTACATTATCACTGCTTTGTGTGGCAGGACTAGCTGATGGACAGGTGGGTTGAATACTATCTGGCATTGATGTTGGTTGATTGCACTGTAACGTCTCTGGAAGTGTGATATTCATATTATCATGGTTTGCACAGGAATCATTTGGCCATCGATGATAGAGCTGTATTGAAGAGTTGCACACTGGGGCTGAAGCACAGACATTACTGAGGTGAAGAATCATGCTTGGATTGGGAAGAAGTGTGCCACTGTTTCTCAACCTGACCATGCACCAGTAGTAACCAAAATCATCTGCTGTTACATTTATTATCATCAAATGTGACAACATTCTATGAGCTCCATTTACCAATTGGTCTTCAACATGTTTCACGAAATACTTCTCTCCAACATTGTTTAAAACAACACCACTGCGTCCTGCATTTGAACTTGATCTACTGTAGTACCATTCTAATGTGAAGGAGGATTCACTCGCAGCTACTGAGCACACAGTTGTCAGATTGTATGATCCATGTGGATTGCAGGTGGCCAACTCTGGGTTTGTCCAGGGCTCCAGTAGATACCGATGCGTACAAGTGCCTGCCAGTGTGTGTGGAGAGCAATCATTTGTGCCAAACATAGATCGTAAACCTCCGTACTCGTTACAGAGGTTTACTTATGTTACGAAGAACAGAGCTACATCCTGCAAACCGTACTAGCGGCATAGAACTAAGATAAATTATTAATACAATTTCGTACCTTGTGAATGTGCTGGTTTAACTGCAAACAGGAGTGGAAAGAGAAACGGCAACACAAGTTGGAGGGCCATCGCGCGCTGTTTTCACGCGCGTGGTGCGGCCGTGGCCCAACATAGCGCCCCAGACTAGCCCTGGACAAGCCATATGGGAATCGGTAAAACGCGGAATACGCGGAATTCCGCGTTTCGACTCCCGTAGGGGGGCATGCATGCATAGCAGAGAATCCGTTTGCAACATGCTGCATGCTCTCTTGCTGTCAGCTTCGTGGTTAGTCTATTAGCCATGCAACCTCTCTACCTGAAGAAGGGAGCTTCCAACAGTCAGCATCAGAAAGCTCACTTTACTAACAGAGGTGGGAGCTCGAGGTGTAGAGTACGTATACTCTGGTTCTGTAGCTCCTTTTCGGGTAACGAAGTGGCTAGAGAGCCGGCTGTGGAAATTACATTCTAGGGTCGATAACTTCTGATAGCAAACTCCAATTTTAATGAAACTAGTATCAGTAGATAGAGCTTTAAAAGAGCTACAAAATGGTACCCTTTTCGTTAGACTGTGCCTTATATTGTCGTAAATACAAATACAAACGCTTAAAGAACCGGTACCGGTACCGGTACTTTAAGATTATGCGAAGTGAATTTTACTAGGTACGGCGGCTGTACTAAACATCTTGCTGGAAAAAAGGATATCATTTTGTAGCTCTTTTAAAGCTCTATCTACTGATACTAGTTTCATTAAAATTGGAGTTTGCCATCAGAAGTTATCGACCCTAGAATGTAATTTCCACAGCCGGTGTCACAGGAAATCCGATCCGGGCCTATACCGATCCGGGCGGATCGGATCCGCTAGCGGAATCAATCCGTCGGATCGGATTCGCTAGCGGATCCGATCCGCCCCCGGATCAATTTTACTAGCGGATTCGATCCTTCGCCGCGAAAACGATCCGTCTTTGGTGCAAGTGTTCTGTCAAGAAAATCACTAGCTGTCAGGATGATGTACGATTTCTCAACACTTCTAGAACATTTTACATTATTCAGAGCTTTGGGACTCATGGAAATCGACTACCAGACGATCTATGACTATCTCCACTGCGGGAAGTGTCCAGCAGGAACGGATTGATTGTGTAAACCAGAAGCGAGCAACGCGGAACAAGGCGAAAAAGTTTGTCATCTAGAATGGCGTTTTACACTACATAGCCAAGGAATGGATGTATATACAGAGTTGCTTTCAGAAGAAGGAAAGGCAGCCATTCCCACTGACCCGGACAGCCCCGCATCACCAGAGTTACTTCCCTCTTATAGGGATCGACAAGTGTTGGGACTTGTACCACATGGAGTGTGTAGGACTTAAAAGACCACCATCAAACAAGAGCAATGGAATTGTAACAATTGCTCTATACAGTCATAATAACTGTTGTATTTGTTTCAGACCAAACCATCTGACAGGGATATTCCTACCCTAGTCAAGGGTTAGTCAAGTCAGACTCTGAGTCAAGGAATACTCTGACAAAGTAGACTCGTAACCTATATAGTATCTATGTCAGGTCCGCATGCCAGAATACACTATAGTTTACTATGAGAAGTCAACAGTAGGAACCCTATGGCCCGCTGATACCCCGGATTGAATCCGCTGAGGTAGGATCGAAACCGCTAGCATATCTGATCCGGCCCGGATCATATTTTCGGGGGGATCGGATCCGCTGTGACACCGGCTCTCTAGCCACTTCGTTATGGTAAACAGCATTAACAGTGTAGTTATTTTTTTCTGATCCTTACAGTAACAGATGAACATTGACATGCAATCATACACAAAGATCAGGTTACATGCACCAAGTAGACAATCAGATTGCAAACATGGCGAGGAAACACATAGCTTTATAGCTAGCTAGCTGGATCCAAGTGGTCGATCATGCAAGTGCTTCATAATCTGGACATGGCTCTGCAGAAACTTGTGTTGTAGGCCTGGAGGGGAATGATCTGGTGACAGCCTCATAAGCCTTGTTGGGTCGCATCTCAATTTCACATGTCTCCAAATTAAGATGTAAGTGGTTTGGTACCATAGAACAGCTTGTGTGTACAACATAAGCTGGTGAGTCAATGGCATGCCTTCCATATAGTGGCTATAAAGCTAGCAGGTAATTACCCCACACTTGTACAAAACCATGCAACTGATATGTGGTTTCCTTCAACTCCATTCTTGCCAGAGGGTTTCAGCAGTTTTCTGAAGACAATAATTCAAGTGATGATAATAGTTAAACACAATCAGAACCAGAATAATATCCAGTCTTCCAGTTATATTGTCATTCTTATCATTCATGGGCACATTCAGTGAAGTTGCAACAACAGCAAATCTAGCCCGTGTGGTTGGCTGCATGGGGGAGGAGCAGGAAGGGGGATCAATATCGTGCTTGCATGGGCAAAGAGATTCAATATGCACCGAATAAAAAGTGGGTGTGTTTGTGTTAAACCGAGTGTTGATATTGGCTGTAGAGTGAATGATGCTGCTGACTATGTGTGACTGAGAGGGGGTGGAAGGTAAAAACAATGTGGTAGCCTGTGGCTGGATTGCCAGACCCGTGTGTGCCACTTCTCCAATTGGCACACCTGGGTGGAGTTTGTTGGAGGTGAACTTACACTACAGTTTGGGAGTCAAAGATAACTCACCTCTTGCGGAATACACAGCAGATTCAAGTTGCTTCGTACAGGAAGGGGCCATCCATTGATTTCTATATCCTACACAACAAGCATGTGTGTATATCATTGTCTCCAATTTCATCTTTTGAGAAGCGTGGATTATTGTCTGGTCTTTTCCACTGCCATTCACTGCATGCCGTTGAATGCTGTATCCCAGCTCGGAATTAACATGGCAATCTCCTGATTGATGTCAATGGAGTAGCTACAAAGTGACTTGAAATTGTGCATGGTCCAGAGGATATACAGGAAAGCTGTAGCCTAGAGCCAAATGGATTGCAGGACAGACTTACAGGAGATACTGATACCGACAGAGAATACTAACTTAGCTAAACACTTCCAACACACACCATACCGGTAAGATTTTAGGAACTTCACTGGTATGTCTGTTTCAGTTGCTGCTATCAAGAGCTAACGTACTTTCATACTATACTGTGCCATTTCTATGGATTGGGCCTATCCTGGCTTCACAATTATATTATCACAATCACAATATCCAGTATGTAACAATGCTCACCTTGCATGAGCAGTACGTGGAGTCATGAAGTGACATGAGGAGACAAGACATAAGTATGCCTGTCAAGATCAGTGCTGGATTCATCTGGTGGTTTTACAAGTCCTAGATATGTTCACACCCTGTACAACAGATGTTACAAAATTTCAATAACAATAATGACTATGCAACAGTGCTCACCTTGAGCAGTGGAGTCATGAAGTGACATGAGGAGACAAGCTATATACGTACAGCTTGTCAGTCAGTGCTGCATGGATTCATCTTGAATCACTTGAGAGCTGGTGGTTTTACAAGTCCTAGTTATGTTCACACCCTGTACAACACATGTTACAAAATTTCAATAACAATAATGACTAGCTATGCAACAGTGCTCACCTTGAGCAGTGGAGTCATGAAGTGACATGAGGAGACAAGCTACGTACAACATGTCAGTCAGTGCTGGATTCATCTTGAATCACTTGAGAGCTGGCAAGTCCTATTATGGCATCTATTGTACAGGGTGTGTGAACCATAAAGACATAACTAAGACTTAAAAATTATTAATAATTATGCCAGAAGTTCTATGCTCTTAATTGACTCTTTCTATATTAATTTATACAATAATATGGACTTCCAAGCTTGAAGACCACCCTTCATGCATTCCCAGCTACCACCACTCACATCAGTTCACTCCTGACAGATCAAACTGGGTTCGCCACAGAGGGGCTAATTAGTTTCGTGAGCACTAAATGTGTTAATGATAAATTTACCATGCACTGTGAATTCTAACTATTACCTCGCGGAGATAAGACCACAGTTACAAAGGTAGACAATAACAAACTGCGTGAACCAACTTTGCCTGATTGCCGGCCTCCTCTCCTTTTCTTGTAGCGTATGCAGATGATAACAATGAGTATGAGAGCTACTGCAGTCAGGACAATAGCCATCGCTATGCCCACATAATATAACCAGTTCAGTTGTGTATCTGAGTCACCATCAGACACCACATCAGTTGGCAATGGTTCTGTGTACATAACAGTGGAGCGAGGAGAGGGTAGCTTCGTATCGTAAGTTTTGACTCCACTTTCTAAACCTGGAGCTCTGATAAAAACACTACTACTTTTGCCAGTGACGGTTTGCAATGGAAGTGTGGCTGGTGGAGGCATTATTCTGGTGGGTTGAATACCAGCAGCATTATCTATCATTGATGTTGGTCGAATGCATTGTAATGTCTCGGGGAATATGATTTTTTTATTATCATGATTTGCACAGGAATCAATAGACCAATGACGGTAGAGGAGCAGTGAAGAGTTGCACACTGGGGCTGAAGCACAGATGTTACTGAGGTGAAGAATTGTGCTTGAATTGGGAAGAAGTGTGCCACTGTTTCTCAACCTGACCACGCACCAGTAGTAACCAAATTCATTTGCTGTTACATTCATTATCGTCAAATGTGACAACGTTATAAAAGTTCCATTTTCTACTTGATTTTCATCAAATCTCACAAAATGATTCTCTCCAATATTGTTTAAAACAACACCACTGTGTCCTGCATTGGAACTTGATCTAGTGTAGTACCATTCTAATGTGAAGGAGGATTCGTTTGCAGTTACTGAGCACACTATCGTCAGATTGTGCAATCCATGTAGATTACATGAGGCCAACTCTGGGTTTGTCCAGGGCTCCAGTAGATACCGATATGTACAAGTACCTGCCAGTGTGTGTGGAGAGCAATCATTTGCCACAAATACAAAGAACAGAGCTACATCCTGCAATCCATATACTAGCGATATCAAGAGTTTATTACTGTAATAAACTCTTGGCGGCATATACAACTAAAATTATTACTGCAAGCTCATACGTTGTGAATGTGCTGGTTTACTGCAAACAGGAGTGGAAAGAGAAACAGCAACACAAGTTTGAGAGCCATCGCGCGCTAACTGCTGGTTGCACGGCGGACATACACACGCTGTATATACGAGCTCCACCCACATACGCAACATGCGTCAATGTCGTCATTCACGTGACAAAAATACCCGTAAAAGCTGGGGGTGGCATGCAGCGTGTGTGGTGAACTGGAAAAAGTATCGAAACCAGATATTCTTGCAAGTTTGATCAACTATCTGCGATCGTTGTGCTGGGAGAGCTTACCTCTCCGAAGCTGTGTGAGTTCCTAGGAACGTTTTCAATTGTGAAGACTCTTTGAAGATTTTTGGGACCGGTCACTCCCACTTTTGCCGGCCTCTGTCTTGCATACGATTTGCTACAATGACCACTTACCGGAGATATCAGGCTAAATTTCCGTTTGATGCAAGGGATGAGTCAGAACTGTCCATAAGGGTTGGAGATATACTCATGGTGGGGAGGAACCAAGCAGGGGAGTGGCCAGATGCTGCCAGGTGGATGCGAGCCAAGAACGAGAGAAGTGGAAAGGAGGGAGAGTTTCCAGGAACATATGCTGAGTATGTGCAAGATGTTACAATCCAACCTGACCCTGTTCCTGAGCCCGAGGCCCCTCCTGTCCCTCCTCGTGTCCAATCAGCTACATCCATTGCACCTCAGCCACCTCCCCCTAAGCCGAAACCACGGAGGTCAAAAGGAGATTTCCATGAGATTACCTCACCACCTCAACCCTCCACACCCTTACATCTTCCACCATCCTCACACCCTCCGCAGCCTCCACCACCCTCATACCCTCCAACACCCTCACACCCTCCACCACCCTCACAGCTTTCAACTTCTGATGATGAACATGAGTGGTTTAAAGTCACATTTCAGATACCAGTGCAGTGTAGTGCATGTAAGTGATGTGTGCGTGTATACGTGTGTACGTGTTTGTGTGTATGTTTGTGTAGGAGTGTGTATGTGTTTGTGTGTGTGTATGTTTGTGTAGGAGTGTGTGTAGTCACAAACCACAAAAATTGAGGTGGAAACAAAACAAAACAGATCACATTTAATGGGAAGGAATCACATCTGACTATCTGATATCAACTGTGTTACCTGTGCTGGTCTCATTCCCAGACCACATGGAATGGAATCTGGCCACTGTTGACTTGTGTGCGGTTTGTATACTGCAGCAGATGATTTAGGAGCTTTTGTTTCTTGTCTAGCTGTTGTCTGATTGGTCAACCACAGCCAATGTTGTTTGTTTATGCTCTTTAACCAAGGCTATCATTATTTAACTCTTAATATTTAATATCACTTAAAAGCTTGTGGGTTGTCAGGCGAGTGTATGTACATACAAATACTCTTGTTATGTTTTCTGTTGTGATTGGTTGCCATGGTAACCATGTCGATATGTAGCCATGTAGTCTTGGCCACAATATCGTGTGTGGATTGAAGTAACTGCAAACAGTTCAGCTTTCTCTTGGAAGACAAACACCTGAATTTCTGTCCAGAATTTGTTAGATCTCAATGTGGCCTCCGAAAGAGTCACATTTGACACAAATACAAGAAACACTCTCTTGAATGATTTCCTGGTCACATAGGAACAGGTTGGCATGGATACGAGACCTTAATGTTATCAACCAAGTATTGATGTCTTTTGTGGCACACAGACCGAAATGTCTGTCCGAGATTTGATCATGTATCTTAGAGAAAGATTGGAACTTGGAACAGCAAAATTTTGGTTCAAAACACACACAGGTCAACAGAGTGTAATTAGTCTCATTCCATGTGTGGTCTGGGAATGAGACCACTCCTGGCTATGATATTTTGCCTATGCGTATTCTGTGAGTTGTGAGCTTATGAAACGTACCAAGTCTCTAGTTCACTGTTCATTACATCAAAAGTTCGCACCAACACTAGATGCTGTATAGCATATTACATTACTGTGTGTGCAGTTCTGACACTGATACTGACGGTGGCAAACTTTTCACTAGTACTGATAATTGAATCCTTGCCAGCTGCCAAAGTGCCGGCTGTTTACAACAACCACTGCAACATGGTATTTACCCCCGTAAGGATGTGGTTACAGTGTTTACATGATATGTTTACGTGGTCCATATATACATGTATCTAGAGAGAGTACTATGGATCTTACATGTTTTTTTTTTTTGACCACATGAAATAAGGCTACTGTAGCACGGATATTGTTGCAGCTGTTTGTGTCTGTTGGCGGATACCGGAACAGTTTAGGGTGTTTGTAAATTCATATCATATCATGCTCTGTAGGTGACGACTTCATCTGGGGGTCCAGTCGTGGTGGCTACAAGTGCACAGGTTTGCCCTTGATCACTCTCTCCTCCCTCCTCTCCCATCTCATTTCTCTTCCATCTTATCTTCATCTGCCCTACCCATCTCCCATACCATCTGCTCTCGATGCATGTGAGCCACGAGAAAGAGCCGGGATGTTTCTCTTGTCTTCCCTCTGCCCTACCCATCTTGTACCATCTGCTCTCGATGCATGTGAGCCACGAGAAAGAGCCGGGATGTTTCTCTTGTCTTCCCTCTGCCCTACCCATCTTGTACCATCTGCTCTCTGTGAGCCACGAGAAAGAGCCGGGATGTTTCTCTTGTCTTCCCTCTGCCCTACCCATCTTGTACCATCTCCCTCACCGTTCAAACTTCTCACTCCTCACTCCGCTTTTCCTTCCTTCCTCCTCCTTGACCTTTATTTATTTATAAAGATCTGGGGAATTCCCTTTTCTGCCATACATATACTACCTGTATATGTCTATGTATAAGCATTTCACATGAACTGAGTTTATCTTAGTTGTGTGTAAACAATGTCAGTGTTTGTTTCTTGTTGTGTCAGTTTATACACAACAATGGCCCTTGTTCCTGTCCACAGTCTGTCTCGCCACCTGCCATGACTCTTGCAGGGATCATGTAATAGCAGCACAACATTGTGTGCCTGTGGTGAGTGTGTGTGTGTGTGAGTGAGTGTGTGTGTGTGTGTGTGTGCCCGTGGTGAGTGTGTGTGTGTGTACATTATGTATCCGACTGTTTATACATTTACAGTACTGTATTATGATATTTATCTCACCCACACCCACCCACTCTCCACCCACACCCACCCACACCCACCCACACTCCACCCACACTCCACCCACACCCACCACAGAATGATGACAGCATTCTTTCTCAACTGGAGTACACCCATACTGTCAGCGTAAGACACCACACACATACACACACACACACACACATCACACACACACACACACACACACACACACACATCACACACACACACACATACACACACACACATCACACACACTACACACACATCACACACACATCACACACGCACACACATGCACACACACACGCACAACACACTCACACACACACACACACAACACACACACACACACACTCACTCACACAGTCCTACGTGGAGTGGTCAGGGGGAGACATTCAACTCTGGATGAAAGCTGTGAACATTGATGTCTACCATGAACACTTCAAATCGGCCGGCATTCGGAAAGGTGTCGACCTCAAGGGAATAGACTTTGATAAGCTGCAGGCAAGTTCAAGAAAACCATCCTCTCTCCCTCTCTCCACCTTCTCACCAGGGGTTTGGTGTTACACTATAACAGTGGCAGTAGGGGCTCATGAATATTGATATTTGTCACACGGATATTGATCAAGAGTTTGGGATCAGCTGGGATTTGATTCCGAGACATTCTGAATACTAGTCTGATGATCTTACCGCTAAGCCACTTCAGTTCTAGCCTTGTACCCAGGGCATTTGGTAGGAGAATCGGGACGGGAACAAGTTCATTCTTGAGAAATCAAGTGAGAATCAGTTGGAATTCAGTTGAGGCCTCTCGGCAATGCTGCTTACTTCCACTCCTCTGCCAGGGGACCAAGTGGCCTTGTGCTAAGAGGATCTGACTAGTATTCAGAAGGTCTTGGGTTCGCATCCCAGCTGGATATTTCTCACGCTCTCATCTCCAACATTGTAACCCCCTCATTCTGTTGAGCGTGGTCTCAATCTCCACTCCACTGTAGGAGATGGGTATCAGGGATGAGCTGCACTGTCAGGTTATCATGGAGTGTCTGGACGAGCTCTGTAAAGGGTCCTCCTCAGTGGTACGTGTTATGATGTCATTATTACATCATTCAGTGGCTGGTGACAGGGACTTACCCTTAGTTGTGTACTTTCCTCCATCTCCTCCCTCCCTCCCTTTCCTCCCTCCCTCCCTTTCCTCCCTCCCTCCCTTTCCTCCCTCCCTCCCTTTCCTCCCTCCCTCCCTTTCCTCCCTCCCTTTCCTCCCTCCCTCCCTCCCTTTCCTTCCTCCCTCCCTCCCTTTCCTTCCTCCCTCCCCTTTCCTCCCTCCCTCCCTCCCTCCCTCCCTCCCTCCCTCCCTCCCTCCCTCCCTCCCTCCCTCCCTCCCTCCCTCCATCCATCCCTCCCTCCATCCATCCCTCCCTCCCTCCCTCCTCCCCTCTCTTCCAGATGTCAGCAGTAGCAGTGGAAGAGACAGACATTGGAAACAGTTTCAAACGTTTGAGTAACTTTATCCCACGGTCTCCCTCCACCTTGTCCTTACAGTCCATGTTCGGATCCCTCGGCAAGAAACGTTAGTTCTCTCAGTCCCTCCATTCCTCCTTTTTTGCTTCCATTCCCTCCCCCTTGTCCAGCTCCATGAGTACAGATGTCAAAACGTAAAACAGGCATTCACCTTCTCGTGTACGCACTGCTAGTGTAGTGGTATCATGCAAGGTTCCCATTCTTGCGACCCGGGTTCGATTCCCGGGCAGTGCACATTTTTTTATTTTCTTTTCTCTCTTCTCTCTCTATCGTTTGTTCTTGCAACTTGTGTTTGATCCTGGAATGGAGCACATTGGCTTCTTTCTAGGGCTGCCGTGACATGACTAAATTTTATCAAGGGCATATCGAGCCACCGAATCATATGTCATGTCATGATATGACGATATTTCATGACATGAGGTTCATTTCTGAAATTCCAATCAGGGTCTCAAGTGACTCATTAACTTAGCATGCTAGTGTTTGGGAAGTACGAGTACATAGACCTTTCACAAGTAGGGTCTGTTGGCTCAAATTCTGTGTGTTCAGGTAAATCCCAGCTAAGTCATTATGCAAATGCACACTGTTTAAAAATGTCAATATAGACTTATGTCATATCATCTTTATGTCGTGACATAACGACATACGATATATCATGGCAGCCCTATTTCTTTCCTTCTCTTTTCTCTTCTCCTCTCTTTGTCATGTGTGATGTTAGTTAGACCAGTCAAAGGCGGGAGTAATGATTGGTCCAATGGTGGAGTGAAACCATCTTTCTTCTCTTAGGGGGTGACAAACATGTGGGTGGGCACAACTTTAAGACGTACTCCTTTCCCACGGCTCGTTGGTGTGACGTGTGTGGACGATTCCTCTGGGGACTCGTGAGACAAGGAATGAAATGCAAGAGTAAGTTGGTGGGAGGAGGGAGGTGGGAGGAGGGAGGTGGGAGGAGGGAGGGGGGAAGGAGGGAGGGGGGAAGGAGGGAGGGGGGGAGGAGGGAGGGGGAAGGAGGAGGGGTGAAGGAGGAGGGGGGAAGGAGACAATCATTTTTGATGGTGTCTGTGTATGTCTTGTAATTAGTTACATTAATGGACTCCTTTTTTGGGGGAGGGAGGGAGGGTATCTCCTGGTCACCCCAGCGTAGCTGATGAGGCTTGGTATGGCTGAAATGTGTCCTGTACATTGTATGATATCTAGGCCTGCCTTTTAGGAGATGTGGTTTGTTGCTTGTGTAATACGCTCAGTAGTCAGAATGCTGTTCCTTTCTCTCCCAGCATGTGGTATGAATGTGCACCGAATGTGTATGACAGAGGGGATAGCTACCTGTGACTGCTGGTCAGGACGGGGGAAGGGGGAAGTTTCTGAGAGTGAGTTAAGGGAGGGAAGGGGGAGGGGGAGAGGAGGGAGGGGGAGAGGTGGGGAGAGAGAGTGTGTGAAGAGGTAAGTGAGAGGAAAACATGGGAGAAGGAATTTTGAACTTGAACTTTGACCTTTGCAGCGCGGACATTTGGTGTGGATCTCTCGGCACAGTTTAATGACCAGGAACAGAAGGCGCCAACTGTCGTGCTCAAGTGTATTGCAGCAGTGGAGACCAGAGGTATGCTGTGATGTCACGATGGTCTTATGTGAGCTTCAAGTACACTATCGTCCTCCTGCAGGGATTAGGGTTAAGGGGATCTACCGTGTGAGTTCCTCCGTGTCCTCCATCAACCGATTGAAAGAAGCATTTGATACAGGTGAATTCTCTGTGACATCTCATGACAGCACATAAGCTCACATGACATCACATGAGCTCACATGACATCACATGAACTCACATGAGATCACATGAGCTCACATCACACGAGATCACATGACATCACATGAGATCACATGAGCTCACATCACACGAGATCACATGACATCACATGAGCTCACATGACATCACGAGCTCACATGAGATCACATGAGCTCACAGACATCACATGAGCTCACATGACATCACATGAGATCACATGACATCACATGAGCTCACATGACATCACATGAGATCACATGACATCACATGAGATCACATGACATCACATGAGCTCACATGACATCACATGAGATCACATGAGCTCACATGACATCACGAGATCACATGACATCACAAGCTCACATGACATCACAGAGCTCACATGAGCTCACATGACATCACATGAGCTCAAGAATGTGATGGAGTTCTGGAATTACAGTACAAGTAAGAGGATACCAGAAGTCGTTGTGTGCGTAATAAACTCGTCTTACTCAGGTTACAGGGAAAGTACCACACACTTTGTTTGGAGCCTTTCGGGTCAAGTATAAGGGGAATTTGTCTTATGATAATGTACTTAATTTTGCTATCCCACTCCTCTCTCCTATCCTCTGCCCACCCTCCTTCCATCTCCTCCACATCCTCTTCCCATCCTTCCCCCACCCCCTTCCTCCTCCCTTCATCCTCCTCCCATCCTCCCCTCCTCCTCCCCTCCTCCTCCCCTCCTCCTCTCCTTCCATCCTCCCTTCCTCCTCCCAGATGCATCAACGGTGGACCCAAACGACCTTCAATGGGACCACAATGTGTTTGCTAGCACCCTGAAGCTGTACCTGAGGGAGCTACCCGAGCCTGTGTTTCCCTACAGCCTCTACAATGACTTCATCACCGCTGGAAGTGAGTGCAACTAAACTAAACCACATGACTAGTGTATTTTTATCACATGACTGCATTTAAAGTGCTGTATGCTTAACTTCCGTTATGTATTGGACTTATATGCACTGCATTAACACACCAGAATATTGACCCATCTGTGTGCATGTGGTGTGTGTGCATGTGGTGTGTGTGCATGGTCCTCACTTCTCAGCTCTTAGACTCAATTTTTCTGATTTTCCAGGAGCCCCGACCTTAGAGGAGGCTTACACACAACTGCAGCCACTCTTGGAGCGCTTGCCGTCCCACAATCACTCCACCCTGGACACCATTCTGGAGCACCTAGCCAAAGTGGGCAGTTATGAGCCTCAGAACATGATGTCCATTCAGAACCTTGCCGTTGTCTTTGGGCCTACGCTCATTAGACCCCGCCACGAGGATATCAAGTGTGTGTGTGTGTGTGTGTGTGTGTGTGTGTGTGTGTGTGTGTGTGTGTGAGAGAATTGAGTACAAGGTTATTTGTTTCTAGCTTTTTCTCTTCCCTCTCTCTCCTCCCTCCCTCCCTCCCTCCCTCCCTCCCTCCCTCCCTCCCTCCCTCCCTCCCTCTCTCTCCTCCCTCCCTCCCTCCCTCCCTCCTTCCCTCCCTCCCTCCCTCCCTCCCTCCCTCCCTCCCTCCCTCCCTCCCTCCCTCCCTCCCTCCCTCCCCTCCTTCCTTCCTCCCTCCCTCCCTCCCTCCCTCCCTCCCCACTCCATCCCTCCCTCCCTCCCTCCCTCCCTCCCTTCCTCCATCCCTTCCTCCATCCCTCCCTCCCCCCTCCCTCCCCCCTCCCTCCCTCCGTCCCTCCCTCCCTCCATCTCTCCCTCCCTACAGGCTGTTGGTAGGTAACAGTGAGATACACTGTCGAATTGTAGAGATACTGCTGTTGAAGGGAACATGGATCACAGAGAAACTTGGTGTGTGTGTGTGTGTGTGTGTGTGTGTGTGTGTGTGTGTGTGTGTGTGTGTGTGTGTGTGTGTGTGTGTGTGTGTGTGTGTGTGTGTGTGTGTGTGTGTGTGTGTGTGTGCGTGCGTGTGTGTGTGTATGTGTGCGCGCACGGACAGATTCTTCAATGAGCCTTAGTCTAATTGTCCCTGGCCATGTGTGGGAGAAGAATGTCAAAGTAGAGTGAAATCTTATCAACATCGTATCTTGTCCTAGAATAGCATTGACCTGTATGGATAATGGTTATCAGATGTGACTCATTAACAAGTACAGTACGTGTATACCAATGTTTATCCTTGGATATGTGTATATGTGGCAGTCCCGTGTAGAAATTGAAGGTTATTCCGTCGCGTATTTTGATCGCATTGCTGTGTTTGAAGCGCCGTATCGCTGAACTTCCGTTAAGGGCGGGCCTCATATGTGCTTCGTAAATGCATGAATATCTAATAAATCTACGAAGCGCATATGAGCCCTGCCCTTAACGGAAGTTCAGCGATACGGCGAAATACGCGAAGGAATAACCTTCGATTTCTACACGGGACTGCCACATATGCTTTACACTACAGTCACATACATGTACTTATGATGTACAACACAGGCTCTCTGTGGCAGCTGTTACTCCCTCCCACCTGATATCTTTCCCTCCCTCTCTTCTCCACAGTGGAACAGCCGCCACCTGGCATGGGCCCACCGCCTGTCATCAGAAGAGACCTCAAACCCTACAGTTAGTTTAACCTGGCTCCCTCTAACCTGGCTCCCTCTAGCCTGGCTCCCTCTAGCCTGGCTCCCTTTAACCTGGCTCCCTCTAACCTGGCTCCCTCTAACCTGGCTCCCTCTAACCTGGCTCCCTCTAACCTGGCTCCCTCTAACCTGGCTCCCTCTAGCCTGGCTCCCTCTAACCTGGCTCCCTCTAGCCTGGCTCCCTCTAGCCTGGCTCCCTCTAGCCTGGCTCCCTCTAACCTGACTCCCTCTAACCCGGCTCCCTCTAACCCGGCTCCCTCTAACCCGGCTCCCTCTAACCCGGCTCCCTCTAACCCGGCTCCCTCTAACCCGGCTCCCTCTAAACTGGCTCCCTCTAAACTGGCTCCCTCTAAACTGGCTCCCTCTAAACTGGCTCCCTCTAACCTGGCTCCCTCTAACCTGGCTCCCTCTAACCTGGCTCCCTCTAACCTGGCTCCCTCTAACCTGGCTCCCTCTAGCCTGGCTCCCTCTAACCTGGCTCCCTCTAACCTGGCTCCCTCTAACCTGGCTCCCTCTAGCCTGGCTCCCTCTAGCCTGGCTCCTTCTAACCTGGCTCCCTCTAACCCGGCTCCCTCTAACCCGGCTCCCTCTAACCTGGCTCCCTCTAACCTGGCTCCCTCTAACCTGGCTCCCTCTAACCTGGCTCCCTCTAGCCTGGCTCCCTCTAACCTGGCTCCCTCTAACCCGGCTCCCTCTAACCCGGCTCCCTCTAACCTGGCTCCCTCTAACCTGGCTCCCTCTAGCCTGGCTCCTTCTAGCCTGGCTCCCTCTAACCTGGCTCCCTCTAACCCGGCTCCCTCTAACCTGGCTCCCTCTAGCCTGGCTCGTTCTAACCTCTTTCCAGACCTTCCCCACATTCTGTTAACTGGTGGCGCAGAAGGAGGCCCTTTTGAAGTGGTGGGATCTGGGAAAAGGCTAAAACAAGAAGCACATTTACTCTTCTGCATGTTTCAATGGGTGTATGATTGGTTTACATTCCTCCCTGTAGTGCGTTCTCCACGCCCCCTATCTACCCCCGTCCCTCCTCAGCCCCCCATCCCCTCCTCCCCTCCCCCTGCTGCCACTGATGAACCGGACACGGACAGTCTTGTCCCTCCTTCCATCTCCCCACTCAGAGAGCCACTACCTCCTCTGGAAGACTGCGGCTGGTACTGGGGAAACATCACAAAGTGGGTGTGACCAAATGTTAATGTGGGTGTGGCCAGATGTTATTGTGGGTGTGGTCAGATTGATTAGTAGGTAGCTAAATTGTGCCATCAACCAGAAGACCTTTAACCCTCGTCATCCTGAACAACAAACACAACCTTTTCGCTCGAGTTCTGGACAGGTATTGCTAATAACGGTTTCAAGGTCTTTAAAACCCCGCCCCCTTCATCTACCTGACGTCACAACCTCGAAGTTTTATCATTTTGTATACTATCAAAACTGGACGCTGATAAGACCTTGGAATGAGGCTACCATGCGTTATCACAGTGTTTGCATAACTACATAGTAATGGAGAGCCCCTTTTAGGGTTGTGTTGCGTAAATTACTTGTGTGAATTTAGTTAGAGCACTCAGCAGCGAAATGGCTTGTAACCCTGAGTTTACACAGCTACATTGCTACGCACTTTTCTCACAAAAGGGCAGAATTTGTGTTTATCATGCTCTAATATGTACGTGAATCAATAGGGAAGCCTTGCAGGTATGTGTAGTTGATAATAGGTACAAACTATGCCAGAATCCGTATCAGGTACTGCAAGTCACACGCGCTACGTCTGAACGTGCAATGAAATCGGAGATTTATATATATTAATCACTATAGTACCAATTAAGCTATACCGGAATTATCGTTGCCCTAGGCAACGTCACTAGTGTCATACTACCATGGTGATAATACTGTGGGACAAGCTGTATACCTATGTAGCCTCGGTCCTAGCCTCTCACACTCCCAGCCTCTCACACCCCCAGCCTCTCACACTCCCAGCCTCTCACACCCCCAGCCTCTCACACCCCTAGCCTCTCACACCCCCAGCCTCTCACACCCACAGCCTCTCACACCCACAGCCTCTCACACTCCCAGCCTCTCACACTCCCAGCCTATCACACTCCCAGCCTCTCACACTCCCAGCCTCTCACACCCACAGCCTCTCACACTCCCAACCTCTCACATCCCCAGCCTCTCACACTCCCAGCCTCTCACACTCCCAGCCTCTCACATCCCCAGCCTCTCACATCCCCAGCCTCTCACACTCCCAGCCTCTCACACTCCCACATGTTCGAATCTTAGTGAAATGCACCTCCTGTCTTTTGTTCTCTGCTGCAGAGAAGAGGTGGCCAACAAGCTTCGTGATACTCCGGATGGTACGTTCCTTATCCGTGACTCGAGTCGCGCTGTTGGTGAGTACACGCTGACCGTCAGAAAAGGCGGGAGTAACAAGCTAATTCGAGTCATCTGTTCAAGTGGGAAGTATGGATTTTCGGAACCAACGACGTTTGCATCTGTCCCCGAACTGGTGCAGTTTTACAAGGAACACCAGTTAACCAAGTACAACCCTCGACTTGACATCACTCTCTCCAACCCTGTGTCCAGATTTGCAAAGGTGAGGGGAGGGGGGAGGGAGGGAAAGAAAGAAAGGAGGGAGGGAGGAGGGAGGGAGAGAGAGAGAGAGAGAGAGGGAGAAAGCCGCGCTTTCCTCCTTCTGTTCCCCACTTGCAGGTCGACAATGAAGAGGAAGAAGAGAGGGACGCTGATGCTGAAGTGCTGTTGGAGGAACTCAAAACCGTATCAGAAATATTTGACTTGAAGAACGAAGACTATCTGAAGAGAGAGGAAGAATATGAGAAGTGTAGGAAGGTAAGTGTGTGTGTGTGAGTGTGTGAGTGTGAGTGTGAGGGGAGGAGAGGGGAGAAGATGGAAAGGGTGCGGAGGAGGTGGAAAGGAAAGAGAGGAGAGGCGAAGGAAGGAGAGGAGGGGTAGGTGGGACAAGATGGGGTGCAAGAATAACATTAAATAGACTTCAATTGTTACAAATTTTGTATGTGTATACTTCACAAGATATGTGTAAAACTTCTCCCATCTCCTGGTCACCCCAGCGCAGCTGTGATGAGGCCTGCTCAGTGGGGGCCAACATCTCCTTTCGTTTTGAGATGTGGTTTATTGTTTGTACATACACATGCGTCTTCAGAGAATGGAGGAGGCAAGCAAGGAGCTGAACGCGCGACGGCTGGCAGTGGAAATGATAAAGGAACAACTGAGGATTCCTGATGTTGACACTGGCAGTGGTCTCACCAGGAAGGAGAAGCAAGGGTAGGACTACCCTTCCTAATGGAAGCCCTTTCTGTAGCTGGGGCAACTGGGCATGTACAGATTATTCTAGTTAATGACAAGGGGTAGTCACTTATATGTCGCCTGTTGAAGCATTTGTGACCGCGATCAAGTTTTTTGATCAGCAAAAGGTGTGCTTGATTGCTTGATCATTCCCTTCTGATGCTTTTGATTGCTTGATTTTCAAGGTTCAAAGGTCAAATTACAGCCGCACATTCTTGATCCGTTGATTTTAGTAGTTCGGAGGTCACCTTGATCCCTTGATCGGCCCCCCAGAAGGGCTTTGATCACTTGATCCAGTTTTGATCCTGGTCGCGAACGGTTCTACACTGGACATATAAGTGATTACCCCTTGCAATGAGCACCTTTGGCACTATTGGCTGGTTCAGAGTGTGAGAGGAGGTTGAATGCTGTTGATTGGAGGTGCACGCGAGATAGCATTGTATTTATGGGTCTGGTTTGATAGGGATTAGGCTATTTCTCCTGTGAACGAGTCTCGTTCCCTGGCTATTTCTCCTGTGAACAAGTCTCATTCCCAGGCTATTTCTCCTATGAACGAGTCTCGTTCCCAGGCTATATCTCCTGTGAACGGCCTGGGAAAGAGACTAGGTAACACTGTTGATTTCATATACTATACCTGCAGTTTGATGACAAATGGAAAGCTTCTTGGTGAGCGATTACGTGAATTCCAGAAACTGCATGACAAGAGTCTTCGAACTCATCGAGAGATGAACATGATATTCAGGACCATGGACAAAGACATTAACACTGTGAGACCGGAGTTGATGAAATTGCAGTGGGAGAAGACCCAGTACATGAGGTATGCCACTAGAAGAACCAGTACCTGAGGTACGTCACTAGCTTGTGAGTGATGTCAGGATTGCCATCAAAGGCTTAGTAGTGGCTTTGATCTCCTTTTGTTCTTTCTTTGTTCTCTAATCCCAACCCTAACCCTAACCCCACCCCCTAACAATGCAAACCTGTATTTATTTCTCACTCTCTCAGCACACACACACACAAAAACAAAAACATCATTATTCAATGAAAATGATGCGATCATGCCCTTTTGCTGTGATGGAGGACTTTCTTTGTACCCTAATCCCAACCCTAACCCTAAGCCCCACCCCCTAACAAGTACCCTAATCCCAACCCTAACCCTAAGCCCCACCCCCTAACAAGTACCCTAATCCCAACCCTAACCCTAAGCCCCACCCCCTAACAAGTACCCTAATCCCAACCCTAACCCTAAGCCCCACCCCCTAACAAGTACCCTAATCCCAACCCTAACCCTAAGCCCCACCCCCTAAGTAGCCTCATTTCCAGACTCTCATACTGCAGGAGATGGTTGGTTGGTTGGTAGATGGTTGGTTGGTAGTCAGAGGAGGTCGGACATGGTTGACCTTTGCTAATTGAAACAACTGAGGTCATCACTAATCGATCTTGGATATTGCAAGGTAGAAAGTTGCTTTTTCTATGACTGGCCCCAGCCTTGAGTCTTGATTTGAAAAACTGGGGCCCCCCTCAGTAAAAGTCGAGAGAGCTAGCTGTTGAGATACGAAGAATCAATTAATGATGACCTCAGCCATTTTAATTAGTAAAGTTCAACCATGTCCTACCTCCTCTGGTTGGTAATACATGTAGCTTGTCACTGCCATCTGGGTGATGTGTGTTTAGCTGAAATGTAACTTTGATCCAGGCTTTCTGCTTCTGATTTGTTTGTCTTGCCACTTAATAATATCAAACTCATGACCAGAAAGCCTGGATTCAAAGCTAGCTGAAATGGCATGTTAGATGGTGTGAAGTGAAATAGAGAGGGGCTGGTGTTTGCCTGGGTGGTCTTAGTTCAGTGATTAGAGCACTCAAGCCGGGGACCCAGGGTTCAATTTCTGGCGACTCTGTTTTCATTTTTCTTCCATTTTTCCTCAAACTTCACAGCAAGCTGATACAACTGGGGTGGACACAGCAACAGGTTACTCAGCGAGTGAAGGAAAAAGCTTTCTCGGAGAGCGAGAGCATCTATGGTACACTGTATGGCACACTGGGGGACTCTGACAGGTGGGCGTAGCTTTGTGGGTGTGGCCTTTTGATGGAGAATTTGCACTCATGTACACTTACTTATCCTCGCCTCCTTCTCCCCCTTCCCTTCCATTCATTCATTCATTCATTCATTCATTCATTCCCTCCCTCCCTCCCTCCCTCCCTCCCTCCCTCCCTCCCTCCCTCCTTCCTCCTCCCTTCTTTCTCCTATGCAGTGAGGATGGCCCACAGCCTGAGATATATGAGGCCCCGCCAGAGCCACCGCCTGTCATACAATTTTCACCCAGTGGTCCAAACCTCCCGCCTGTCCCCAGCCGTGGTGATCGTCCTCCACAACCTCTCAAGCCACGCCCTCGCTCGTTTACAGATGACCGCCCCCCCATTCCTACTCCTCCCAACCCTGGCCCTCCGCCTTCTGGGTCTCATAACTCGGGCCCGAGCCTCAGTCCCCCTCCCCTCCCCCCAGGGGCTATTGAGCGTACTCCTTCTCCCCCAGTTTCTAGGAAGTCGCGGCAGTCCTCTACTTTCCCTCCAGCTGCTGACAAGCAACAAGGTTTTGGCCCGAGACCAAAATCTCCAAGGGTAAGTCAGTTTTTATAACACTCTTGAAAACGTAAACACATGCATTTTAAATGCACATGTGCACATGTAGTATTTCTTGGTCACTCCCACTCACTCCTAGTCTAACAAGCTAGACCATCTCTCACCCTCCAGAAAAGTGAGACCATCTCTCACTTTTCTGGAGGGTGAGAGATGGGCTGGCTTGTTAGACTAACTCACTCCTTGCTCGAGTTTCTCTCCTTTACTTCTTTCTCTACCACTCCCTCCTTCTCCTAAGTTAGCCCTCCTGACTCCATACCTGCACCCCTCCTATGTAACTTCTTCTCATTAACTTTTATCTTAACTTCATCTTTCCTCCCTCTCATCTTCCCTCTCTCTCCCCTCCCTCTCTCATCTCCCCCTTTTCCCACCCTCTCACCCCAGGCTGCTCCTCCACCTGATGAGAAGCCACATAAGAGAATGGGGACGTGGTTTGTAGAAGTTGATCGGTAAGTTACAGAAACATTGTGTGTAATCATGGACACACCTGTGTTGATGAAAAAGAATGGAGAGTTTAAAGTTTAATTAAATTCTTTGGGTAGAAGGGATATATCAGGAGGCCTTTGGACTTGGTAAACCTCAGATTTTGATTTCTACACACACACTGGAGAGGAAAAAAGGCCTTTGGACTTGGTAAACCTCAGATTTGGATTTCTACACACACTGGAGAGGAAAAAAGGCCTTTGGACTTGGTAAACCTCAGATTTTGATTTCTACACACACTGGAGAGGAAAAAAGGCCTTTGGACTTGGTAAACCTCAGATTTTGATTTCTACACACACTGGAGAGGAAAAAAGGCCTTTGGACTTGGTAAACCTCAGATTTTGATTTCTACACACACTCTGGAGAGGAAAAAAACACGTTAATGTGTCATTTTGAGTCATATTGCATCATGTTTGTTGCCATAGCAACAAGTACACCAGTTACCTTTAGTAAAGTACTAACTCTAGTCATTGTGGAACTTGCATACTCTTGATTCACCTTTTTGGGGAGGAGGGTGGTCGTTTGGTTGTTGTACTTGTAGTTCACTGGTGGAGCACTGGAGGTTCAAGCCAGGTGCCTTTGGTTTGATTCCTCATAATGACAAACTGGTCTTCATCTTCAGCTGAGTCAAGATGTCCTTATTCTCTCTTCTCCCTCACAGCAATAAGTCTGTCGAGTTGCTGAAGGGGAAGAAAAATGGATCATTTCTCTGCCGACCCTCAGGCAAGCAGCAGAGACTAGAGAAAGGAGAACTTCACACACATACCATTGATGTTGTGTAAGTACCCTCTTAGCTAGTCTTGTACCCACCCAGGCTCTTTGTGGGTGCCTCCAAGAACCTGGGAATGAGACTACCTCATAATAGTCTGCTGGTGTGTACATGTACGCAAAAGAACCTTGCTTGAGGTGACAGTTCAACCTTGCAAAGTGCACCCCATACTCGAGTACTTTAATGACTACAAACACAGGAAACCACAAGATTGTGTCACTTAAGTGCGTGTAATGAGATTCATAACTTATTTGTAGTGTGTGTGAGACTGTCATACTTTGGGCAAGATTCCAAACATCTCGAGAACGATATCTCCGATCGGAACCGGATAAGCAGCAAACGATTCTATACACGCTAGCCTTTGCATAAATTTATTTATATAAAGTAGAGATCAAAAAGTACGCAAGTCATTTTTTAAACTTGTTTGTTGGCTTTGACTAAATAATATTTTTAATTCTGGCCACATCCTCCTTGGCACATATGCTATAAATATCAATAAGATTTGACACCATGTATATGTTAACTCTTTTTGTTCAAGGCGCCACAAGCGGTAAGTATGAAAAACAATCTTAGTAGCTGTCATCCCTATCCTTGTTAGCTGACTCAAGAGCTGCTAGACCCTCTGTGAGTCTCAATAACGAGGAAAGAAAAACCTGTTACCATGGTGATGGCTACTAATCACTCTTGTTTCTCCCCTCTAGATATAACGGACTAAAGCACCTCAAGGTTGTGCAACTGAACGGAAAGTTTGGGTTCTCTGTACCGTGTACTCACAAGACACTGATGGATCTTGTGCTACACTACTCGGAACATTCCTTGGTATCCCATAACCCCAGCCTTCCAACAACGCTAGAACACCCACTGCACGCTGATAGTGGTCCCCAAGAACACTCCTAACTTATATACTAGCCTCTATCACTTCTGCTCTTAGACTGCATTACAATTTAATGTCATAATGATGTTTTTTATTATGTGTGTGTTTTTTTATACATGTTTTCTCTATTGTAGAAATTAGCTATGATTTGAAATCGATATCCTTGGAAACTAGCCTTGTGCCTAGGCTCCCCTTGCCTGTATTTCTTGCAATGAAAACTGGTTGAAGGTGCCTGGGAACAAGGCTAGCTACTTGAAAACTTGAGATTTTGTTTGTGCTGTAAAAAAGAAACAAAACAAAAACAACAACAAAACAAAACACAAAAAATAGCTTGATCAGCTTGTTGACTTTGTACTTGGAAACTGGTATTTCTTATACTGAATGTTTGTTTGAAGGCCTGGAAAATTTACTTAATCTTGCACCAGAAAACCCTCCTGCATTTCACCCCTTGATGTACTTCCTAGCTGCTGTTGTTTTGTCCTTCAATCCACTAATTGTCATAATAAAGCCAAATTCCTAGCTATAGCATGCAATTTAATCCTGGAAATAGCCTTATCTCATAGCCACAATTGTAAACATCCTCGCTGCAGACCACGAACTGCAGCTTGTGGTTTCTTACATCAGAATTGGATGGAAAGGTCATGGGGGAACCTGAAAAGGAAGCACATCCTGTGGCCTACACGGCACCCATACAGTGCAGCCAGGTGGGAGTATAAAAGCAACACACTGTTGGCAGTTGGGCTAAAAACACTTGGCAGTATCTTGCAGTTTTGCTGTTATTGCTCAAAACATGCAGTGCCAGCGAGTGTCTCTGTTGCTATTGGCTCTGGTCTACATGGTACATGCTGTACCAGCACTGCAGTACAAGCTACTCAGTGAGAAGAGTGGGCTGTTTGTGAAGGTGCACAGTAATGGGCAAGTCACTGCAGCTGCCTTAATAGGTGGTAAGTGTGTACAAGCATACAATTTGCTGCACAGTATACTACCTGTGTGTGCATGTGGTACTGGATTTCTATAGAATGCACGATATTTTCCTCTCTCTCTCTCTCTCTCTCTCTCTCTTTCTTTTTTTTTTACTATATAATATGTCTATCCTTTTCTTATTGAAGTTTTAGCATCAGAATAACACAATCTTGATACTTGCAAGCAGTTAGCTATACTGACATAAAATTCTCTCCTTGTACAGATGCTAGTAGTTTCACAATAACTCCAATCGGAAATTTTCCAAATGAAACATTTCGGTTTGCAAGTTCTGGTCACTACCTTGCAATTGGTGACAGTGGCACAATCACAGCCCTAACGGTGAGTGGAAGTAGCTAATATTCTTGGAACAGGTTAGTTAAGAGCTACAAAGTTAATACAATATTGTGGAGCCTCTGGCCTCTGTGTCTGTGGTGGTCTTTGAAGTTAAGAAACCTGGCATGTCCACCTCACAACTTCAACCTCTGGTTCAATAACGAGTTGAGGATGGCAAGATGCCAGCTAGATGAAGCAGAAATTCTTTTTTATGAGTTATGTCTTCTCTGCTACCACAGACTACCAGCAGTGAAAACACCGACTTTACACATGTCAGTGGCAGTACGAGCGAACCGTATCTCTTTGCTCTCAAGTTGCAGCGGAATGGTGCTAGCTGCTTCATTGGTTTTCAAGGAAATGGTCAACCAATCAGCAATCCCTGCGGACTTAATAGCTCAGCTGTTGACACTCACTTACAAATTGTACG
The DNA here is from genome assembly GCA_949130485.1 of Agelas oroides. NCBI lineage: Eukaryota > Metazoa > Porifera > Demospongiae > Agelasida > Agelasidae > Agelas > Agelas oroides. The sequence goes on along the minus strand of OX422194.1, from coordinate 8,950,929 downwards.
GTCTTAGTATAGCACTGTTATATACTGTGGTGTACACAACCGGACTTCCACAATAATGCAAAAAGTTGTAATGTATTATTGATTGAGTTGCAACATGAAATGTGGAACTCATTATTAAATTCTTACTGCAAGTGCTCCAACATTCAGCACATCACAAACGGGCACTTCAGGCATGTACAGAAACTTCTAAAGAGGAGAGATACACAGAGTATGCCAGTATGGTTAAGACCCTCTCCAAACCAGACAACCAAGGCTATACAGGACTGAGGCCTATACCAACATATCAAACAGTTGGCTGGGTAGTCCAATCTTGCAGCACACTGCTAATGGGTTAGATCTATACAAAACACAGAAGCATGATTACAAAGAGGTGGTTACATCAGAGTAGTTTGAGTTTCCCCGTCACCTGGTCCACGTGCTTACTCTGGCCAAAGAGAGCCAATACAGTCAGAGAGCCAGGCTCTACTTGAGTCCTACCTGCATCATGGACTATGATATTGGGGATATGACACTCATAAGCTTTCCGCTTCAGGTCCAGTAACTCTTGTGCACTCTCTCCTCTCAGGACGATCTTCTTTGAGCCAGAGTCCTGCCAAGACTTTACACCATCTTGGCATGCACGTTGGGTTTGCAGATAACTGTAGAGGCCAAGGGTTGCATGACCAACCTGGGCTGCTATTTTCCCCACCCCCATCTTTAGTTCTGTGTTGACCACCAACACCATCTTATAAGCCTCCTCCTCCATATCTTCCTCATCACTATCAGCTACTAACGCATCAAAAGAGTGGTAGACTTGTCCCATCTGAGGTGGAGGGGCAACCGCAACTGTGGGAGGCTCAAAAGGCTGGTGTAGCTCTGGGTTTTCAATGTTTTCATATACCCATGCCACTGCAAGTTCTGCATTGTCGTTTCCTGTGTGATAGAGAGCTCTCCTAGCTGCATTCAGGCTAATCCCCATCCCTGTGATGAGCTCCAGACATTGCTGATTAGGTTGCCAGTCGTGGAAAGAATGCAGACTGCTCAGCTTTGCAGCTGGAAGAATAGCTCCACGGTTTGGTGCTACGGTGGTATCTCTACCCTTTGCGGGATCTTTTGGCAATTCTGGCCACGGCAGTACCTGTCCAACCGTCGAGTCCGGGATCGAGCCTCCGATCGGGGGCTGGGCTCGGTCCTGACTACTGTTGATCACAGAGGTTGGCTGTCCTGGTACTTGCACACTCTGCAAAGAGAGCGCAATGGCTTGGGCAAGCATCTCATCTTCGTTTGAGTGGTGGCTCATGCTTCATCATATAGATCATGCAGCCATTTTTGTTTATCTTAGAGACTTTCGTATTATTAGAGCGACTACTTAATTTGGTCACGTGGTGCATATTATTCGAATTTCCAGTGCGCAGCTGTTTATCCAGTGCCACTGTGGCTGTGTGTACTACCAATCTGGACCTGTCCAGTGTGTCTAAGTAGACGAAGAAGTCACATTATGTCTGCTGTTCCAGTACTTGGCTCGGCCGGCAACCCTGGCCCGCAGAATCCAGAAAGCAAAGCGAAAACGAACCTAATCGTAAACTATCTCCCGCCCTCCATGTCAGAAGAGGATGTAAGAAACCTCTTCTCTACGGTTGGGTCGGTCCAAAGCTGCAAGCTGATTAAGGAAAAGGTGAACCAGACCAGCCTTGGCTACGCTTTTGTGAACTACTCGACTGCATCTGATGCTGAGAAAGCCATCCAAAGCCTAAATGGTTTACCTTTACAACAAAAGACGATCAAAGTTAGTTATGCTCGACCTTCCTCTGCCACCATTAAGAACGCTAATCTCTATATTGCCTATCTCCCTAAGACGTACACCCAAGCTGACCTGGAAGGCCTCTTTCGACCGTTTGGAACCATTATCACTTCGAAGATTCTCATTGATTCATCAACAGGGCTGAGTCGGGGCGTTGGGTTTGTTCGTTTCGATAAAAATTCAGAAGCCGAGACTGCCATTACTGCTATGAATGGGAAGATGCTGCCAGGGTCTACACAGCCTATGATGGTCAAGTATGCAAACCAGCCCAAGCAGTCTGAAGATCAGACCGCAAGTGCAGCAGATGCGGCAGGCAGTGTTGCTTCTGTGACACGAAGAACAGCCTCCGCTTATAACACCACCGGTGGCCCAATGCGCCATACTATGGCAAACATCCGATATAATCCAGTCTCAGTCTCAGCATTGTCTCTTGGGGCAGCAGCCAATATTTCTCCTCTGACTGGCCTTCCGACTCTCGCCACCACCACTGCAGGACAGGGTTGGTGCATTTTTGTGTACAATTTACCTGAGACGACATCCGACAGTCTCCTTTACCAGCTGTTTAGCCCCTTTGGAGCCATCACAAGTGTGAAGGTCATTATGGACCACACCACGGGGAAATGTAAGCGTTATGGGTTTGTAAACATGGTGAATTATGAAGAAGCTTACCAAGCCATAGTAAACCTTAACGGGTACGTGGTGGACGGAAAACAGCTTCAGGTTTCTTTTAAGTCTCAAAAATCATCCAAGTAATATGCAGTAATGGTGTAATAGGGGTACATTTGTTTCTAATTCCTCTTTCCTGTTTAAATTACAAACTTGACATTATTCATTACTATACACACTTGTTTTGTGCTGTATTAAATTCTTGTCTCTTTCAATAAACAATTTCGGGTACCACTTTATGTTTCAGTGTTGTTTTTTTCGTGTCAGCAAAAACATTTTTGCGGATTAACCATTTTTTGCTCTTCTGTTTACAGTTTTTGTCAATTTTTCAACTTTGCCTCTTATTTTCCTCAAAGTGCGGAAAACTGTTTTCCTTTCGAGTTTTCTTCGTTCGGTTTTATTTGAGACTGAAGTTTTCAAACTTGGAAGGTATTTCATTTTTTTACATTTTCTATTGCATACTGTGCATTTTCTCTTTAAGCAGTTTTATAGTTTTTAAGTTTAGTGTCTTTATCACTTTGGTAATTTTCTGACGTTTTGTGTAATGTTTAGTATCTGTGTGCGTGTAGGCTTACTCATGTGCTCTTAGAGTGTAGCTGTTCCATGGCTCTAGTTTCAGCTTTCCTTTGTCTCTTCTTGTTATGGTGCTTTTCCCCTTCTTTTTGCAGATTAGCAAGCACTCCTGGGATCCATTGATGGCAGGTGGTGGTGGTTGAAGTCTGGCGCTAGTGGCGGAGATGGATTAATTCCTAAACCCTTTGTGTAGTAAGGTAGTACTGTAACTGACTCTTGGGAAGGAGACCACAGGGTGGGATGTAGTCTGGGTAGGAGACTGCGGGGTGGGATGTAGCGTGGGAAGGAGACCACGGGGTGGGATGTAGTCTGGGTAGGAGACCACGGGGTGGGATGTAGCCTGGGAAAGAGACCACAGGGTGGGATGTAGTCTGGGAAGGAGACCACGGGATGGGATGTGGGATGGGATGTGGGGTGGGATGTAGTCTGGGAAAGAGACCACAGGGTGGGATGTAGTGTGGGAATGGCACTCTGTAGCCAGGAACAAGACTGGAGGGTGGTAGCCTGTAGACTGGAATGGCACTGGAGGGTGGTAGTCAGAGAACGAGTAGCACCTTAAGGGCAGGTGATAACCAGAAACAAGAACAGTGGTATATCATAGGGTCAATACCTCATAGCTTTATTAATTGATTGGAATGTACACTGAATGATTTCACATTACATGCTAGAAATAGTGTTGAATTGACTCTCCTAGAATGTTCTCAATGCAGCTAATCACTTCTTGAGCTTGTTGCTCCACCTCAGTAGATTCATCTGTGAGTGTATGTACATATGATGTAGCAGTGTTGTATTGTGTATGTATACATAGTGTCATAATAATTCAGTAGGAATACCTTCCATTAGCTCAGCAAGAAATGGTATCGTCTCTGGTAACAGAATCATAAACTCCTCTCCTAATCTCGTGTAGAGCTCCTGCAGGACCTTTAGCACTGCAAAACGTACCTGCAATGCCATGAATAAAAACTGGTGACCATCTTTGTACAATGGAGGTAGTTTGTACTGGAAGCCTCACATGCATAGTAACTGAATGTGAGATCAATTACTGCTGATTACTAGAGATTAGGGAGGAATGTCAGTCTCATTCCAAGACCTCCACTTGGCTCTGCATTGCTTGCAGTATGGAACGAGGCTAGGGTGCAATGGTGATCATGAAAAAACTGTATGTCTTAGTGCAATAACAATCTGTGAATCAATGTGATGGTTGAGTGGTGACAGTGAATCAGCCATTATTTGTAGAGGTACTATGTGTGCTGAGCCAGCAAAAAAATTGGTAATCTCAAATTAATGATGCACACTGAGATTTAAAGGGTTAACTTAAGGGGCTGTTAAAGGGTTAAAACAGCTAGTTAATATGATGTGTTGACCTGAGAGTTGTTATGTCTGGCCTTCAGAAGGATCTGGTAGTTAAGAGGCTTCCAGAGTGAGTACTTCCTGGCAGCCACAGCAAACTGGGCTAGGCAGGGCACCAGGTGAGATTCTACCCTCTGTGTGTAGCGCTCCACACCCCCCAGACAGTTGCTGATCTATAGGTGAACAAAACAAAAGTATGTGTGTGTGTGTGTGTGTGTGTGTGTGTGTGTGTGTGTGTGTGTGTGTGTGTGTGTGTGTGTGTGTGTGTGTGTGTGTGTGTGTGTGTGTGTGTGTGTGTGTGTGTGTGTGTGTGTGTGTGTGTGTGTGTGTGTGTGTGTGTGTGTGTGTGTGTGTGTGTGTGTGTGTGTGGTGTGTGTGGTGTGTGTGTGGTGTGTGTGTGCGTGGTGTGTGCGTTGTGCGTGGTGTGTGTGTGCGTGTGTGCGTGGATGTGTGTGTGGTGTGCGTGCGTGTGCGTGCGTGTGTGTGCATGGTGTGTGCGTGCATGTGTGTGCATGGTGTGTGTGTGGTGTGTGTGCGTGGTGTGTGTGTGTGTGTGTGGTGTGTGTGTGCATGAACAATCAATGAACAATCACACATCCCTAAAAAATGAAAAGAAAAAAAAAAGGCCTAAATGGTATGTAAAGCCATATGTGATAGTCCCGTGTAGAAATCGAAGATTATTCCTATGCGTATTTTGATCGCATTGCTGTGCTTGAAGCGCTGTATCGCTGAACTTCCGTTAAGGGCGGGGCTCATACGCCTTCATAGATGCATGAATAGCTAACGAGTCTACGAAGCGCGTATGAGCCCCACCCTAACGGAAGTTCTGCAATACGCAACGGAATAATCTTCGATTTCTACACGGGACTGCCACATGTGTTCTTCACAAAACACAAAGGGAAGTCACATACTGGGACATGACAAAACAAAAGTGTGTGTGTGTGCATGCATGCGTGTGTGTGTGTGTGTGCATGAACATCTCCCTAAAAAATAAAAAAAATAAAAGGCCTAGATGGTATGTAAAGCCATCTGTGTTCTTCACAAAACACAAAAGGAAGTAGCATACTGGGACATGACAGTTCATTAAAATTCAATTGAGGTAGGCTTGTTAATTGTAGACTAGGAGACGGGCGCCTAAGGTTTCAGGCCAAGACTGTCAGCCGAAGGTGGGTTGACTCACCTGATTCACCAAAGGTTTCAGAAGAGTCTCAAACCTTTCCCTGGAAAGGAAGGAGCCTTTGTCATACAGGAAGCACTTCCTTAGACACTGGAGAAGGTGACCCAAGAGGAGGCATGCTTTCTCGCTTGCATCACTGCTGTTTTCATCTTGGAAGAATGGTGCTCCTGGAATTGAAGATGTGAAGATAGCAACAGCAGAGATGTCCTCATTGTCAGCTGCTTAGCAACCACAATAGGGTTGCTTAGCAACCACAATAGGAGGTGCAGGGTACTTACTGAAACTACTAGCTGAAATCTGATTGGTCAGCTAGTCATGAATGTAATTACACGTGTTTAGGAATATAAATGGTGAAGTAAGTTATGCATTTCAATCATGGAAAGAGCAATCAACTGTCAGTCAATATCCATTGCAAAAGAAGGAAACTTTCAAAGTTTAATATATCAGTGGTGTGGCCCTCTTGTGATACATAAAGCATTTGGGTTACCTCAGCTTAGTGTCTGGTGTAGTCCTTACATTTTGTATTAACAAGTAAGGGAAATTTCTGACACAGTATGGCTTTGCTGGCTCCTGTTTGTGGTCAAGGTGATAGTTAACAGTTTTCAAAAACCCCAGGGGTATGCCCCATTAATTTAGAAGGGGGTCCAATCCCTTTGTCACACACTCATAGTTGTTTGTGCAAGTTCGGGACTTCCTGAGGGGTTTTGGCCATACATTCTGGGAAAGGAGTTGCATGTGGCAAGGTACTAACCTTTCCCTTCTTCACTGTTGCTTTCCAGTAACTGAGCAGCATTCTTCACAATGTGACCCGCAAAGAGAAGGAACAGATGCTTCAGCTTCTCTGCAACGCTAGAAGAGGATTGACAGCTGGAGAGTGATACAGTCTGGTCTTTCGAGACCAAGTTGCAGTCTCTCACCTGTTGGCTAGGTGATAAAAAGTGATGAGCCTGTCTTTGGGTGCTCCTTGGTGGGTTGCCCAGTCAAACAGCTGGTAGGAAGGAAGAAAAAATGTCACCTGTGCTCACCTTGAAACTTGTGCAGCATGGTGTTATGTCAATACTTTTTTTTGTCTGTTTCACATTGGGGAATACCTCGACAGATTTCATTAAACCTTTCTTTCTAATAATTAAGACAGGGTTAGTCTCATTCCCCAGGCTCCTCCTCCCCACATTACATAATTGAAAAGCTGGGGGGGAGCCTGGGAATGAGGCTAGACCGTCTTTACATCATCCTTGAACTCAGTAGCTACCTTGAGAAACATGGGTCTGAAGGATGCTTCTGAGAGCTTTACAACAAGGCTGGTGAATGCCTGTAGACAGCACTCCTCCACCTCCTCCACTGCTGATGAACACTCCTGTACAATAATACCAGGCAGCACCATGCAATGCATAATGACTGAGGTTGGTAACATTCTGCCATGTCAACAACATGGTTGTCATGTGACCAGACCCTTTCTCTGTGTTGAGTGGTGCTTGCATGCAAGATGAGTGTGTAACATCATGGAGCAGGTTGATAAAGATAAATGTCAAGTATAACATACATTGGTTCGAGTGGCTCTGTAATCTAAAGCAGCTGTGAACAGCTCCAGCAACAGGGAGATGTGCACCTTGACATCATCCTTGCTGAGTGCATTGACTGATGAACTGAGCATGCTCAGTAGGGCCAACACAGAGTCCTGTTGTCATGGAAACAAGGAGGGGTAAGGGAAGGGAGGCAGGAATATCAATTTTCACCTTACCTTACCATAGTGGACTACCTCCAGGTAGCGCCTGAGAAGAGTTGGCAGCAGAGTCCGGGGAGGAACATGGTCGGAGATGTGCTCCCTAGGCCGCAGTGAGGAGTAAAATAATTATCGTGAGAGTACTATATGAGGTTGAAGTCCCCAGCTGTGTTTGACATAGATTAAATGTTTTTAACCCACTAAAATACCTTTGGGAAGCCTCAGGCAGTGCTATTTGGTCTTAGCTATGCCCTCAACCAATTAATACTGTCCTCTGATTTCAGAGTGTTACCAGGTTAAACCCACATCTCACACGCAAGGGCCTCTGTCCTACACTTTAGTACCTGACTTCTGTGGCTTGCTTGACTAGTTGAACGGTTTCTTTACTCATGGCAACAAGAAGATCCGGGTGACATACCTGAAACAGAGAGGCTTCCTCACGTTTCAGAGGTTCAAGATGTGCTTAGCACTCACCTTCACTACTATGTTGTCAATGTGGCTGCCAAGGAACTTGGGTAGGGTCTGGACGACCACTGATAGTGCTGTCGTAGCACTGATGTGAAGGAGAACGTGGCTGGGGGTTGGACAAGTGCATGTGTGTGCGTGCGTGAAAGATAAAACCTTCCCCCACAGTCCAGTTTGTAACTGCAGTTTTTGCTTACTGCAAGTAAACTAATCAACTACTAGACCCAAGAAGGTTTGGGAACAAGTTATTCATCGTCAAATTTTTGATAACTTGCAAAAATGAAGGACAAACACTACATATGTTAGCAGTCATTTCGCCAATGTACACATTTGTTTATCGTTTACGATGTCAAAAGGAGCTCGATGAGTTCTTGCAGTCATCCAATGCCTTCACTGAACGCTTTCCACCAGAGTAGTCAATATTTTCTCTTCTTTAAAACCACCACAACCGAGACGCCATTTTGTCTTTCTCTAGCACACTCTGATGCGTGTGCTGCGCAAGAATAGGATTAAGTATTAGCAGTATGGGAAAATGATGACATCACGGAACGCTGGCAAAATGACTGTTAGGAAGGCCTGGGGAAAAGGCTTAGCACTGACGTGAAGGAGAACTTCGCTGTTTTGGATGAGTGTGTGTGTGCAAGCATGTGTGAAAGATAAGCCTTCCCCCACAGTCCAGTTTGTAACCACAGTTTTTGCTTACAGCAAACATTAGTAATCAACTACTAGATGGCGATGATAGGCCTGAAAAAAAAGTTACTCATTGACAAATTTTTGCTAACTTGTAAAAATTGAGAATGGAGGACAAACACTGGAAAAAATGTGGAAAGATGAGTTATTTTGTGGAATCTTAGCGTCACAATACCTGGTCTCCACTTCTCCCACGTGTTGTAACACACGGGGTAGCAGCGAGGGGAGAAGGGGGATCATGTGGGGTCCAAGCACGCTGCAGAGTTCTGCCATGCACAGCAGGCTGCTGGCATGCACGTGAGGATGAAGGGTCTTGCTCGAGAGTAAGGCTAACACGATGTGAGAAACCTACAGCACAAAGAGTGAAGTATGAATGAAGGTCTCCATTGTCAATGGGGTTTCCACATCCTTCTTCACAAACTGTAGCCTCAAACCGAGGCTTTCCATTCCAGAATTTATCTTGTAGCTTGGAGAAGAAAAAAAAGAAGAGGAGTTGTGAGGCAATATCCAGAATGGAAAGCCTGGGTTCAAGGGTATAGAAGAAGCTGTCTTCCGTCTAGCCTCGTACCTAGCCTCGTTCCCAGGCCACTCCCAGATTTTATCTTGCAGCCGTGGAGAAAAATCGGGTACCAGGCCTTCTCCCGATTTTTCTTCACAGCTGCGAGATAAAATCTGGGTGTGGCCTGGGAACGAGGCTACCTCGTACCCAGATGAACGGCCTGGGTACAAGGCTATCTTCTGTCATGCCTACCTTCACAAACTCTTCTCTGTGACCTGCAGCCAGTCTCCTGGCTAACAGCTTGATACTATAAAGAGCTGCTTGTTTGTTGATGGGAGGGGTGGATTCTCCCTGGGCCACACCCACCACCACACCCACCAGAGTAATCAGGGCTGGCTCCTAGAAACAGGATGGTACAGCAATACATCACATCAAGTAAGAAATGGTGTTAGGTGAAGTATGTTACCATGGTAACGAACTTATACTGTAATATACTGTAATATACTGTGATTGGGGTGAGCCTGAGAGAGCCCCACACTAGCGGGACTGCATTGCGGAAGTGTGTTTGTATGCTTGTTTGTGGCCATAATTATACCGTAAATTTTAAATGAGCGCATTCAAATATTTCACGAAGATCGATCTCGTGCATGCACGAAGCATGTTACTGCCCGAGCCGAGTGCAGTGTTGGTGACCCGGAGCGAAGACAACTGAAGTTAAAGCACGTGGGGCAATTTACTTCTGGTTTGTGCTTCTACCGACCATCAACGGCAGGCCGCTCACAGGCAGTATTTGGACAGTGGTTGAGGTTGCTTCAGGTAGAGCCAGTCATGCATGGCATGAACGGCACTCATAAACACCAGAAATCCAGCTCATGATTTCATTGTAAAGCTTAGTCCATGCATGTGTAGCTACATTAGCTGCCCTGGCTGGAGATATGGCTGGCATATGTGATACTTGGCTATCTTGGGTGAGGATTTAGCTACTTGGGCGTTTTGAAATTTGGCTATAGTGACAAATCCTGCTATATACCATGACAAATTAGTAAACCAGAAAGCAAAAGCACTTCAAAGCCCCCTGTGAATGGTAAATGCATGTAGGAGGATGATTGACTTGATGTATGACATAATATCCTGTATCAGCTTGCTCAGGCTCGCCCCCACAATGTTCTACATTTTCTAGTATACTTGTAGTGGTATTGTGTTCCATTGCTTACATGCTCCTCTGTGAAATGCAACCTGGTGCCCTCCAGCTTGGTGTTGAGAATCTCTAGCGTCTTCCTCTGCACATCATCTCTGGTCTCTCCGACTCCCCCAGTCCCCCCAGCGTCCCTGGCTCCCTCGACCAACTGGGACATCACCTCGACAAAAGAGCCCAGAGACAACAATGAAACCACCTGGTTGAGAGGGGAGGGGAAAGGGGTAGAATGGGGGGGGGAAGAGGAAGGAAATGCAGAGAGGAGGAGAGGAGGGGAAGAAGAGGAGAGGAGGAAAGGAGGGGAAGAAGAGAGGAGGAGAGGAGGGGAAGAGGAGAGGAGGAGAGGAGGAGAGGAGGGGAAGAGGAGAGGAGGAGAGGAGGGGAAGAGGAGAGGAGGAGAGGAGGGGAAGAGGAGAGGAGGAGAGGAGGAGAGGAGGGGAAGAGGAGAGGAGGAGAGGAGGGGAAGAGGAGAGGAGGGAAAGAAGAGAGGAGGAGAGGAGGGGAAGAGGAGAGAAGAGAGGAGAGGAAGGGATTTCAATTTTCTTCACAATTTGCACACACGTAGAATACCTCATAATATCAGCTGTTGCTAAGGCAGTATGTTGTACCTTATCAATGATGTCATATGCTTTCTTGAGCAAGTCTTTGAGGAACTTCAGTTTAGCGTTTTCTGTGCACTCTGATTGGAGCTTCTTCAGTGAGCTAATATAGCTTAGCACACACTGAAGCAACCTAGAGGAACATGACAACATGCAGATAATGCACAGTGGATCATGTGGACACACTTGGGACCAAATTAGTGTCCTAATTAGCAGGGTTATCCTCTTCAGAGGGAGAACAGTAAACACCGCGTGCAGCATGGTCACTAGCTGACGTACCTGAGTATGATAGCTTCAACAGCAGCTGCAGTCTCAGAGTCCAGTGAAGACACCTGGAATAGTACAGAGAACATGTTGCAGCTGATGGGGATATTGGGGATATCCTGGAGTATACTAGAGTATACTGTAATATACTGGAGTGTACTGTAATATACCGGAGTGCACTGTAATATACTGGAGTGTACTGTAATATACTGTAGTATACTGTAATATACTGGAGTGTACTGTAATATACTGGAGTGTACTGTAATATACTAGAGTATTACTGCAATATACTGGAGTGTACTGTAATATACTGGAGTGTACTGTAATATACTAGAGTATTACTGCAATACACTGGAGTGTACTGCAATATACTGGAGTGTACTGTAATATACTGGAGTGTATTGTAATATACTGGAGTGTATTGTAATATACTGGAGTGTACTGCAATATACTGGAGTGCACTGTAATATACTGGAGTGTACTGTAATATACTGGAGTGTACTGTAATATACTGGAGTGTACTGTAATACACTGGAGTGTACTGTAATATACTGGAGTGTACTGTAATATACTGTAGTGTACTGCAATACACTGGAGTATTACTGCTACTACTTTACCTTAGTGACAAAAGCTTTATGAGAGAGCATGGCAACCACAAGAGTATGAACTGAGTATTTGAACTGCCTCAGCTGTTTACCACTGTGGGCAGCCACGTTGAACAGAGAGCTGATAGCTGGAGGAAGCTTGTGAAGCTTGTAGGAGCCTGCGAGGAGGGAAGGAGGAGAGGAGGGAGTAAGGGATGAGAGAGGGGTGGAGTGAGGGGGAGAAGGGAGAGGAAAAGGCAGGTGTAGACCACACATGCTTTAGATGAGGTCATTGCTAATGAAAGGGTTTTCCTCACTCTCTGGTTTCTCGTCAGGCAGTCTTGCGACATACTCGAGCAGTCTGAGTTGAGCTAACAGTTGCACATCAAGAGGAAACTCTTGAGCCACGGAGACAGAGAAGCTGGCGCTCAGCAGTGTCTCTTTTGGTGTCTGAAACGAAGAGAGGGAGAGAGAGAGAGGAGAGGGTGAAGAGGGAGAAAAGGGAGGGAGGGAACAGCAGCTACAACGAAATGAAAAAGTGATTACTGCAAACCTCCTATGAGGGAGTGGTCTAATTGCTAACAAGCCATAATTTTAGCTTTGTTGCTACTGGCAACTGCTCGCAGCACATCTAACCTGATCTTGAACTGCACTCTGGACAATGCATTTCTCTGTCAGCAGTGCTAGTGCCACATGGAGGTACTCTGATGGGCCGACGGTGGCCAGGAGATGGGAGAAGAGAGGGAGCCTGCGGTGCTCAGGCACATGTGGGGCAGCATCTACAAACACACGGACTATTTCTGTGACCACACCCTCTATTGTGGTGGGTGTGGCTTTTGTGCCTGGTCGTCGTGGCAATGAGGGATGGGTTCTACCAGAGAATATTGCTGAACCAGACTGTATGTGTGTATGTGTGTGTGAGAGAGCGAGAGAGAAAGAGAGAGAGAAAAAGAGAGAGAGAGAGAGAGAGAGAGAGAGAGAAAGAGAGAGAGAGAAAGAGAGAGAGAGAGAGGGAGGGAGAGAGAGTGAGAGAGAGAGAGAGGGAGGGAGAGAGAGAAAGAGAGAGAGGGAGAGAGAGAGAGAGAGAGAGAGAGAGAGAGAGAGAGAGACAGGCCATCACTGGGTCTTTCAAGATATGGTGCATGAGAAACCAAAAGTAGATAACACCTTAAACTCAGTGTTCTAATTATGTTGTATTGTAATCCGTTTGTAATGGTCTATTATTAGTAACAATCTGTATGTAGCTTTATGACCTCTGTGGATAGAGCCAAGTGATTGTGCAGTGCTTTTTGTAGAACACTCAGACAGTATGACCTTGGACATCTCTACCCCTCATTGTGTTGTGTATGTATATTGCATTGCAACTCAATGAAGAGTTTTTCACTCGAGAGAGAGAGAGAGAATGGTCGAGAAAATGTATCTCAATAAAGTACAGTATCTATGGTAACTCACCTTGATAAGGGCTGGTATGACAGTGTCGATGGTTCTGCTGATGATTTGGAAAGTGTACTGGTCATCTTGTCGCAGTAGCTGGGCACCCATGAATGTGAAGATGGGCATAACGTTATGGAGAACACGGCTCTAGGGAGGGAGAGAGAGGAGGGAGGTAGGGGAGGGAGAGGAGGGAGAGAGGGAGGAAGGGGAGGAGAGAGAGAGAGGAGGGAGGGAGGGAGAGAGGGAGGGAGAGAGGCAGGGAGGGAGAGAGGGGAGAGAGGGAAGGAGAGGGGGAGGGAGAGAGAGGAGGGAGAGAGAGGAGGGAGAGAAAGAGAGGGAGGGAGGGAGGGAGGGAGGGAGGGAGGGAGAAAGGAAGGGATCATAGAGAGGGAGGTCATTTTTGTATACTGTAAGTGACCAAAAACTGGACGGTGGTGAAGGCATGGGAACGAGGTCAACTCCCTACAAGTGCCGACAAGGCATGGGAACGAGGTCAACTCCCTAAAAGTGCCGACAAGACATGGGAACGAGGTCAACTCCCTAAAAGTGCCGACAAGGCAAATGTGCGACTGTTTGTTCTCACGGGGAAGATTGTTGCTGCAGTTCCAAGGAGGAGGAGGGCATGGTGGTGGGTGAGAGGACTGGAGGAGAGGCGGACACACTGCACCACTAGCTCCATGTTGAATTGGCTCTCAGTGAGCAAAGCTACGTGTGTGCGTGTGTGTGTGTGTGTGCGTGTGTGTGTGCGTGTGTGTGTGTGTGTGTGTGTGTGTGTGTGTGTGTGTGTGTGTGTGCGTGCGTGTGTGTGTGTGTGTGTGTGCGTGTGTGTGTGCGTGTGTGTGTGTATGTGTGTGTGTGTGTGTGTGTGTGCTCATGTGATAAGGTATAAGTTTACAGTAAACAAGAGTGTTACCTCTTGCGTTGTCGACGCCCTGTGTGGTGAGGTTGGAGCAGATACTGAGAAGGACAGACAGTAGCAGCTGCTGGGTGTACCCCAGGGTGACCCGCAGTGAGTCTTTGGAGTCCAGACATCTTGGAGGGAAGAGAGAGGGGGGAAGAAGTGGGGGTGGGGGGGGGGGGGGGGGGGAGATGAGGGAGGAGAGGAAGGAAGAAAGGAGGGAGGATAGGAGGAAATTAAAGAAAGGAGAGAAAAGAATGGCAAGAAAATGAAAGGGGAGGAAGAAGATAAGAAGAGAGGGAAAGAGGAAGGAGGGAGGGTGGAGAGGGAAGGAAGTCGGTGCTATTCAAAATACAAGGCTGTGACTGTTGGAGCACAATGTGTGCCATACTTGCTGAGCAGGTTAAACAGGTGTGGGGGGAGGAGGTGAGGGTCAGTGATGGTGCCAGTGTGACACACGTTTTGAATGAGCTCCAGGAGGGTAGTCACACGGTGCCATGGTCGAGGTAAACCTTCCTCACTCCCCTCTGGAGTGGTGGGAGGGGGTTTGGAGTGCCTTTGTGGGGGGCGGAGAAGGGAAGGAGGAAGAGAGGGAGGAAGAGAAGGAGGGAGAGAGGGAGGGAGAGAGGGAGAGAGGGAGGGAGAGAGGGAGGGAGAGAGGGAGGAAGAGAGGGAGGGAGAGAGGGAGGAAGAGAGGGAGGGAGAGAGGGAGGGAGAGAGGGAGGGAGAGAGGGAGGGAGAGAGGGAGGAAGGGAAGGGGGATGAGAAGGAGAGAGGATTAAGAAGAGGATGAAGGGAAAACAACTCTATACCACAAGCACCCTGCATCAATACCTCACTCTCTTCCGGCTAGGGGTGGTGGGAACCTTCCCTCCTCCAAGCTTGTCAACATGGCGGTTCAACTCAGTGATCACCAGCTCGGCCGATAAGGACAGCTAGCAAAGAAAGGTTTAACACACAATGAAAAACACTTCCAGACACTTCCAACACTGCAACACCCCTCCTCCTTCCCCGCCCAGGTTGTAATACACTGACTAAAAACTGGGTGCATGGGGGACTGGAGACGAGCTGAAGTGTGCCATCATTTTCTAACCTTAAAGATTATTTCCTTCACCATGGCAACAACCTTTGACCTTTGGCTCTCAAGCAGTAGGTCAATGAGGCGCTGCAGTACCTCTTGCTGAGTAATCGGAGACGGCAGGGCAGCAAAGAACTCCGGAGTCACCTGTCAACACAAATGACAATATTACACCAGTGCATTCATTCTTGAGCGTGTGCCATATTTCCTGGTACCTGCAACAGTGCCAGTTCCTGGGGAGGGGGTGTGGTCAGAGATGATGGTGGGGAAGTCCCTAGTAATTGAATGAACAGCTGGCAGGCGTCTGTGTTGGTCTGCAGTAGAGGTGCCATCCCGGGGGTGTAGCCCCCCTCAACCAGCCGCCGCAGCACCAGACCCTCATGTTCACTTAGAGGGAAGTGCTCAGCTGCTACCAATAAACAGGAGAGAGAGGGAAAGAGGAAGAAGTTGCTATAAACAGGAGGGATTAACTATCATAGTGCTTGTGTAGAGATGACGACATAAGCCTAAGTTCAAAACTAGCCTCATACCCAGGTCACATTCAGGTGGCCTGGGAATGAGACATTGAGAATTTGTTACAGTCACAACCTACATGATAGGTCCACTTCCATTGCTTCATCTGATGTGTGTGAGAACTTGTCCAGCAGCTGTTTCAGCAACGGCAGGGTGCCATGCAGTTTAACCTTAGGTCGGAACAGAACAATCAGCGCACGCACGCACGCACGCACACACACACACACACGCACACACACACACACACACACACACACACACACACACACACACACACACACACACACACACACACACACACACACACACACACACACACACACACACACACACACACACACACACACACACACACACACACACACACACACACACACACACACACACACACACACACACACACACCTGGTGTTCCACATTCACCAAAGCAGTGAGCAACATGCACTGGACATGGGCTGGTGCTCCCATGGCTACGATGTGCATCAACACACAATCCAGTATGGCTTCCAAAATGGCCCCCTTTGCTTTCATTTCGACCTTCCTTCTCCCCCTCCTCCCCCTTCCCCTAGGGGTCTGTTCTATTGTCAATGGCTGCAACTCTATCCGTCCCTCTGAACTAAACAGCTTTCCAAACAGCTGCTGTAGATACGTGTGGTCCGCCAAAATTGCTAGCTTAGAGGCACAAATAGAGTGGACAAGATGAAGGAGAGTGTAAGCTTCTTGAGGAGACTTGGAGTCTAGTTTGGTAGCAATGGCTTCGTGAAGGGTGGACAGACAATGCAGGGCTCCGTCTCGAATGGTCTCACAGCTGTTCATCAGAGGGATAAGGAGGGATGGAATAACTGTGTGTGTGTGTGTACGTGTGTGTGTGTGTGTGTGTTGGTGGGTTGGGAGGGGGAGAGGGAAAAGGATGACACACAGGCTGTAGGCTTCACTATCATGCATGCACATGCAACCCTGGTTAGGCTTACCCGGACAAGCGGCTCCGACAAGAGCTAAGAGCGCTGGAATCTCCAACGACTTGAAGTAGGCACAGGCAACATGGAGGCTGCGTGCTTGTATGGTTATAGTGATCCCAACTGAAGGTACTTCATTCTCCATTCCAGTGGAACGGGAATGGGACAGTGTGTGATGGTCTGGTTTGAATTCAGTGGGGGTGGTCCAGATCATGGCCAGAAAACGAAGGAGAGAGCCACACCCAGAAAAGTGACGCTACACAATGTGTGGTAAAGAAATCAAGGCAAGTGTCTCATCGTCATGACAACATGAAAGCTTTGTCCCCAAGCCTTTGCTGCCCCCAGTATTTGATCACTGTCAGTGTGCAAATACGGAGGGAGAAGCTCTGGGGGATCTTGTTACATGCAGTGATGTCAGGTGGACAGAAGGTGGACAATGGAGAGGGTACACAATGAGATATTTCTTCTTCTCCCTCTTTCTCACCTGTATCATTCTCTGCAGCATGTGTCTTCCCGCAGTTGTGACCCTGGTTCCCTCTGCCAGGTCGCTGAGGTGCGTGAGGAGGGAGAAGAGGAGGAGGAGGACTCGATAGTACAGTTGTTCCTCTGTGGCACTACTGGAGTAGTCCAACTGCAGCCACATTACTAGTGAGAGAGGAGGAGGGAGGAGGGAGGAGGAGGGAGGAGGAGGAGGGAGGAGGGAGGAGGAGGGAGGAGGAGGGAGGAGGAAGAGGAGGAGGGAGGAGGAGGGAGGAGGAGGAGGGAGGAGGGAGGAGGAGGGAGGAGGAGGGAGGAGGAAGAGGAGGAGGAGGGAGGAGGAAGGAGGAAGGAGAAGGCAGTGAGAGAACAAGGGAAGAGGAGGGTACACTAGCAGGCTAGCAACATGAACAACGCTTGTGCCTACTTACCAGTTTCTAGATGTTCTGGAATCGCAATGTGTTCTGAGAGGGTGTTCAGTAACCATAGCAACAGGAGGGGGTGTGAGTGTGAGGGGGTGATAGGGTGCTTCTTCTGTACCAGGGAGAGGAACACCGGAGAGAGACTGGTGGGAGGGACGTCTGGACCCTGGTGTGGAGGGAGGGAGGGAGGGGAAAGGAGGGGGGAGGAGGATGAGGTATAGTTATTGAGTACAGCACGGCTCTTCAAAATGGTCCTGCTTGGTTTCCACTTTGCTGAATGCTTCCCATGTAAATATCTGCTGCTACCATGGCAACAACATGGGACCTTTTGCTCCAGTACTTTAATCACTATAGCTCACTATGTGTAAGTAACTAGCTATATACTGTAGATCGGGAAAATGTCGCTGTTAAAATAATTCCACAGTTGAGACCAACTGCGAAAATTTAACACGCGAATAAAAACATTTACGCGACGATGTGTAATGAATAAGCGTGTGTGCACGTCCACACGTCCCGGGGTAAACGTCCGATCGACGATGACTCCTGACAGCCACAACGTTAACAGCTGGCTGGCTCTCCCGATACCCGGTAGTAGATTAAACGCTAGGAACGCTTCAGGCGCTCATCCATTACATAACTGTCAACCATGAAAAAATTGCTCGCGGATCAAACAAACCGCGAAAACTTAACAACATGAAAAATTTTTACGCGAATTATTTTTTAACGTGAAAATTTCCCAATCTACGGTAGCCCATTCAATCAAGTTGTCTTCTGTTGTCCCCTCTCACCTCTAGGTCTGTGCTTGCCAGCTCATCAATATTCTCCTGCACATGTGCCAACAGTTGCAGTACAAGAGGTGAGTGGGTGGAGACAGTTGCCATGGCAACTCCCACAACCGCTAGCAGCGCATAGTAGGGAGGTTGGTTGTGTGGAGAGGACCTGGCTGCAGTCAGAATATTGGACAACTGTGTGTGTGTGTGTGTGTATGTGTGTGTGTGTGTGTGTGTGTGTGTGCACGTGTGTGTGTGTGTGTGTGTGCACGTGTGTGTGTGCACGTGTGTATGTGTGTGTGTGTTTGTGCGTAGAGTGAAATTGCTGAAATAATGATTGACTTGTAGTCACAAAAATTTGCATGTAGACACACCTCAGACACAGAGCGTATGAGATTGGGACTATAAGGTTCGATCAGACAGAGATAATTATAGTCTTGGCTCATGCAGACAATCAGCCAGCATTACCAAGTGTTCCATCCTCCTGGTCTCCAGTCGTGCCAGCTGTTCTCCAAGATGGCAGAACATGGCCTCGTTGGCAGCAGAGAGAGTCTGGGCATTGCTCTTCTTACCACAGCTGGCCTGCCACACTGAAGAGAAACAGTACAAAACCAATAGTGCAGTGTGCACATATGGTGCAAATGTAGCTACCTGCCTATACACAGAAGCAGTTGTAACTAGTGTTGCATCCTGAACTAACCAGTGGAATTTCTCTTACCACACCCTAGCCTCCTCAAGCTCCCCTTGCACTCTAATCTACAAACTTTTCCTCCTCACCTCCTCCCCTCCTCCCCTCCTCACCCCCTCCTCCCCTCCCCACCCCTCCTCCCACACACCTTGTGATGATACCACTTCCTGCAAGCCGCCCAACAAAGGATGATCTCGAGACAGCGCACTAGTAGCAAGCACATTAGCCAGCTGCCCACTAAACTGGTTACCATGGCGACCAACAAACAGCAGCGGGAGTGTTGCAACAATGATATCATCAGCTTTATGGCTGGCCTTCTCCAGGAGGACAGCTGAGGTAAGCATCTCAAGGGCCTGCACTGCACAAGTCTGCCACTCGCTGGAAGATTTCAGGAGCTGTCTCCTTCCCCCCAACAGCTGGATGAGGGAGCTAACAAGGTCATCTGTAGGGAGGTGCTTAAAGAGGAGCTACACATGGAGGGGGAGGAGAGATGAGGTGAGAAAGGTGTAAATTCTTTCAACTTGAAATTAATTCCAAACGTTTTTGTTCCCTCACCTTGGCTCCAAGGTCAAGTGCAGCCTTCACTACACTGGGTTCGTCGTCACTCAGTCTTCCCAGTAGTGTGGAGGAGATGAACTCAGCGTCAGGTATGGGGGAAGATTGCTGATGAAGAGAGAGAGAGTGGGGAGAGAAGGGGAGGGGATGAGAGAGAGTGGGGAGAGAAGGGGAGGGGATGAGAGAGTGGGGAGAGAAGGGGAGGGGATGAGAGAGAGTGGGGAGAGAAGGGGAGGGGATGAGAGAGAGTGGGGAGAGAAGGGGAGGGGATGAGAGAGAGTGGGGAGAGAAGAAATTGGGAAGGAAGGGAATGGGAGGGGGGAGAGTGGGAGGGAGGGAAGGGAGGAAGGAGAGCGAGAAGGGAAGGGAGGGAGGGAAGGGAGGGAGGGAAGGGAGGAAGGAGTGTGAGAAGGGAGGGGGCAAGTGAGCTACAGGACACTGAGTGTCACTGCAACACAGCCAGACAAGAGGACAACTAAACACACACTGGAAGTGTGATGGCTACCTACCTGTCTCTTGTGTCTGAGAGATTGTCCCAGCTGTCTCACAGCCAGGGACCTCACGGTGGGCTCGGGGTGGTGCACCCCCAGGACCAGTGTCCCACTGGAGCCAGGAAGAACCTGCAGAGGACAGCAAACACGTACGTACGCACATTGCCTGCTGATTTATCATGATGATTGCCCATAGCAACCACAAACAAGAAGACAGCTGAACGTATCAAGACACCTCTTTCAGTGGATGAGGGCAACCACCTGACTGGCATGCTAGATGCTCAGAAAGAGGTGTGTAATGTCAAATAAGTGGGGGGTTTTGTAGGAAAAAAATCATTCCCATCTTTTCTTAGTCGCCCCAGTATAGCTGATGAGACTTGGTATCGGCTGAAATGTGTCCTGTTCTTATAGTCACCTGATGTCTGGATCTTGGCAGTGCCAGGGTGACAAACTCGTGCAGCCACCTCATGTGATCGTCACCCTCCTCCTCTCCTTCCTCCTCTTCCTGCTTCTCCCCTCTATCCTCCTCCATTTTGGAATCGGAGCCACATTGTCTGTTTGCCATGGAAACTACAGCTGCTTGAAGAGCCTTGTCCATCAGTTTAGGATATCTGCAGAAAATAAGTTTTTTGAAATGATTGCCCAAAACTCTTGCCCACTATAGTCACTAACATATGCAGTTAAAATCAGAACCACCAATCCCATATAATGATAAAGCCACTACTAACAAAATGAAAGTCTTACAAAACTATTTTCAACCATTACGGTATACCCAGACTGCAGTGGTGGGTTTCACTCACTTGGAGTCTAGGGACTGGGCCAGAGGGGCAATGGAGGGCGAGAGGTTCGAATGTTCCTCCTCTCCACCAGCCGAGAGCTGCTCACACAGTCTGACGTAGCACTCCAAGAGTTGGCTGAGGAAGAGATGAACATGGAGTGTAAAGATTTTACTTGAAGAAAAGTGCAAAGTGCAAAGTTCAGCTAGTTCTCTCAGGCGGCCACCACACACACACCAAAACAGAATCTTACCTTAGAAATGCAGCAACTGTGTCTTCCTCTAGATATATCTCATCAAGTAGTCCCATTATTGTGTCTAGTGATGCACTGCCATGGTTATGGTTGCCATGGAGATGAACAAAATGATCCTCCAATAGGGAAGATAGCAGCAGTTGGAGGAAGGGAGTGATAGAGTGGGCGTGGCACAGCTTGGAGAGGGTTGGTACAAGAGAGGGAGCCCTTTGGAGGTACTTCAGGGTCCTGTGAGTGCGTTTACATTTAGTTATATTCTTCCTATTTTTTAGGAGAGAACAGATAAGGGAGGGAGGAAAGGGATGAGGGGAATGAGGAGCGATAAAGAGCTTACTTCCTTGAGAGGGCTGAGGGCTCCTGAGTCTGACAGAGGACAGCCACACAGGACAGCCCTTCACTGAGCAGCTCCAACCCCAGGTGCTGTAGGAGAGGGTGAAAGTAACTACAACACACACATGCTGACATGAGCAGGTCAGGTGCTAGTCTCAGATCAGATATGGACAGGAAAGAGAGTATTCAGTTTCCTCTATTCCGGACACCTTGGGAATCCAAACTGACCAATGGGGTGTTCTCATTAGTCAGGTTGGGTTGGAATACAGGGGTTCCACTGTACATGTTCAACCATGTGCAGTGTTTCAACTGAGAGTCCCGTACTTGTCGTCATACCTAGCCTTGTTCCCAGGCCATCCCCACCTCCAGTTTGGATTGTTTTTTACATACTTCAAGTGATCAAAAACTGGAGGTGGAGAAGACCTGGGAATGTGGCTAATGCTAATATGAAGTCTCAGACCCACGTACGAGACTATTCAGTTACAGTGGAACCCCTCTATCCCCGACTCCTTGCATGGAACCCCAAAAACTGTCCTGAATACAGCGGTGTCCTCGTGTGTCTCGACTGAGAACCACCCCTGTTGTAGTCGTACCTTGGTAGTTATTTCCAGTAGAGAGCTACACAGCTGTTTCTCCATGGTAACCTTGCTGGCCAGCTGACCCACAATCATGTAGGAGGCAGCCTTATAGTCTGAGGACGAGGACTTCAGGCCCTTCACGATGTAGGGGAGGAGACGAGAGACTAGTTCCTCCGTCACTGTTCCCTTTTCCAATACTGAGACCAGTGTTGAGGAGTAGAGGGCAATCACAGTGCGGGGGGCATTGGAGGGGGGCGTCTGCTTGTGAACCTTGACAGAACAAAGGACCATTTCACAAATAAACACCAGAAATGGTTGATTGGAAATGCAGTGCTGTACTAGGGTCAGTTTTGATAGTGGAGAGGCTGCCTTTTGTGACGGCCTTAGCCAGTGCCACATTGAGGAGGGATCCTTGATTGGAAGCAGCTGCAACACACGGGCAAAGAGCTTTGTCTCATGGTACGGTAAAATGCACTCCATCACTGCATCCACATTGAAGGAATTGATCCGAAACGTTCTGATGAGCCATTCCATACACTTCTGAGCTGGTTTGAGCAAAAAGTAGGTAGAAAGCTTCCTGAGGAAGACACTGATGTTACGGTCCAACTCCTCAAGCACTTCTTGGGTCTGGACAGTGCGTTCAAATTCTTTGCAACTCTCTTGAAAAAGGTTTGTCTCGAAATCGGCAAAACTGTGGTCTATGTTGATCAGTTCTTCCAGGCCGTTCGTCCCGAGAGCGTAGATGGTCTCGATATCGATGTCAGCGGCTTCCTTAGCATCAAACAAGAGCGATGGGCGCTTTCTGGAGACGATCTGCCTCAGAGAAGGCTGCCCGGGAATTGCAAGCTTCTGGAGCTGCTTTGCCAGAGACGTCATCCTACTTGGTCGGCCAAGTGAAGGTCCCACGTGGATACCGTAAATAAATCAGTCTAATTTTACACACTAGAAATACCATTCCATGTAATTGGAAGGAAATAATACAGAGGTACAAACTCTCGGCCACATGCGTACAACACTCTAAGTGTATATGTACATAGAGGGTCGATAATTGGATCGCAGCTCGAAAATGCAAACATGTGCTACAAAAATTAATCACAGCAATAATTAAAAGCACCAACAATATATATCATCAGTACAATGTGAAACTCAATAGTATGTATGTATGTTTAAAAATTCTTACCTACAGAATTTACTTCAACCTTAGTTCAATGTCTTTCATAAACATCTTTTCATCAGTCCACTTATCTGAGATGATCACTAGTTTAATCTGCGTACGGAAGCAGGAAATGTATGTGTCGTAATTTCTGAGGCGTTCTGCGTTTGGTGCTAGCTCTGCCGTATTTAGTAGAACTCCAGATGGCAAAACTACGACAACCATTGGCCACTCAACACCATCAAGATGAGTGGAATCCTCTCTAGTGGGTGAGTTCAATAAGGTCACTTTCCCCTCATCACAGTTCATGAATAGTTCTGGATCCTCACCAAACGACCAAATGGGAATATTGGCACTCTTTAGGCGTGCCTCTAGTGACGGTGTCACACTGAGCGATTCCATAGTACGGACAGCAAAGTTTACAATGAGAATGTCAGCGGGGTTGAGCACGAGCTTCTTCATTTTGTGAGTCAAAGTTTGTGGGATTGGGCTGTTTAGAGTGCTATTAACAAACTTCAAACACTTGTCGTACATACCATCAATACTATCTGCAGTAGCCCACATTATAGGCAACCCTTCCAGGGAGTGACCAAGTATCTCTTTAGTGCCATAAGGGTGTGAACGCCCTTGATAAAAAGCACTGTAACCCCTCTCGAGGTTAATGATGGTATTGGTAGCTCTTATGACTTGAGTGATGCGGCTAACAACTCCACCATTATTCTCCAAAACATCTATAAGAGGTTTGGTGCGTACTTCATATTTCTTAGTACTTTGATCATAGTCAAACACTGAGCTTATCCACACATAACCAGGAATTTTGGCAACCAATTCCACAATTATCTCCTGCTCAGATGGTCTAGCACCAATCCAGTACTCGTCGATAAAGACATGGTCGTATTCGCCACTTGCCATCATTTCCCGAAGTTTTGCCTTGGTTTCTTCCAACAATTCTGGGTTCTTTTCCTCTAGTAAAATTGTCATGACTTCAACAGAAGACTCGAACTTCCTGAAGAACCTCTTCATCTGATAACTCAAAAAGGGACGCCTCTGTGGATCTGGAGACCCATTGCCCATTATGTACAAGATCTTTTTTGCTATTTTACAAGCCTTCATTTCCCTTTCCAACTGTAGGGCTTTGAATTTCAACAATTCTGTTTTACCAGTGCCAGGTGCGCCGATTATCACCTGTTTCATGGGCCCTTCGAACACTGCCAGTTGATCGGTGGTCATAACAATTGGTAGCTTGGAATACTCCACTCTAAGCTTACAGGTGAGCGATTCAAATATTTCCTTGTCAAGCTCAGTTGGCTCATCCCCCTCCATAAACTTATACCTATAGAGGTGTTGATCGAGTCTGTTGTAGTCTTCGACTGAAGCCAGCTTTGAGAATGGAAATCTCTCTAGCTTAGTTGACTGGTCAGTAGCTTTCCACTGTGTCAACATGGGTTGCAACCCCCGAATGGCATTGATGAACACTACTGTGTGCTTAACAAAAAGAAGGTACTTCTTGGCAAACCCTCCAGCCAGCATTACATCTAGCACTGATGCCGCTCCCAAAACATATTTGCTATGCTTTAGAATATTATCGAGGAGACTGATGCCTTTGTCGCTTTCAAGTTGTTGACTCTTTAATCCATGCTCTTTCACAAAGGTTGCTTTCAAGGCGGGCCCTTCTGCTTCATTCCCAAAGTCAAAACCAGTGTCCATTTTGTCAAGAACATCCCAACACCAGGACCAGAAGTTGGGAAATTCTTCCTCTAAAACTCGTGGATAGCTTCGGAATCCTTGTTCAAGGTGTCTGAAATTATCCAGGGTTGGGCTGAGATCAGCAATGTAATCGCTGTCTGTCACTGGACCGAGATGACGGACCATCAAAGTGTACGATAATGCTTGTTCATAAGCTCTTTCAGTTTGTGGTACCATCTTGTCCATGATTGTAGTTTCAAACGATTCTCTCCACCATTGTTCAAATGACTCTAAATTTTCCAAGTCGTCTTCAAACAGCAGAAGGGTATCGTCTTGCAGGCTTTTGAAAGCTTTTCGGTCAAATGTTAATTTCTTGGTTGATGGCACTGCAATTACTTTCTTGTGAGGAAGACGGATGTCTTCTTCCTTGGTTTCTTCTTTCTTGGTTTTGTCTTTCTTGGTTTCGTCTTCCTTGGTTTCTTTTTTCTTGTTTTTTTCCCTCTTGGTTCCGTCTTCCTCCTTCGGGTTAGCAAATTGTTGAATGAACTCATGGCTAGCTTTGAGCTGCTTCTCAGCATCATAGATTTTGTTGTTTTGGATGTCCCTGTTGTTCTTCACCTCAATGGCTATCACTCCAAGACTATGATGGAAGACAATGAAATCAAACTCATTGGTGGTTGACTGAAGACTAGGGACTTTGTAGTCTGGAGTGGACCTCGTGTTCCATTTCACCACGTCCTTCAAGTGAAATCCATTAACAACGAACATGCCAATCTTCTTTACTCTTCCTAGCTCCTCTAAACGTTTGTAGACAATGCTCTCTCCTAGATCACCTCTGTCAGTGTAATGTACTGGCCCTTCGAGGGCTACTTGAATAGCTTTGGTTTTTTTGGGGGTGAAGACAGGTGGTATCATGTACGTCTTTCGACCATCCTTCCAGTTAGGAAAACGCTTGTATAAAAATTGATGAGGGGCTCCAAGGTCCTTTAACGTTGTCACCTGTAAAGACATTGCAAAATCTGTGATCAACATGTTTTACGATGCCCAAAGATGATGCAGGAATATAAAATAATATAACTAGGCGATGTAGAGCACTGTGGGGCAAGTATAAGCAAGCAATACATTGTGACATTGAAATGTTATATAGCTAAGGCTTTACCAGTGAAGTGTCAGGTCATAGAACACAGGCCGTGGCATGTAGCTAAACAAGATTTGTCAGTCTACTGTCTGCAAAGGTGCTTAACAGCTTAGAGAAAATCGCCATGGTTGCAGAGGATAGTTTGTCATGGGGGGTACCATACAATGGAGCCATTTGTTCTTCCGTACTGCAAGCGATGGAAAGCTGGGTGGGGCCTGGGAACGAGGCTACAGCTAACTGCATGTAGGCTAAGTCTGAACACAGCCTGGCTTATCATGCATAGTCCTTACTTGAGGCACCTTAGAGAAATAGCAGATGGGAGTCACCACGCATCAACTGTGAAGCAGAATCTCAGCTGCCTTCTGCATTCAGCCTGTCTACACAACTGTTAGCCCTTGTATACATACAGTAGATATGCTCCAGTTGCCTATTCCGAATGTTGCTACAACAGGTGCGCACGCTCCGACTGTTCTTCCTGCCTGTATTCGAAATTTCATAAGCGTCATCTTTGCCACCCGGCTGCCAGAGAAATCAAGTTGTAGGAAAATCTTACGGCCTGCATGCAGCCTGTGGTTATCACATTAAATTACAGCATCAAAAACATACGGAATGAAGTACGACACATGATACATATGAAAGTCCGCCATTCAACTCAGGGGCTTGTTCGCGCTTGACCCAATTAACTACCAAAACAAAATGGCTGTTTTGGCCAAGTCTCTGATTACTACAGTTGCATGACCATCCTTCCAAGAATTCAAAGAATGTAGTGGTTGTAAAAAGAAAAAAGTGGGAGGCTAATATAGTTTACTCAAGTATTCAGTAGGAGTGAATTATTCAAATACCATACTGTTGATTAGGCCACTATTTGGAGCATTCAGTCGAAATATCGGCAAGTTACTTTCCAAGCTCAAGTTGGTAACAGATAACCTTCTCTTTCATTTAGGTCGCATATTAGCCGCACGCTTTTTTGGGACCCGCTTTTGCTAGCTCATGCATTATCGCCATTATTGTGTACTTTTTGATCTCGTGCTCGGTATGTGTCAGTACTGCTGAGTTGCATGTCGATTTGGAACTACTCAGCGCACTGTAGGCTAGCTATAATATGTCTCCTTCCCGAAACATCGGAGCGCTCACCCCACAGATGCCACATTTCGTGCTTCTTTTACAGAGGGTGTGGCCGCTTGAGTCCAGGAGCCAAACTTTTATTGCGGTCGATGAATAATTGCATAATGGTAATGGCCGCCCATTCACATGAACTTTAGAGAAAGTCCCTGATGAGAAACCAATTTTCAACAAATAGTGGCCTTAGCATGCAAGCATACTAACAAAAATTAACTTTGCCAAAAGTTTTTGCAGTGAATAGGCAAGGTCAGAGAAAGCATTGGATCTCCAATGTCAGTGCATACTGGTTATGTGACGTCAAGTGCATGAAGCAATCTGATTGGAGTGCAAACATTGTGGCACTCGGAACAAAAATGTAATAAGCTGTGGACCAGAAAAATAGTCTGGGAATGAGACTACATGAGGGTTTAGTAAATTCATCACCTGTCCTGCTATGTCCTTGACAGGGGTTGACTCTAAGCCTGCCATACTCGGCACACTTCCTCAACTTTAGCAACATCCAAGTCAGTCAGACACGTCCTTCTCTTTCACCAGATATGATGTTAAGTAGATGCCTAAAATGTGTAGCACAATGAAGCTTTTCCCATTCCTGGAACACAAAAAAAAAATCAAAAATTTATCCGAGGACACACCAACACAGGGACATGCATGACCCGCTACATCACAAGCCCCACACAAGCGTAAGGAATAATTTACACAGCTGCGGCATACTCTTCTCTATTATCTATGGCTGCAGACAGTTTTCTCCGGCGAAGCCTAACCTGCTTTCTTGAACCGGCGCAGCAACTTCACCTCCATGCTCCGCCCCGATCTTTATCTGTGATCACGATCACGTGCTTCCTCGCATGCAGCGCAGGCCGGCCTCCCCCGTTTTACCTTCCGTACGGGAGGGGAAGACTCGGACTGGGCCTAATAGAGATGAGGCTACCTATACCCATGCAGATTTTCCATCCCACAACGTCTCACAGCCGTTTGTAACTGCATCAATTCACCAACACAAGATTCCAAGTGAAGTTTACTTGTTTGGCATGTTTTAGTTAGCAGTACAACCTGCCCATTTCCAGGGCAGGAGCCAGCCAGCAAGGACAGACACTGCATCACCACTCTGTTCCCACACATGCAAACTGTAACAGGTCTTGAGATACTTGGTGTATATCCTGTAAGAAATGCACAAGGGATCCCTACAGGTCAAGGAAAAAAAATACACCTCAATTGGAAAGAAAAAAATACATAGTAACGAATGAATGAATGATGTAGGGGAGGAGACGAGAGGCTAGTTCCTCCGTCACTGTTCCTTTTTCCAATACTGAGACCAGGATTGAGAAGTAGAGGGCAATCACAGTGCGGGGAGCATTGGAGGGGGATGTCTCATTTCACCTACTCTCATTTCGCCTACTAAGGACATCGACCAATTTGTGTCATTTTGCCTACTCAACATATAATTACATAACAAGTATACATATGGTATACCTAGTGACATTTTATGATTTGACCTATGAACTTGTGTGTCAGTGATGTCTTTAGTGATCATACCTCAAAGGAATTAATCTAGTGGAGTTTACATCCAACTTAGTTTCTATATATTCAAGAATATGTATCAGGTGTGTCTGCACATACTAATCTAAGATTTACCTAGTAATTTGTGAGTATTTCGGTAATTATATGTTCAGTAGGCAAAATGACACAAATTGATCCCTAGTAGAAATGCTACAAAAATTAATCACAGCAATAACAAACCTCAATACAGTGAGTGTGCATGTATGTTTGTTCAAAGCTATTTACCTACAGAACAGAAATCATTTTTTCTTAAACAACTTTTGTTCAATGTCTTCTAGAAACATCTTTTCATCAGTCCACTTATCTGAGATGATCACTAGTTTAACCTGCGTACGGAAGCAGGAAATGTATGTGTCGTAATTCCTGAGGCTTTCTGCATTCGGTGCTAGCTCTGCCATATTTAGTAGAACTCCAGATGGTAAAATAACGACTACCACTGGCCACTCGACACCATCAAGATGAGTGGAATCTTCTCTTGTGGGCGAATTCAATAAGGTCACTTTCCCCTCACTGCAGTTCATGAATAGCTCTGGATCCTCACCAAACGACCAAATGGGAATATTGGCACTCTTTAGGCGTGTCTCTAGTGACGGTGTCACACTGAGCGATTCTATGGTACGGACAGCAAAGTTTACAATGAGAATGTCGGCGGGATTGAGTGTGAGGTTCTCTGTTTTGAGAATTGAAGTTTGTGCAATCGGGTCTTTCAGAGTGCTATTAACAAACTTCAAACACTCGTCGTACATACCATCAATACTATCTGCAGTAGCCCACATTATAGGCAACCCTTCCAGGGAGTGACCAAGTATCTCTTTAGTGCCGTAAGGGTGTGAACGCCCTTGATAAAAAGCACTGTAATTCCTCTCAAGCTTAATGATAGTATTTGTAGCTCTTTTGACTTGAGTAATGCGGCTAACAACTCCGCCTTTATTCTCCACAGCATCTATAAGAGGTTTGGTGCGTACTTCATACTTCTTAGTACTTTGATCATAGTCAAACACTGAGCTTATCCACACATAACCAGGAATTTTGGCAACCAATTCTAGAATTATCTCCTGCTCAGGTGGTTTTGAGCCAATCCAGTACTCGTCGATAAAGACATGGTCGTATTCGCCACTTGCCATCATTTCCCGAAGTTTTGCCTTGGTTTCTTCCAACAATTCTGGCCTTTCTTCCTCTAGTAAAATTGTCATGACTTCAACCAGAGTAGACTTGGACTTCTTGAAGAACCTCTCGATCTCATAACTCAAAAAGGGACGCCTCTTTGGATCTGGAGACCCATTGCCCACTATGTATAAGACCTTTTTTGATATGTTACAAACCTTCATTTCGCTTTCCAACTCGAGTGCCTTGAATTTCAACAATTCTGTTTTGCCAGTGCCAGGTGCACCGATTATCACCTGTTTCATGGGCCCTTCGAATACTGCCAGTTGATCAGTGGTCATAACAATTGGTAGCTGGGAATACTTCACTCTCAGCTCACAGGTGAGCGATTCAAAGGTTTCCTTGTCAAGCTCAGTTGGCTCATCCCCCCCCTCCATAAACTTATACCTATAGAGGTGTCGATCGAGTCTGTTGTAGTCTTCGACTGAAGCCAGCTTTGAGAACAGAAGCTTAGTTGACTGGTCAGTGGCTTTCCACTCTGTCAACATGGGTTGCAACCCCCGAATGGCATTGATGAACACTACTGTGTGCTTAACAAAAAGAAGGTACTTCTTGGCAAACCCTCCAGCCAGTGTTACATCTAGCACTGATGCCACTCCTAAAACATATTTGCTATGCTTTAGAATATTATCGAGGATCTTGATGCATTTGTTGCCTTCAAGTTGTTGACTCTTTAATCCATGCTTTCTCATAAAGGTTGCTTTCAAGATGGGCCATTCTGCTTCATTCCCAAAGTCGAAACCAGCGTCCATTTTGTTAAGAACATCCCAACACCAGGACCAGAAGTTGGGAAATTCTTCCTCTAAAACTCGTGGATAGCTTCGGAATTCTTGTTGAAGGTGTCTGAAATTATCCAGGGTTGGGCTGAGATCAGCAATGTAATCGCTGTCTGTCACTGGACCAAGATGACGGACCATCAAAGTGTACGATAATGCTTGTTCATAAGCTCTTTCAGTTTGTTGTGCCATCTTGTCCATGATTGTAGTTTCAAATGTTTCTCTCCACCATTGTTTAAATGACTCTAAATTTTCCAAGTCCTCTTCAAACAGCAGCAGGGTATCATCTTGCAGGCTTTCAAAAGCTTTTCGGTCAAATGTTAATTTCTTGATTGATGGCAGTGCAATTACTTCCCTGTGAGGAAGAGGGATGTCACTATCCACTGACACGTCAAAGTCAGCAAATTCTTGAATGAAGTCAAGGCTAATTTTGGGCTGTTTTTCACCAGAAATTATGTTGTCGTTCAGGAAATGTTTCACTTCAATCGCTATCACTCCCAGAGCATGATGGAAGATGATGAAATCAAACTCATTGGTGGTCCCTGACTGCAGACTAGGGACTTGGTAGTCCAGAATACATTCTTTGTTCCATTTCACCACATCCTTCAAGTGAAATTTATGAACAACAAACATGCCAATCTCCTTTGCCTTTCCTAGCTCCTCTAAACGTTTGTAGACAAGATTCTCTCCCAGCTCACCTCTGTTAGTGTAATGTATGGGCCCTTCGAGGGCTAGTTGAACAGTTTTGGTTTTGGGAGTGAAGACAGGTGGTATCATGTACGTCTTTCGACCATCCTTCCAGTTAGGAAAGCGCTTATATAAAAACTGATGAGGGGCTCCGAGGTCCTTTATCAGTGCCACCTGTAAAGACATTGCAAAACCTGTGATCAACGTGTTTTACTACACCCAAAGATGCAGGAATAAAAAAATAGGCAAGGTCAGAGAAAGCATTGGATGCCCAATGTCAGTGTATAGTAGTTATGTGACATCAAGTGCATGAAGCAACCTGATTGGAGTGCCAACATTGTGGCGCTCAGAACGAAATAAGCTGCATGTGGACCAGAAAAATAGTCTGGGAACGAGACTACAGGTTTAGTAAATTCATCACCTGTCCAGCTACGCCCTTGACAGGGGTTGCGAGAACCTCAGCAACCTCTAAGTCTGCAGTGCGCATGCTCACTACACCCTCAGACATGTCCTTCTCTTCCACCAGATATGATGTCAAGTGGATGACAAGAATGTGGAGTGCAATGAGTGTAAGTTTTTTTGCCATCCCTGAATACAAGAACAGAGAATTAGCCATACAAAATCCGAGGACACATGTCCCGCTACAACACATGTCCCACACAAGCGTGCGGAATATTTTATATACTATCATAAGACTACTCTTTTCTATGGCTGCAGATAGCTTTCTCCGGCGTAGCCTAACCTTTCTTGAACAGCGCAGCAATTACGCCTTCTGACACTTTTCCATGAGCCATGTTGCTCAGCGCTTCGCCCCGATCGTAATCTGCTGTCTTTGTGCTGTAATCTGGTTCCCAGGCTCACCGAGTCGCTCGAGGGAAGAGCCTGGGAACCAGGTTATGCTTTCTGCACATAGCCTCGTTCCCAGGCTCTCCGGAACGCGAAATGTACAACTTCAATTTCGCGTTCCGGAGCGGAGCGGAGGAGCCTGGGAACGAGGCTATTCTATGGTAGCCTCGTTCCCAGGCCTTCGATCACAGCTAACGCGGTGGAAGGCCTGGTAAAACTCCTACGTAGAATGACGTCAGGTAGACGTCTGGAGGCGTGGCACTTCCGGTCTTTGCCAAGGAACGCTACAACAGCTCGCTCATAACAACCGGACAATCGACATCGAGCAATCTTGGTGAAGCTCCTCGTGTTCAAAAAGCCGTCTCAGCCACGAAGTGTGCAGAGTTCTGAAGCCAGGAATTAAAGCCGTGTTTTCGACCAGCTTCAATCGTTTGTACGGTTTTAGCTGCGCTGCGTTGACTTGTGTCACCAGGAGCTTGTGAGCGTCGCTTCGGTACAACTGTGAGCGCCTTTCTGAACACAAGGAGCGTCACCAAGGCTGCTCGATATGGACCGTCGAGTAGTTGTGAACGCGCTATTGTAGCGTTCTTTTGCATAGACCGGAAGTGCCACGCCTCCAGACGTCTACCTGACGTCATTCTACGTAGGAGTTTTACCAGGCCTTCCATGGATCCACCGCGTTAGCTGTGATTGAAGGCCTGGGAACGAGGCTAATTCTATGGTGGTCCAGTAGTGCACTAGCCTCGTTCCCAGGCTCCTCCGCTCCGGAACGTGATATTGAAGTTGTACACGCGTACGCGGAGAGAGCCTGGTATTTATTCTCACGTGAGAACCCTCAAAGGTTGAGAGGGGGTAGCTCGTAGAGAGACCTTAATTGAGCGTGGGCGTACCCGAGACTCAGAACAGGAAAAAGAGTGAAGGTAGCGGCCAACTTACTACATGTATCTAGTTATCGGGGGTTGAATATCATACACACCGAGCATTGAACGCACAGTTGGTTGAAAAACGCGCAAAACGTTGCCTTTCTGTTTTAGTCCTATTTCGATTACGTCATGCCCTACGTAGAATAGATACCAGGCTCTATACAATGCATTCGTGGTGCACGCTCCTCGATTGGCCGATTTGCCAAAGCAGTTTCACCAGTTGATCTGGTAACTGCGGAGACGAACTTTCTGTCATGTTAAATTTTGATCCCGTTATTTCTCCCTTTTTTATTGCACTGTACCTTCAAATAGTTTTGGGTATTTTGTTTTATATATATAATAATATTTTCCACAACTCGCGTTCCGGGAGAGCCTGGGAACGAGGCTAGTAGTGTACTCCGACGTCGCGTCCGCAGCGGGACCGCCTAGCCTCGTTCCCAGGCCCCGCCCAGCTTTCCGTCGCTTATTAGTACGGAAAAGCGGGAGAGGGCCTGGTATCTTTTCTCACGTGAGTGACGTCAGGATAGAATTAGAAAGGAGGGTAGAAAGGGTTTAATTGTGCGTGGGCGCACCGGGCCCAGAACAGCGAAAAGAGCCAAGGTACCAGGTAACTTACCACACGTATCTAGCTAGCGGGAGGCGACTGTCTTACACACCAAGCGTTGAGCGTGTAGTCGGTTTAAAATACGCGAAACGCAGCCTGTTAGTTCTGCAAAATTTCGCCATTTTCCGATTACGTCATGCTCACGTGAGAAAAGATACCAGGCTCTGTTCCGTACTGCAAGCGACGGAAAGCTGGGCGGGGCCTGGGAACGAGGCTAGGACCGCCCATGTTCTGCATTATGTCCGCAATGTTTCCGCAGTCTTTCCGCACTATTTCCGCAGCATCTCCGCAGTGTTACCGCCTTGAAGCTTAGTCCCCGCACTGTTCCCGCGGTCTTTCCGCAGTCTTTCCGTACCGTTCCCGCAGCCTTTCCGCATTGTTGTTTCCGCAGTTCTAGGGTCTTTTTGAACTTCTGCAAGTGCTTGCCAGTGTCACCAGAGCGGGGGTTCCCGCTCTATTATCTATGGTGTCACGTGCATGATTATATATCTGAAGAGCATAGCTTAGCCAAAGAGAGTTTGATGGCGAGAGCTAGCCTGTGATGATGAGGTGTTGTGATTGTGGTGCTGCAACTTGAGATCGCATGCTAATATACGGTTGTTGACAAATTACTTCTATATTCATGGGGCGTGACGGTCGTATCAGCTGAGGATATTCATTGGAGTGTTTACAGAGTTCGTAGCATTAGAAAAGGTATACAATTAAGTTGTGTGCATGGTCTTATGTGCCAACTGCATGCAACAGTCATGAGGATGATACCTACCGTATATGGCCCACCAAGGCATAATATGGTACACCTAGTTAACTTCAAATGGATATATATGAGGCTATCATTTTCTGCGTAGTGTTGAAAAGGCATTATGATATTGTCTGGCATTCACATCCACACACTACAGAAGCAGTTGTTTTTTGTACTATACATGATAGCCTGGGTGTGTCGATACATTTCCATTTAGCTGAACCAAGAGTGCCGGCATGATGACATCATTTAATATGACTGCATGTCTTCCATGCTATATAGGCAGGAGCTGCTGAACATGCTGTGTGGGTACAAGCGGTGAAGAAAGCAACTCCACCTTTGATTCATCCCCATTTCAATGAACATGCCTCCATTGAAGTCCATGTCCTTATAAATTCACACATTGAAACATGCATGTCTTAAAATTGTGTTCGTGCATGATACTGGTAAATAAACTGATCATGAAAAGCTTTGGGGACAACTAATTGAAACTGGACAGTAGTGTGTATGATGGATGTAAAGTTGATATATGTGATTATGCATGGTATGAAAGAACGAAGAATAGTCATGCATGCAGTCATCATGTTGACTGCATATAATTTCCATCACTTGCTTGAAAGAAATAACCAGTGAGTATACATAAATACCAAGCAAACACTACAGAATTTATTAGTGAAAGTATGCATAGGTTTATATGACACAAGGTATTAACTAACTAGCAACACTATCACTCTTTGGTCGCTCAGAGTCTCTACCACAGTCTTCTCACTCAAATGAACCTGCCTAAACAAGAGAAACGCTCTGCTGTGTAGCTATACTGCATGCAGTTCCTGACTAAAAGAAGACTGCGGAAGTACTGCGGCATCAGTGCGGAGACACCGCGGGGACAATGCGGAAAGACTGGGGAGATGCATATATGTGCTAAGGCCAGGAAGCTAGTTGGGATGTTGCACAGACAGTTTTATAGCTGGGCTGACTCCAACACCCTGCTGCTTATCTATCGTACATGCATAAGACCTCACTTGGAGTATGCCTGCCAACTCTGGGACCCATTCTTGAACAAGGGCATGCAGTCACTGGAAGCTGTGCAAAAATTTGCTTGTAAAGTCTGTCTCAAGCAATGGGACTTGGACTATGACAGTATGTTGCAACTGCTCAACCTCCCCCGTCTGTCAGTTCGTCGTAAATATCTTAAGCTAACTGCAATGTACAATATTGTTAGTGGTCATATGGACTTCCCATCTAGTATCTTTGTACAAAGTAATTTACCATACCACCTTAATCGTACAAGTACGTTTAATTTTACTAGACCTTTTGCACATACTAATTACATGTATCACTCATTTGTACCTTCTGTAATCTCCTCCTGGAACAATTTGCCTGACTCAGTTAAATTATGTTCTTCTATCTCCTCCTTTAAAAGATCCTTGTTGTATCACTTTGAGGCACATGTCTCACATTAGCTATCAGCTATACTCATGTTGCCTTTGTCATTTATGACATAGATTTTATATAAAAAATAAAAAAAAGCTGCGGAAACGGTGCGGAAAGACTACGGAGTAGTAACAATGCGGAAATACCGCGGGAACAATGCGGAAAGATTGCGGAGATGCTGCGGAAACGGTGCGGAAAGACTACGGGAGTAGTGCGAACATAGTGCGGACAAAATGCGGTGCATCTGCGGTCCCGCTGGGACGCTACGTCAGAGTGCACTCCTGGGCCACCATACTATTCTGCACATGCGCATAAACTGGCCTAGTCTCGTTCTCAGTCGCTGAGTCTGGGAACGAGACTAGAACTGGCCCTGCGGCTTACATGATATGATACTAAACAAGATGTAGGTGTACGTGTGTAATTAACGATTGTGAGTGAACCAATTCACTGCTCTACTTTCCCTCCAGATTTGCAGGCAGTAGTGTTGGTGTGCTCTGCAGGAGACTCCTTCACTTGCAACGATGCCAGCACCAGCTGATTCCAATGGTCGTGGAACAGACAGTGAGGAAACATGCTGCCTTTTTCTAGTGACAGGAACATGTCTGGTAACAGTGTTAATAGGTTGTTCATTATGCCATACCAATAGGGAAAGGGTTAGGACAAGGATTGGGGTGGGGCTAATTTTCATAATGTTTTTTGCAGGGCAGAGGAGAGCGGGCTTATGACATCTTTTCTCGTCTCTTGAAGGAGAGAATCATCTGCCTCATGGGACTTGTGAGTAATAATGTTTCTCTCAATCAAAACATCTTTCTGCTGTAATCCTCAAGCTGTTGAGGACATACTGTCATTTCTGTATTTTTATGTTGTGGTCTGGGAATGATTTTCAATGTGGAATTGTATACTTGTGTGTAGGTCACTGATGAGTACTCCAGTCTGGTAGTGGCACAGTTGCTCTTTCTGCAGTCCGAGGACACCCGGCAACCCATTCATATGTACATCAACAGCCCGGGTGTGTGTGTGTGTGTGTGTGCTTCATTCCCAGGTCTTCCCCGTTTTTCGCCACTCTTCCGCTTCCGTGTATTATACTGAACGCAAACCGAAGAACAAAAATGGGGGAGGCCTGGGAACAAGGCTATGTGGTGTGTGTGTATAGCTTCGTTCCCAGCCTCCACCCAGCTTTCTGTTGCAGTACGAGGAATGAGGCTGTGTGTGGGTGTACAGTTGTATGTTGCTGCATTCTCTATATACACATACTGTTATCTCTCTCTCTTGCACACATGTATGCACATACCCCCTCCCCTCCCCCCCCTCCCACACGCAGGTGGCTCGGTGACAGCGGGCCTAGGTATCTATGACACAATGCAGTATATACAACCACCAGTGGCGACCTGGTGTGTTGGTCAGGCGTGTAGCATGGGAGCATTCCTGCTGGCTGCCGGAGCCTGGGGTATGCGGCACTGTCTCCCCCACTCTCGAGTGATGATACACCAGCCCCACGGTACTGCTGGGGTGAGTGACGGTACACCAGTCCCACGGTACTGCTGGGGTGAGTGACGGTACACCAGTCCCACGGTACTGCTGGGGTGAGTGACGGTATACCAGCCGGTGAGTGACGATACTCCAGCCCCACGGTACTGCTGGGGTGAGTGACGGTACACCAGCCCCGCGGTACTGCTGGGGTGAGTGACAATACTCCAGCCCCACAGTACTGCTGGGGTGAGTGACGATACTCCAGCCCCACGGTACTGCTGGGGTGAGTGACGCCCCCATGGTGCAAGGGAGACATTGAGAGTGACTGGGGAGGAATGTAACTGGTTATTGGTGAAATACTGATGTATGGACCTCTTGCTGCACAGGGCCAAGCCTCTGACATTGCTATTCAAGCCGAGGAGATCCTCAAGTTGAAGAAAACATTGAATGAGCTCCTGTCAATGCACACAGGACAGCCGTTGGCCATCGTTGGTAAGATGACTCTCTGACTACTGTAGAACCACTGTAAGACCTTCCCCCCTCTTGCAGTGGAAGGCCATACCCTCATTTTCTCTCCCCCACTCTTCAGAGCAAGCTACTGAGAGAGACAAGTTCATGTCGCCCCAGGAAGCCAAGGAGTTTGGGATTGTGGATCAAGTACTGCACCACGGCCGACCCTTGGCCAGTAGTCAGCAATAAGAATAGCAAAATCATTTCAGCGACTGGTTCGTCATTTACATCTCACATTCTTGAACAATGAGTACAGAAGTGATGTATTGAAAGTGTGCACTGAAAGCAGCTCCAAATACTCTCTCCCCTGGCAATACCTCATGTAAATAAAAAAGAAGAAAAAATTTGGGGGGGGGGGGGGGGGTGGCTGGGCCTAGAGATGTGGCTACCTATACCCATGCAGGTTTTTCATCCCAAAATGTCTTGCAGCACTTTTTAAATTGCACCAATTAACCAACATGAGATTCCGAGAGAATGCATAACTATATTATGCATGATTTAGTTAGCAGCCAGTACAACCTACTTCCAGGACAGGAGCAAATAAGGTAGCTACACTGTCGTTCTGTTCAGTTTCCCACACATGCCAATTGTATCAGATCTTGCAATACTAGTGGTGTATATACTGTGAGGTGCACAAACGATAATACTGCAGGTCAGGAAAACAATAAAACGGTGCTGTGACTAACCAGTACAAAAACAGAGTGCACTGGAAAATAATTTGGAAAAGTATCAACTTGTGCAAACCCTATGTTAAGTATTGTTGGTGGCCTATGAGCTTGGTATAGCCTACAGCTTCCAGGCGTTCCGCATCATGAGGTCAAAGTACGCATCGTTGTCTACTGAGGCACTCACACCTGAGTAGTAGTTGAGGAATTCCTCACGTGTGACCTGGGAGGGGAGAAGGGTGGAGGGGAGGAGGATGGAGGGGAGGAGAGGGGTGTGCATGGGAGAGGGAGGTAAAGTATTAGTTATGCAGGTGTCACGTAGGGGAAGGAGAGGGAGGTTAGAACATCCTGCCTCAGGTGAAAATAAAAGAGACATAAGGCAAATAAGAGAAAGAGAAAAACTGGCTTTTAAGTTTCTCTCATCAAAACCTGCCTCAATTAATTTTGAGAGGAAGGTGGGCAGTGGACTCTAGACAACCAACTCTAACATGAGAAATAACAAACATTAACAAACACAGGTTCCAGTGGCAAGCTGACTGACCTTTCCATCAGGATCATCTGGTGAATCAAAGCTGTCCAGAAAAGAGCGAAACACTTGTTCCTCTGTCCACTCTCCATTGACGTACTTCCGGTGGTGACGAGCATTGTACACTCTGAGGAAAGAAGGACAATCACAACTTAAATTGATGGTATACCGTATAGCGGGAAACTTTCGAGGGAGAAAACTTTCACGGATTGCTCGCTAGTGTCGCCACCAAAAGATGCCACACCCCCCAACTTCGCGGAGAGAAAACTTTCGCAAATAGCTACAAAACCTCGAAATTCGCGAAAGTCTTCTGCTATACGGTATACTATATACCCAAAAATCATTTTGAGGGATGTTGAAATATCACTAACACCTTAAACTGATAACTGATAAGATCTGATCATAGTAAGTCCAATCAGTCCCGCTAATGTGACAGGCTCGCCCCAATCAGTACGCTCTATTCTCCAGTCAATTCATTTTGAAAGACTTGGCGCTCTCATGCATGTACCAGGCTTTCCCCACCTTTCTGTACTGCAAAAGACGAAAAGCTGAGCAGGACCTGGGAATGAGGCTAGCTCAGCGTCTGAATGTGAACAATGCAGACTCTCAACTGACAAACTCATTTGGACATGCCCTAAAACTTATTGGAAGGTGTTAGAAGTAAACAGAAATTATCCCGTCACCCCATCCTCACCCCTTGAGGTCTTCAATGGTGATCACTCCATCTCCGGTCTTATCCAGCTTGTGGAAGGCCTTTGCAATGATCTCTTTGCGAGATTTACTCATGGGGGGCTGAAGGGCAGAAGAGATCACACAATGCACACACTTAGCCTCACCCCCACATCTTCAGACCCCACACTTGCAGTACTAACACATGGTCTCATCACATGTGTGAGGATGGTGTCAGGTGGACACCTGGAGGTGTGGCACTTTCGGTCTTTTAATGGACAAATTCAGAAATGCCATGCCTCCAGATGTCTACCTGTTGTTAGCACTGCAAGTGAAGGGGTGGGGTCAGAAGGTCTAGTAACAGGCTGTATCACACCACGATCAGTATCAGACACACGCACACACACACACACAGACAGACAGACAAAAAACAGAGGGAGAACAATTTCTCATGTAACCGTAAATAGAGTTATGCTCGAGTTGTAGAGTAGAACTTTAAACTTATCACAACACAGCAGATATACTCAGAATATCCTCCCACATGTGAAATTATTGTGAGTGCAGCCACTGAGTGTGATATTGAATGTAGCGTCTATCTCACCCTTAGGTTTTCCAGAAATTCGTCAAAGCTGACAGTACCATTTCCATCCTTGTCGAACCTTGCAAATAGAGCCTTGGCTTCCTGCAATGACACAAAACATTTGCTAAATCAATATCCGCCCTGTTATGTCTTAAAGTGCATATAGACCCTTTGTAAACAGGCACAGCAAAGAATTAATGTTGTCAAAAGTTGCATGCAATTTTGGAAGCCTATACATGCATGTAATACCATTCTCCTCAAGTGCAGGGTGTATATAATGGCGCTATAGATAGTTTCTAAATGTCAGTTACCATAGATCGGGAAATTTTAACGTTAAAAACCATTCAGGTTCTTTCATTGTTGGTAAGGACTCAATGTAACATTAATTTTCCTTGTTCGTATAAATTTCACACACAGTTGCACTAAACGCAGACCCTGACTCTTGCTCTCCAAAAGGGAAAGCCTTGCTCCATGAAAATGATCTATAGACCTTATGCAAGTGACATCATCACCTCACGTAACCAAACGTGAAATGGACAGTGGACGGAAATCTGCATACTATGCCGCTATTTTGAGTGGCAAAAATGACCGTGGTCTACGGAACTTAAGTACAGCGGAGCAGTTTGCGAGCTCCTTTCTCACCAGCGCAGGAAGTGATTTTACATTTACACCCAGAATGCACAAGGTCTCAACAGGACCTAACGCTCACCGAAGCAAATAAGCTTACCTGCACGCCTTGTTGAGGCAGTGAGCTCGCAAAGTGCTTCTCTGTACTTAAGCTCCATGGACCGCGGTCTTCCTTGCCACTCAAAATTGCAGCATACCGTATAGTGGAAAAATTTGGCGGGCATTAAATTTGGCAAAATGGCCCAAAATGTCGGTTTTTTGATATTGGCGAACTTTTAATTTGGCGGTTTAATCCAAACTCGCCAAATCAAAACCCTCACCAAATTTTCGCACTATACGGTAGTATCCGGATTTCCGTCCACTAGCTGTTTTATGTCTGGTTACGTGAGGTATTGCATAAGGTCTATAGAACTTTCTAGTTAAGATTGATTGCAAATCAACCACAAGGTTTCAGACATTATCCATCAGCACTTACCGACTCCTCGATGCTGAGGCCATAATCGTGCAGTCCCTTCTTAAACTCCTGATAGTCCAAGTTCTTGCTACCATCGTCGTCCATGATGCGGAATATCCTGAAAGGGAAGGTTGCAGCTGGTAAGGGAAGCTACAACATTAGCACACAATGCAGCAGCTAAGAATTCCCAAGACTCATACCATTAGGGATGCCTCTGGAATGAAAAATGGCCGTGCCGTTGAGCACCAGAACGTGGGTTTCTGTTTCCAAACAACTACATAGCCATGTTTCTAGGTAGTCTCACGTGGCCACACCCTAGCCGGGTAGGGTCTGGCCACGCGAGACTAGTTTCCAGGCTAGTCTGAAAATGGGGCTAGCATAATGTCCATTCTATAAAGGCAGCAACAGCACTGGTATTCAGGGGTAACAAGGACTGTTGTTGCAGTTGTGTAGACCTCTCTATAAGGTTTTTTCACACCTAAAACAAGGCTTTCACAATCGAACAGACATAATTTTATCTGCGTGATGGAGAGGGAAGGGTGTGTGCTTGCTAGTTTGGGGATACAGCACTAAATATTTGTGTCGAGAAATCATTTGGCCAGCAGCCACTGTAAGTCTTGCTAATGGCATGACTCTTGTAGTGATCGTGATTAGCCTTTTTGGCGCCATGCCAAGGTGCTAGAAAAATTCGAAAAAGGCTGCCCTGAATCTTCCAACTCTTATCACCACTTGCAGGCATATACTTCATTTGCAATGCGCCTGTAGTGGCGGCGAGACTTACCTTCCTATTCCTTTGATGCCGCTGGCGCCCCGGGCCAGGCACTTATGGCGGAGCATTTCCAGCGGGTCTGTAGCTGTCCGAGCTAAATCGGCAGATTTCTTCTTCATCTCTTGCTCGTGGCGTTCTGTAGCAGCCATGGTCTGGACGTATCGAACAGGAGAGAGCTTGAGAGAAAAT
The DNA here is from genome assembly GCA_949130485.1 of Agelas oroides. Lineage (NCBI taxonomy): Eukaryota > Metazoa > Porifera > Demospongiae > Agelasida > Agelasidae > Agelas > Agelas oroides. Next base: position 8,908,860 of record OX422194.1, on the reverse strand, counting down.
GTCTTGTCTTGCAAGTGCCAAAATTATTCAGAACGTGTTCACGCCCAAATGACGTCACCAATACGGGCTCGCGCACGTGCGCATGTATGCTGTTAGATCCTTGCATGCAGGATGGCAGTGAAGGTTGGTCCATCATAGTACTTGAGCAGTGTTGAGTGTTAAGGTTACATACATTATTGTGTCGACCACTCATAGCCTCCATGGTAACTTTCACAGATTGGAATTATTGGAGGGTCAGGGTTGGATGACCCTGATATTTTGGAGGGAAGAGCTGAAAAAGCTGTGGATACGCCTTATGGCAAGGTAATCAATCATCTTTGGTTTAGAGTTGCTTTGGGTGGGTGTGTTACTTCGTGTTTGCCTTTGTCCATAGCCTTCTGATGTGCTAATAACAGGAAAGATTGGGGGTGTGCCCTGTGTTCTGCTTGCAAGGTCAGTCATTTTATTACCCGGCTCTTACGCAAGATGAGGAAGGAGAGGACTCTGAAACCTTACCTTCAATTGGTTTCACTGAACAGAATTATCATTATGATAGTAACCCACCTCCCCTCATGAATTTGTGTAGACGTAGCTAGTGATGTAGTAGGCGGCTGATTCCTCAGGCTTCATTAAAGGTTCATAGTTTGCTGTATGCATAGTTAAGAACTGATAACTAATTTACACACCAAAAAAGTGCTGTGTCATCAGGCTGAAGTAGTCAAAAAATTTCCCATGTTGCACTACAGATTGTGTTTTCTGCAATGTGATTGGTGGATGGAAATTCTCCCCAGAAAGTAATCAATGTTAATGAAGCCAAAGAGATTGGCCGAATGTCACCAAACCCCTCTCCTCTCGGGTGGGGTCTGGGCATGAGACTAGTGATGTAGTAGTATGCTGTGAACCCTGTGCCATGATGAAACAATACACGGCTTATAAAATGTTTTGAGTACACTTTGTTACTCACTTCTGATGGAAATGTTATTTTTGGCAGCTGTGTTAAGTCCTAAAGAACATCAAAGAACTGATAGTGGCCTATCCTCATTCCCACAGCTTCCCTCCCTCCAGTTTTTGGATGGTTCAATTTTTGCATACTGCAAGTGTAGCCTCGTTCCAGGCTCTTCCAGCCTGGGAATGGGGACAGTCTGGGAATGAGGCTACTGCAAGTGATTGGAAGCTGGAAAAGCCTGGGAATGAGGGTAACAACGACCTGCCTTGTGCCAGATTATCACGAAAATTACATCCTTCTCCCGTAGACCTCATCATTTTTTAATTTTGTATTTGTAGGCATGGGAAGAAGCATCATCTGATGCCGTCGTCCATCAATTTTCGTGCCAACATCCGCGCTCTGAAGCAGGAGGGCTGTACCCACGTAATAGCTACCACTGCTTGCGGGTCTTTGAGGGAGCACATCCACCCCGGTCACGTTGTCATCTTAGATCAATTCATCGACAGAACGTTCAAGCGTGAGCCAACGTTTTATGATGGAAAGCCAGATAGCCCCGCTGGGATCTGCCACATGCAGATGGATACTCCATTCTGCAAGAGAACCTGTTCCATCCTCATCAAAGCTGCCCAGAAGCTACAGTTGAAGTGTCACGAGAAGGGAACTGTTGTCACCGTTGAGGGACCGAGATTTTCTAGCAAGGCGGAGAGTTTCATGTTTCGGAGCTGGGGTTGTGATGTCATCAACATGACGACTGTTCCGGAAGTCTGTCTTGCAAAGGAAGCGGGCCTGTGCTATGCCAGTATTGCATTACCAACTGACTACGACTGTTGGAAGGACGAACCGGTCAGTAACACTTATTAGTGGGTTAGGGCTGCGGAGGTCATCACAGGCTAGCCTTGTTCCAAGACCCCACCCAGCAGTGTGGGGAGAGGCTAACCACCAGCCCCCCAATGTATGGTATGGCTGGAACATTTAACCAGGAAAAAAATAATTTGGCAAATCTGATAGTGTATATGATATCATTAGCTGACATCAGTGTATAGACATCATTAGATGACAGGTTGCCGGCAGAATAAGCAACTTCTTCCACTTGACAATCAAGGACGCACAATCGTCTTATTCCAGTTCTAAATGTTCTATAAGAACCTAGCCTCGTTCCCAGGCACTCCACGTAGAATTTCATTAGCCTCATTCCCAGGCACTCCACATAGAATTTCATTAGCCTCATTCCCAGGCACTCCACGTAGAACTTCATTAGCCTCATTCCCAGGCACTCCACGTAGAACTTCATTAGCCTCATTCCCAGGCACTCCACATAGAACCTAGCCTCATTCCCAGGCACTCCACGTAGAACTTCATTAGCCTCATTCCCAGGCACTCCACATAGAACCTAGCCTCGTTCCCAGGCACTCCATGTAGAACTTCATTAGCCTCGTTCCCAAGCACTCCACGTAGAACTTCATTAGCCTCGTTCCCAGGCACTCCACGTAGAACTTCATTAGCCTCGTTCCCAGGCACTCCACGTAGAACTTCATTAGCCTCGTTCCCAGGCACTCCACGTAGAACTTCATTAGCCTCGTTCCCAGGCACTCCACGTAGAACTTCATTAGTCTCATTCCCAGGCACTCCACATAGAACCTAGCCTCATTCCCAGGCACTCCACGTAGAACTTCATTAGCCTCATTCCCAGGCACTCCACGTAGAACTTCATTAGCCTCATTCCCAGGCACTCCACGTAGAACTTCATTAGCCTCATTCCCAGGCACTCCACATAGAACCTAGCCTCATTCCCAGGCACTCCACGTAGAACTTCATTAGCCTCATTCCCAGGCACTCCACATAGAACCTAGCCTCGTTCCCAGGCACTCCATGTAGAACTTCATTAGCCTCGTTCCCAAGCACTCCACGTAGAACTTCATTAGCCTCGTTCCCAGGCACTCCACGTAGAACTTCATTAGCCTCGTTCCCAGGCACTCCACGTAGAACTTCATTAGCCTCGTTCCCAAGCACTCCACGTAGAACTTCATTAGCCTCGTTCCCAGGCACTCCACGTAGAACTTCATTAGCCTCGTTCCCAGGCACTCCACGTAGAACTTCATTAGCCTCGTTCCCAGGCACTCCACGTAGAACTTCATTAGCCTCGTTCCCAGGCACTCCACGTAGAACTTCATTAGTCTCATTCCCAGGCACTCCACGTAGAACTTCATTAGTCTCATTCCCAGGCACTCCACGTAGAACTTCATTAGCCTCATTCCCAGGCACTCCACGTAGAACTTCATTAGCCTCATTCCCAGGCACTCCACATAGAACCTAGCCTCATTCCCAGGCACTCCACGTAGAACTTCATTAGCCTCATTCCCAGGCACTCCACATAGAACCTAGCCTCGTTCCCAGGCACTCCATGTAGAACTTCATTAGCCTCGTTCCCAAGCACTCCACGTAGAACTTCATTAGCCTCGTTCCCAGGCACTCCACGTAGAACTTCATTAGCCTCGTTCCCAGGCACTCCACGTAGAACTTCATTAGCCTCGTTCCCAAGCACTCCACGTAGAACTTCATTAGCCTCGTTCCCAGGCACTCCACGTAGAACTTCATTAGCCTCGTTCCCAGGCACTCCACGTAGAACTTCATTAGCCTCGTTCCCAGGCACTCCACGTAGAACTTCATTAGCCTCGTTCCCAGGCACTCCACGTAGAACTTCATTAGTCTCATTCCCAGGCACTCCACGTAGAACTTCATTAGTCTCATTCCCAGGCACTCCACGTAGAACTTCATTAGTCTCATTCCCAGGCCTTCTCACCGTTCAGTTTTTGATCATTTGCAGTAAGCAAGTGATCAAAAACTGGACAGTGGGAAGGCCAGGGAACGAGGCTAGATTTATCTTGCTTGCTGTATGAAAAGGGGGATGGTTTAAATGATGGGAAACAGGGTGGGGACTTGGGGACGAGGCTAATGCTTAAACACGTGGCTATTGTGCAGGGGTGTCCTCATCCAAGTAGTGTTATTCAGGTGAACGTGGAGAGGGTGATGAAGGCACTGAAGGAGTGTGGGGAGAAGGGGAAGCAGCTCATACTGGCAGCCGTGCCACTGATAGCTCAGGAGCCCGACTGGACAGACACCATCAGAGACTTACAGGTCAGGACCACAACTTGAAGTTGGCCCTATGTAGCCTTGTTCCCAGGCCTACCCCATCTTCAGTTTTTGATACTTCTAGTTTGCCAACAAAAGTATTTTTGCATATTGCAAGCGATCAAAAACTTGTCTTCTTGAGTTTTTGATTGCTAGCAAATGGAAGTGAAGAGGAAGGTTATCTGTTACTAACTTGAGCTCGGAAGCTCGAGCCGGATTTGTAAGTTATTTTCTGAGCTCAAGTTGGTAACAGACAACCTACCTCTTCATTTATGCAGGAGCCAACTGAGAAGCCACTGAAAGCAAATGGGAAGTTTTTGCATACTATAAGTTATCAAAAACTGGAGACTGGGAAGACCTGGGAGTTGATCCCCTTTACGTGATTGTGTTATATCTGCAAGGACAAGACTTGGAGCTATAGTTGGACATTTTAGCCCCCCCCCCCCCTCCCTTCTCGACATGGGAAGCAAGCAAGACCTGCATGTAGCCAGAGCCTGGGTTGAGGGACTTTTTGTCACATCTTTCATGTCATCTCTCTCTCTCTCCCCCCTCAGGAATTGGTTAAAACTTCAGTCATGCTACCATGACAACTAATTTCTCTTAACCAACCAATAGTGAATCGAGTCAGCACAATCATAAAATTAATACAAAGAATAGAGGACACTCGTGCTGGAATGATAGGAACAAAACAAAGTTGTTATGAACCAATCAATGAACACATTATAATTTTGGAGATTGGTATAATTAATTAATTATGTTCAAGTCCGAAACGTACCGCACCCTAAGACGTGCCTTGTGATCTGCGAGTGCTAGTTTACCATGGCCAAGTGGCTCATTGCTTCACTCTCAGGGTTCAAGGAAGGAGTACAGGACAAACAGTGTCAAAGGGTTGGGTAAATCTAGCCCCCTGTCTGCAGTAGTGTTGTCGTTTCAACATTTGATTGGAATGGTAGTAAGTGACAGTGCTACTAGTCAATATTTGATTGGAATGGTAGTAAGTGACAGTGCTACAAGTCAATATTTGAGTGGAATGGTAGTGAGTGCTACAAGTCAATATTTGATTGGAATGGTAGTAAGTGACAGTGCTACAAGTCAATATTTGAGTGGAATGGTAGTAAGTGACAGTGCTACAAGTCAATATTTGAGTGGAATGGTAGTGAGTGCTACAAGTCAATATTTGAGTGGAATGAACAAAAAGCTCTTTCACACAGCATGCAACAAACATTCAATCCCAGGGATCTACGCATTGTATGTCTTCTCTCGTCTACCAGGTTTGTTTTCTTGCTCTCGACTTCCTGCAAGTAAGGAAACTGTTTGGCTTGTTCGTCAAGCAGCAGCGTGGCGCCTGGCAGTTGTTCAAGGGTGCAGGGCTTCCTGGCCCCACAACAGTAGTGGACAATGCACTGATGCTCCCACCCACTCTGATACACACCCTGGCAAGATGTGCTTTCAATAACTGCACTGAGAGCTGCTTTACATAAACACAAGCCTTCTCTGTAAGCCGGAGAGGGGGGAGGAGGGGTAGATTGTGTCATGTTATAGTAAGAGGGCTAGGAACAATAATAGAAGGGTTGAAAACCAGAGTGGCCTAACCCACAAACGTTGAGTTAGCCCCCCCCCCCCCCCCCCTAACTTGGGAATACTCTTAAAAATGCATTTCAGAAGCTGCTGAACATTTAAGAATCTGACCACATGTTCATGTATCCTTGGCTACACTACATGCCCACTGGGTAATGTATAATACTAGTTTGTATTATATCTGCAGATTTGTATGTGAAGAAAACCATCTTTAATGGCCTGTACGTTAATTCCATTGCTGTAAACCTCAATTTTTGAATCGTTTGACTTTTACTGCAGCACTGCAAATTGCAACAAGAAAATTTGCTTTTTTTTGTTGCATTTTTGTGCAATTTCCAGTACTTGGTTTTGAGTTGGTCCACTCTGGTTCTCGGCCCTTCAATTATTTAATTTAATTAATTTAATTTAATTCAATTTAATTTAATTTAATGACAGTTTAGCCGTGTTGAGAGCTAATTGCTCAAGTACACTTAACATAGAGCAAGAATACAGTCTGAGTCTGTACCGTACCATCCATGGATTCACTCCCTTGTAGACACACCTCCAGTCGTCTGGTGCAGAGGAAACTGATATCAGGGATAATCAGTTTAGCATTTCACTTGTCGAAGCACTTGTGACTTGGATAAAATGTCAAGCAATCAAAATAAAGATGAAGGAGTAGGTTCTTTGAGCTATTTAGCAAATTTACAACTGTTTTGATCTTTGCACCAGGTGAAGGTTCTCGGATCGGAACACTTGTAGTAGCAAGTTACTCATTGTCCATTTCCTATGGCTAAATAGCTCAAAGAACCTACTATACACTGCATGTGATTGTGACATGGCAGTTAACCACCAGATCCTTCTGGATTTGTACTCGATACTAAAATAAACGTGGCATTGTTTTGCTACAGTACTGCTACAGAAACACCAATATGCCTTGGCTATATAGTGTATTTGGGTTCTTTCTGTATTGGGTATGATGTCATCTGTATTGGGTATGATGTCATCTGTATTGGGTATGATGTCATCTAGTGGTGGCTCAAACTAGCTTTGAATAAACTAGATCACTTTGTCTACGTCAATGAAGCCATCAAGAGCCAGTTTCAGAAAGGAACCATCAAAGACAACCAGCAAATCCTTCTTGCAAGTGACTACCCAGGTCTAGGTTGCTATAACAACCAAGGAAACTGTACAACTGATGATCAACTGTCATGCATGTGTTTGTGCAGCAATTAGATTGTGGTTAGTGAAGGAGTGCATATACGAAAAGTTGATACTTTCTCACAGCTGTTCAAGTCAGGGAACCACTCAGGCAGATCATATTTGAGAATGATGACATTCTAATTAGAACCACAGGCTCTGAATAAACCACCATTATTCATGCCTTGCAACTAACTAATCAGTTTCAGCTGGCTTTAGAGAATGCAGCACAAATGCAGCCAGACATATTAAAAGCTGGTCAGACAACCCGCACTCAGAGAAGAGAAGGCAGTTTGTAGTTCCTACATTGTTACAGCAGAGGTCAAAGGTGAGCTTCCAAGTCAGTACAGTGTAGACATAGCTAATTATGTAGCTAGCCCCCAACTAATGGGCCATTTAATAAGGGTACCCCTATGGTTGACAGAGCTATTTGCCTACTCTGGGACAAAATTTTGGCTTGACACCCCTAGGACAGACAGAGAATTACTAAAAATTTAGTGATTGAAATTTACAAGTGAATAGGGAGATATCCTAGTGTGTCAATACTTCCTGGGACAGACACTGAAAAATCATCCATAGGGGGTACCCCTTATTAGCTCAATATCACAAGTGTCAAGAGAATGAGAAATAAGAAGTCAAACTCAAGGCCTTATGAAGGATCACTTTCATGTAGTCATGTTCCCAGACCACATTCTTTGCACTCACTGGTGAAAAGTAGTCTGGGTACGAGACTTTCTTCATCATTGCTCATGCAAGTGCCTAGCCTACTGGCACATACTGTAACAAACCATTGCACCTCAACCGCAGGGTACATGGCTTGCTCCATCCCAGCACCTCAACCGCAGGGTACATGGCTTGCTCCATCCCAGCACCTCAACCGCAGGGTACATGGCTTGCTCCATCCCAGCACCTCAACCTCAGGGTACATGGCTTCCTCCATTCCAGCACCTCAACCGCAGGGTACATGGCTTGCTCCATCCCAGCACCTCAACCTCAGGGTACGTAGCCTGTAATGGGTCTTCCCTTGTGACTTCTTTTGTACGCCATAGCCTGCTAAACATCACAGAGACATAAGATCCAACCAAGATTCAAACCTTCTGAATGCTGGTCATACAGATGTTCTTACCAACTGAGCCACTGGAGCTCTGGCATTGGAGCAGAGGAACAGATGGTATATATCCATAGGCACGGTTCAATTCTCAGGCTGGATCTCTTGTAGGCACTGGACTGCAAGTAAAATCACCAGAATCTTCATTTCCACACTGAAAGTGATCTGCACTGGGTTCATTCGTCTTCCAAAACAGCTAATATTCTTATATGAGCTGGTGGGGACCACAAGATGTTTACAAATACAACCTATCTGCTCTCCAACAATAATGTAGTATTAACAGAGACTCTAATATTGTGAAAGTTGGCAAAACAGTCAGCTGTGCAGTGTTATCCTGCATGGTGGCATTAAAAACTGATTTTTTGTTGAAGAGAATATTTTATAATGCCATAATTATAGTAGCTTAATTTTCAACCTCGCCATCTTGTAGCTAGCTAGCTAACCTACCTGCATGGTTACTGCAGTATGAGTTAACTTTCAAGACAAACTGTATGCATGAAGCACTAGTAATATCAAGGTTTTCACCAAGCAGCAATGTCTTTACAAACCCCAGAGAGGCCTGTTCAAAGGAGGTAAGTTATGTCAAGGTTACATATGACAAAGTGGTAAGGTCTGTGAAGAAGGATGAGTTCAAAGGGGTGGGGATGTTGCTGAGAAAACAATTGGACGGCTATACTCAAACTATCATTGTTATGCAAATTAGCTCTAGTGTGAAGCTTCCCCACTGTAGCCACCAAGTCTGCTCTGGGTAAAAGGAGTGACTACCATACAAGGCTGCTTCTAAACCCAGAATACACTATCTGAAACAATGAGGCAACTTTAGTCGTCCCCCTGCTGCAAAACTTATCTTCATTTATGCCCGCTGTTCTACACACACCTGTCATGTGAGCAATCCATACATCACTCATCTGTCTTTTCCTATGTTAATCAGCAACCTGTTTTGCCATGGGGTCATTCTCACACAGGATTTTTGTAAATTACTTTTTTCATTCAAACAACATACATACACATCAAAAGTAATCAACCAGCTTCTCAGAAAGTAATTAAAAATATCAAGTCAGTTTTCTTAGAAATTCTCTTATATCAAGATACTGAAGGGACTCCAAAAACATATTTCTGTTCATGGTTGTCCCCTGATTCATCAGAAAACTATAGTCATACAAGTTCTAAAATATATATTTTCTCTAGGACACACACAGTAGGTGCTATATTACCACATGCAGAGAATATTGGAGCTGTCTAGCAGGCGCAGACAGCTGTATGCAGAATTGCTTATGCACTACATCACACCAAAAATCCATTCCTTTTACTAGTTTGTGTACATTTCCTTGAGATCTTACTGTAATCAATGCTGGACTATAGTGGATGATTCGTACAGTTCTTCATAACCATTATAATACGCTGGCTATTTCCTTGCTTGGTGGACAACTGGGCTGTTTGTCAGGTAACTCCCTGCAACCCTCACTATATCTCACTACATCTTGTGTACGTGCAGTACCCTATGCGCATTACTATACGATACTCAATTTGTATTGTCTTTATGAATGCCAGATGAAAGAATAGCGTGAGATGGATTACTATGCAACCTGCTATACTTTGCATGAGTAAAAGTGTGCACAAAAAAAATTGAGAAGTTGCTGCATGTGTTCTATAATATAGTTAAAGTAAATGACATTGCCTTTACTCCAGCACGTCTCTGAATACAGTGGAACCAACCCCTCTTAAAGGACACCTCTAAAATAAGGACAACCTGGTTAATCAGGACAATTGACCGAGTCCCAACATGATATACATACATATTATTCTCCCCCTGAAATAAGGACACCTCACTAATCAGGACAATTATTTTAGTCCCAAGGGTGTCCGTATTAGAGAGGTTCCACTGTACATGGTACGTACGTGTTTCACTATGAGCTGCTGAGACAATGATGGCCCTGTTTGTAATACTCCCAGTGTCTATACCAGGAATATTGTCTGATCCACTTAGCATAGACGACCAATAATTAGTGCATGGAGGGGGTCATGGTTGCAGCATATATAGTAAGGCAATGACAGGATGTGACTCGATATGCATTATACATAAGCGGCATAACTTCTGAGGTAGAGACACCCTTAATGCTGGGATGATCCCTACTCCAGTAACTTAATTAGGAGGCGATTGCACCACCTTGAAGATAAGGCCATAAGGCGGCATGCACACCTACCCTGGTGCCAGAGAATCACTGTCATTCAAGCAAAGATTTATGGAATCAAAATGCCTATGACCATAATTGCAAGGGAGAAACATTACTGCAATGGAGTCAAATCAGCCAACCACATTTAACCATCTGAAGTCAGCAAAAGACCTTGTGCAAATCATTTGGTCACTGATGACAGGATGGGTAGAACTGTGCAAGCTGGTAACTGCAGGTTGTTCTATTGAAAACCATGGCTAGAAGCATTGACCTACAGATGTATATGTAAACTCAGTACATTGTATATACCCATCATAGCATGCAAATACACATGGGAAGACTTAACTTCATTTGCATGGAAGCAAACAGCTCGTTAATTGCCTCTCACCTAGATCCACAGTTTCGCCGTTTTGTTTCCAGCAGAGTTCTCGGCCCCCTTCCAAGATTATCGATCGGGATCTGCAGGGGCAGGCATTCCACAAAACACCGACCACCACTGGCTGCTTGTTTTGGAAGCTTTGGTGCTAGTGGTGGACGATGTTTTGTGAATTCCTGACCCCGCCAATCTTCTTCTCCCACCCACGAGCGTTCGGAGTTCTCTCCATTTAGCACGTAGTAGCTAACACGCGGACAAATTCGCAAGCTCGGCTCGACCAACGCAGCACAGAAAAATCCACCGTAGATAGCACCCTGGGTCATTAGCAGTTAATAGCGGCTTGTAATACAGAATGAGGAAGTGAACAATTAAATTATAGAAGACGATATCGCAGTCGTGGGAGGCAGTGATTGATGATATACAACTCGATCTTGCAGATAGTCGTATACCGCCAGTTGTGTTCACAGAAAGCATATGTCACCCTCTTGATTCAACTGCACCTAGCCAGTATTTCTTCAACAGCAACACCGTATACAATCTATCTCAATCATCTAAAGGTCTTAGGTCATAAGGTCCACAAGTTCTAGCTAAGAGTATTATACGTCTACTATACATTATAAGTGTTAGCTAGACTGTCTGTTGCTGGACTGTGTTGGGCTGAGAGATGAGCTGTCACATAAATACCATCCTCTGTGGATGGCTGAAATAACTGTGTTGGTGAGGAATGCAAATAGTCCGAGATCTTACGTCATCGCTGGCGAATCGTGGCGCTGCAGGTTTCCGGACGTAGGTTCTCTGGGTCGAAATACATACCGCATTCTTAAAATGTGCTGCGAAAAAAAAAAATCCTTAATAGGCCTAGGCCTGAAAGAAAATCGGCTCTTTTACCTTGTACAGGAAGTGGTATGACTTTATGTGCGTCATCGTTGACTGTAGGAGGTCCAATGCTTTAGAATCTCATCTTTCTATGGTTTCCAAATCCTCGCATTGTTTTTTGTTTCTCCTCCTAATTCCAGAGGAGCAGGGGAAAGTTGGGCTTGTTCCTAGCTAGCTCCTGTGTGCTAGTCTGGTTACATTTTAACTGAAAGAATGTTCGTTCATTTCATCACAACTGTTCATTGAGGTCTGACATCTAATTGATTAGGCAAGAAGGTAGTTCCATCAGTGCTACTCTGTGGTAGAATTTTGCAAGTGGGGGATTTCACTGATTTGGGGTGATAGACAATCGTTAGCTGTGTTCCACCATAGATAGTAGAGTGACACTCTACTATCTATGGTTTTACTGATGAGCTTCATCCTTTGTGCCATAAAACAGTTAGTACCGGGTATGTATTATTTTTATGTAACTGTGCAAAGTCTTCTTAGCTTCTGAAACGGTTTCAGGCAGTACTTTTACATGTCCCTCACAACTCCTGAAATGTTCCGCGCCGCTGCGCTTGGCCGGCTGAAAATTAACCCTGTAATGACTAAGGGCAATTTCTGTTGGTACAGTAAAAAAAAAAAATGGACGTCGGCAGGAGACGAAAGGTAGTAGAAACCGTTTACGACAAGCCTCTCCCTTTGAAAGGGAAGCCAGAGGTAAGAAAGGGAAAGGGAAAGGGAAAGGGAAACAGGAAGGGGACTTTGCTATAGTTGTGCTATAGCCTACAGCCGTTTGCCATGGCTCGGTCATACTTTGCCATGGTTCTGCCTTGTACCATGGCTCTATAATAGGACCAAGATGCTGCAGCTAGTTTAGGGAAGGAGTTAATCGACCCGGAGTGGGACACTTATGACAGCTTTCGTGTTCCCTCTGCAGGTAAACGTTGGTACGTTTGCCTTTCTTTTCTCGGAGATGGTGCAGTATAGCAACAGCAGAGTGACCTCATTAACACAACTACATGAAAAGTTAGCCAATGTCTGTGATGTCATACCTGATTACTATAACTTTATAAAGAAGTGTGTTCACAGCATGCTATGTTAGGCCCCAATTCGTTGATTTTTTAGTTTCTCGTCAGGTGCTTTACCGGCACACAATGTGGGTGGGCGACAGTGACGGAGACCCATCAATGAGAGAGTGATGGTGCTCTGATAGTCTTGTGAGATAGCCATATGACTGGCTCTTGAGACCAGAGATCTAATTGGGGAGCTCCTCACCCAACCCATCTTGTCTCAAGTTAACACAGTTGATTATTACTGATTACGAAAGTGAATGTGACTGAATGTGTGTTCTATGTTTTTTTTTGTATACCCATACACCTAGGCTAGCGAACCTGGGTCACCATGTGGGGTTTAGAATGATAGATGTGCTTTGTTTGAGAGAGAAGACAGCTAAGAGAGAGACCCGGATAGTCAGCACGCTCTGGTTCATCCAGAAGACTGTCTGGAAAGTAAGTACCAGTAAGTACTATCTTTGGAAATTTGTTACAAGTCACATTTAGTTTATGGTAGTCTGAATCTCGAACAAGCAATCTCTCGGCCAAGAATTGTGCAGGTCTGTTAGATGGGGATATTCACAGGCAAATAGTTGGAACAACCTTTCAGTGCACAGAGTGTCTTGCAATGTATGTTGAGAGTATCTCTGCCATTTCTTTCTGTCTCATGACCTCAAGCAGCTTCAGGAACGTGACTTTGTGGGGCTTTTATACGGAGTGTCTTGCATTGTATGCCCAAAGAAAGTCCTCTGGGACCGAAGCTTTGCAAATTAATTCTTGTAGTAAGTATTAGAGTTATCCCAATGTGCAAGACCCCCCCATAAGAGAGGGATACAACACATATGCATTACCTAGTCAACACCACTGTCAAAGAGAGGAGCCACCTTGTTGTGTTGCCTAGGTAACGGGTTATAATAAATAACCAGAACATAGCAATATGTTGTGTTGTTAGTTTCAGTATCTGTTTGAGTAGTTGAGAGTCTGGAAAGTTAGTACCAATAATAACAGATAGATGCTTATTGCAATGTGTTGTGACATTTGCTTTCTATATGTAATACCTTTTTTTTATTTCCCTGGGAAAGCCAGTACTGAATATAGAAGGATATTGTAATATGTTGGCATAGCTTCTATATTTGAATATGCTAATGCACATTATGACATTCAGTTTCTATATGTAATATCTTTTGAGTATTTCTCAGGAAACAATAAATGCAAAGAGTATACATTGTGATATATTGATAAACATTCTGAAACCGGTTTCGTGTGACAATTAACGGGTTTGTTGGGTTCTAATTGGCATGCACTTTATTCTCTTTGCATAGACCTTGTTTGGGAAGGAGGCCGACAGACTAGAACAGGCCACCGATAACGAGACAATCTGTATCCTATAAACCCTTGAAACACTAGAGTGATGAAGGGTCTTTTGTGTGGTTCCTTTTTCGTAATTGAGTGTTCAGTTGCTGACGATGGAAACCATTGTTCACCATCTATTGTTAAGCTACCCACCTACCACAGTAGTGTATTGCTTATGCAGAGGGTTGTGGTGTGTGGTTCCTCTCATTTGTCGGCGGGATTCATTGATCAACAAAATGATTGTTCTTAGAAAATTGCTCATAATTGGTAATGGTGGTAACCATTTGTGGCTTGCTATTGTCCACTGTTGTGTATGGTTAATTGATGATGAATTAAGGCCCCATGTTCTGCATGCATAGTTATATCTTTACCTATGTATACATCGTATGAACTATTCTTAACAGTGTTGTTTTAGTTTAATATTTGGACTAGTAGTTTGGTTTTAGTTTAATTAGGCTATAGGTTCAAATTGTTAGTTTAGTTATAGTTTTAATTACTAAATCTAAAAAGGGTTAGAGTTTTAGTTTAGTTAACTACCATTTTGGGTGATTTCAAACTGTAGTTTTTAATTAACGGACTAAGGCACCATCAGTTTTAGTTTTAATTACTAAAATTATGCCTTACTAAAAAGCATTTTAGTTTTAGTTTTAGTTAACTAAAACAACACTGCTTCTTTAAGCAGTCCTTCACTTTCCCCCACACATTCTTTGAGATTGGAAGTGGTATAATATGAGGACTGTATACATCCTTGACACACAGCCAGATTACTTGTTTGAAGATGAGCCCCTCGTAACCAGGTTCATTTCTGTACCCAAGGATCAAAGTAGGTCAACAAACAAACAAAACAAACAAACAAAAACAAACCAACCAAGGTCAACAAACCAATTTGTCATTCTTGGATGACTCTTTTGATGTCTTCTGGTGATGATTTCATTTCACAGGTAACCTGAACTGTGCTGCGTTTGTTGCTGGCATAGTCGAAGCTTATTTAAATGGCACACAATTTGTGAGTTCAAGAATATTTCGTCTGTAAAATTGTGATTGTGCTGTTAAAAGAGACAAGCTGCAGAAACATCACTGAGGTTGGTAGCTAGACACTTACCACTAAGAGACAAGCTGCAGAAACATCACTGAGGTTGGTAGCTAGACACTTACCACTAAGCCCACTGAAGGGGCCTTTGTATGCTTCTGCTTCAAATTTCCTCCAACTTTGAACCCTACATAAATGAGGGCTGTATGAGAAGCTTAAGTGGTGTAGTCTACTTACAAACATCCTAAGAATGCTACAATGTGTTTTATGAACTGCTAAGAATTTCAACAATTCCACATTTTTGACCTTGCATTCATAGGATATGCATATATAGCATTTCTGTGCAATTCTAGTAATTTCTAATACATGATTATTGACTAACTGTGCTTGCATATTGCCTTCATAGGATGTATAGCTTTTCTATGCAATTCTAGTACTTTCCAATACACGATTATTGGCCAACTGTGCTTGCATATTGCATTCTAGGAATATTATATAGCTATAGCATTTCTATGCAATTCAAGTAATTTCCAGTACTTGATTTTTTTTTTAATTGGCCGACTATTGCATATTGAATTGCTGTCTTCTCCATCTCTCTACAGCCTTGCAAAGTGAGAGCCTTTGCTATCAAGGACCAGACCACTACTGCATTCGAGATCAAGTTTGAGGACTCAGTTGTCACAAGGGATAAGTTGCTTGAAAGTCTCAAGTGACAAATAAACACACAATGTTATAGACACTGGAAAAATGAATCTATTGCCTGCACAATAATACAATTCAATTCCCGAGGTAACATTTTTTTAGCAGTGTTGCATAACGGCAAGACCTTTAAATAGAGAACATTTTTAAAGTCAAAAAAAATTGTCACTTTTCTGACACTCTTGTAGTTACACAGGCCAAGTCCTACTATACCTTTTCACTTTAGCTAGAACTTGTTGCGATGATAAATCGACGGCATATCATTCATTTTCACAAAACAGAAAATAGTTTGGTTGGACCGTGATTGGTTTGAGACACTAAAGTGCACCATTTTGTAAACAGGCCCACGTGCAACAAAGACTGATTTCTTTTTTAAACTTCACAAAAAAAAAATTTTTTTAAATTGAAGACAAAAATAATTTAAGTTCTCTCACATATCATAGACAACCGATAAGTCACCCTTAGTTGTTACAACATGGGAGTCTTCACTAACTCTCAGCAGTTGGGGCGATATGTCAGCAGCCATTTGCAATTTGTTGACAACATGGTTACTAGCATCTTCTTTGTCCTGTAATCTGGTGGCTGGTAGTGAAGCTCCCATTAAGTTAGCCTCCGTTTCCACGCTGTTATTGGTGTTGCTGTTTTCTGAATCTCGGATCATCTCAGCTGTAACTTCATGAGCATGAGTGCTACTAGCTTTTGGCTGCAACATTTGCCTGAAGCGAAGCACATCACTCGTGCTGCTTCTCCTTCGCATCTGAGGGTCAGGTTCACTGGTGATATCGACACTGCTCATACTTCCTCTTCGGCTGCTGGTTGATGAAGAAACCAACTCTTCCTCTGATATCCCCTCTTCGAGGAAGGGTTTTATAGCAAATAGCTGTGTGTGTGTGTGTGTGTGTGTGTGTGTGTGTGTGTGTGTGTGTGTGTGTGTGTGTGTGTGTGTGTGTGTGTGTGTGTGTGTGTGTGTGTGTGTGTGTGTGTGTGTGTGTGTGTGTGTGTGTGTGTGTGTGTGTGTGTGTGTGCACGCATGCGTGTGAGAGTGTGAGAGTGAGAGAGTGAGAGAGAGAGCATGAGAGAGAGGGAGAGGGTGTGTGGTAAAAAGAAGACAGCAACTGTTTTTCCTTGTCACAGCTGAGGTTAAGAAAACATCTCAGTCATATTGTACACTTGGCCACAATTTGATTAGAAGAAGAATTGCCCTTAATGCCATTATGCTCTATTCCTGCCTGGACTTTGGTTGAATTAAGGTCAAAGGTCCACAGTATGCATGGGTGGTATGTTATTATATGCCCTGGATGGAAGCTACTTATTATCAAAGGTCCACAGTATACTACAGAACTTGATGCAAACCTGCATGGTGGTGGGTAGTAACTGAAGTACATGCACATAATTTGTAGGAGGACTGGGTTCTTCATAGCTTCCAAGAAGTTGGTCACATACACACACATACACCATGCTTACATTAGGATAGCCATACCGAAGGTACTGCCTTGTTACCATTTTCGACTACACGTAGTGGTAATTTTAGTAACACAATTATTAGCCATCCCATAGCTGACACACCTGCTGTCTAATTGCGGTAGTCACAAAGTACTGGTACACTTTACATAGGAACACCACATCTGCTATCAAAAACGCTTTAGCTTCTAGGGTTGCAATGTTGCACCATAAATGTGCAAGACATGGTGAGCTAAGTGTTGCTTTTGAGTGTTACGTAATTACTAAGTTATGTGCACAGAATAGTAGGTCATGTGCAATGGCACAATCACACAGCATCCACTGAGTGTTTGGTTTACTATAGTCAATGTGACTGTAAATACAGCTTTCACCATTCTCTGCAATGCTTTATGTCATCTTGTCTCAGCTGGAAATACAAATTTATTAAATGTATGAAATAGAAGAAAGCAAAACGCCAGCAGTGGCTTAGGGTTGAACCCAGGGCCCCTGGCTTAAGCTGCCAGTAGTCAGTCATTGAGGATCGAACCCAGGGCCCCTGGCTTGAGCTGCCAGTAGTCAGTCATTGAGGATCGAACCCAGGGCCCCTGGCTTGAGCTGCCAGTAGTCAGTCATTGAGAATTAAAGCCAGGGCCCCTGGCTTGAGCTGCCAGTAGTCAGTCATTGAAAATCGAACCCAGGGCCCCTGGCTTGAGCTGCCAGTAGTCAGTCAATGAGAATCGAACCCAGGGCCCCTGGCTTGAGCTGCCAGTAGTCAGTCAATGAGAATTAAACCCAGGGCCTCTGGTGAGTTGCCAGTAGTCAGTCAAGTTGGTCCTCTAGCTTTTCTCTAAATACCAATGAATGTTATTCTCTGCATGTGTTCACCAGTGATGGTTGTTATTACTTACACATGTGCCAACATCTGCTAAACACTTCCCGTAAAGGCAGTTTCTACTCGGTTTAGTTGTACTGCAATCCCTCTGGAATGTATTTCTTCCGCTTCATGCTTCAATTGTTTTCTGTGTAATTAAGTACATGTAGAGGATGTAGTAACAGTTGGCATGCCTGTAACGCAGTTTAATGACGCATCTTACTACATATGTAGGCTTGGGAACTGGGGTCAAGGTGTGCCCCCTGTACCAAAGTTACTACAGCTACATCTTCAGAGTTAGGTATTCCTTAAAAGGACAAATGGCAAGAGGAATTCTTAGCCATTGCGACCAATGTGCACTCATCTACATTTGGCTACTTTCTGACCACATCTTTCCCTGATAAACAGGAAAATGAGGTAAGAAACTATTTGTTGACAACAGGGAACATACTTCTGTCTTTCATTACAAAGTTACTATTTACAAGTACAAACTTATAGTGTGTGTGTGTGTGCACATACTTATTCCTTGACAACACACAATACATTTCTTCTTTACAAAGTTACTATAAACTTAGTAGTGTGTGTGTGTGTGATTTGTGCAGCTACTGTTCTAGAACTATAAAGTGTGACCAACCAGAGGGCTGCATTCAGCATGGTTTGACCAATCAGAGGGCTACATTCAGCATGGTTTGACCAATCAGAGGGCTACATTTAGCATGGTTTGAACCATCAGAGGGCTACATTTAGCATGGTTTGAACCATCAGAGGGCTACATTCAGCATGGTTTGACCAATCAGAGGGCTACATTTAGCATGGTTTGAACCATCAGAGGGCTACATTCAGCATGGTTTGAACCATCAGAGGGCTACATTCAGCATGGTTTGACCAATCAGAGGGCTACATTCAGCATGCATTCGGCCAAGTTTGATCTATCCAGAGTGTACCAGTTGTATTCATACCTTTATTGTAACTGTTTCAGTTCAGAGGATTTTGTTCAAACATAGTTTTATTGCAATCCAGAAAGCTCTATTCACTTCAAAGTAGGTCTACTTACAGGTTCAAAGGTCATCCGGCTGAACTTGGATTGGATGAATCTCCTGGTGTTGAGAGGGTACGGGTAGGTGGAGAGAAACTCCATCACCTTTGAGTAGAGACAGAGGTCCTGACCGAGTGTTGGGAATTGCTGCCAGAGGCTGGGGGGAGGAGGAGGAAGAAAGGGAGGGAGGGAAGGAAAGAAGGAAGGGGTGAAGGAGAAATTGAATAAGAAAAGAAGAGAAGAAAGGGAGGGAGAGAACCAGGACCTGACATGCAAATATGTCATTTGTTCTTGTAAACAACTCTAGGTAGTAAGTTCCATTGAAGTGTATGTAGTACAATTGTCCATTACATTCCATCTCAGAATTCAACCCCAAATTTTGTCAAGGGGGTACATGCCTAGATGGCTGACCATGTTGAGTAGCCAGTAGGGTGCTCGTCCAGTTTCTCTCCCTGTACAAGCAATTTTATCCCCCCCCCCCCCCCCCCAACAACAACCAACAACAACAACAGCAAAAATCTTGCATGTATTTGCACTGTGCCAGAGTGAATAGATGAGATGGGTTGAATTATATTACAGATTCACACTCCAATACTGGTACACTCAACAAGGCCACATTCTACAGACAAAGGCCATGCAGCCATTACTCCTTAGACCATGTATCAGTTACATTGAAAGACTGGGTTCTTTCTCTTATCAGTCGACCATCTGACCTCTCTCCCAGACAGCTTTACGTCACAATTAGCTGGTATAGGGTTACTCAAAGAATTCACTACACACTCACCCCCAAAAACCAGCTGACATCCCATAACTGGGATCTGGGTGAAGATTTAATTTGTCAAGCCTGGAGATGCTTATTGGATTTAGAGTAATGAAGACACTCTTCCCACCTTCCTAGAGGGTTTGTATACATAAGCTACATCTTGCTAGCAACCGCTTTCATGAGAGGCTCCCGCTGTGTAAATTTAGAGAGGCTAAAAGACTGCCCACTGGCGACCACAGAAGCTGTACACAATCACAAGGGTTTGTGGCCAGGAAAGATTGTTTATGGAACTAAGTGAAAGCTCAATTTATTATTGGAATTAGTCGTTCTGCAGTACAATGCTACATACGTCATCTCTGTGGAATTACTGTCGATATTAAACAAACAGTGCTTAATATTGGGATAACCCAGTTAGTGTAGATCTACATTAGACCATTTTTAGTCATGTAATCTTAATTCCCAGTCAAGTTGAGCCGCCATCTTGGTGTACAGCTTGTAACAGACGCAAACAGCAGATGACACTACACTACCAAAGTGTGCTTCAGGGTCTAATCTGATTGGTTGGGTTAGGGTTAATTTAGGGTACTGCTAGGGCAATGGTGCATATGCGCATATAATATATTGACCAATAGAGCTTTGAAAAGTACTTCTGAGTAGCTCCAGCCACAGACTCCTTGAAGCAATATATTCTCTTTCTGTTTCATCATAGTGTGTTTTGTTGTTTTCTCACATGATTGTTTCCAAGTAATTATCGTGCAGGGAGCCCTCCAATGATCTTTGTACATTTAGTTAGGTAGTCTCATAAGTCTAACTTTGGACTGGCTGCATTTTACGGAGGACATTAAAATTTGACTGATTGACACACTGTACGGCATGTATAGGCTGTTATTGTCAGTATGCGTGGTATTGACTCAAGACCCCACAGGTAAGTGTCTATAAACCTGTTTAAACTTACATAGTAGTGGTACGTTGTTCAATTCAACACATACTAGAAGTATACTAGAAGCAGTATAAGTATATCTCTCCGTTACCATAGAAACTACTATCTCCTTGTGCACCAACATGGCGGCTGTTTTCCATTTTTCCTTTGTTATTCTCGAAGGTAATGACAAAAAAGCTCGATACCACTATCAAGGCTAGTACTAAGAGATTCCCAAGTTAACAACTTCATTTCTCATCTGATAGACACAAACCTTACAATTTTTGAGGCCCAAAGCCCATGAGCCTGAGGAAAAGATCTAAGCACAGCGTGGCAGAGTGGCTAATAGCTGCATGACTCCAAGGGTGGGCAGTTGTGGGCACAGAGACAGTCTTGCAGTGGGGCCTGCTGCTGACAACCCACTCACCACAACAGAAAATTGTATGTTGGTTGGTTTGCTTCACCAGCCTCTACCTCGGCTTATATCACCGCTTCAGTGTGTTCAGTAAATCTGCCATATAAGCATAAAAAGCTTGAGGTAAGTTTGTCTGGCTGTAGGTGTCAGTGCTGCTCTAATTAGAAGGCACCCTAATAAGTCAGAAGTAATTTTTTCTCTCTAATAAAAGCAGGGTGTAAGTAATTCAGACCAATGATATGAGAGATAAACAGCAGCTGATGCAAAGATTCCAGGCAGGGATTTCAACTTTCAACTATCATTTTTTTTTTTCAGGATTGAAATTTTAGGTACCCCATTGTGACATTCCATTTGGAATACATACACAGTGAGCGTGAGGTAATCCTTTTGACTGACCCCACTTGCAACATTTGGTTTGGTCCAAACAACGAAAGTATTCCCTATCAAAACTGTCCCCACCTACCCCGATATGAAACTCAAGCCCAGAACAAGCCCCGTGTTCCTATATAAGCTCAAATTGTCAACAAACACCATCTAAAGTCCTTACATATTTTTCAAGGGTTATTTTATTCTACTTTCATCCCAAATGAGCCAGTTTTCTCTTTCAGTCCCAGCTTTTGTCAGTAGTGGGTGAACTCTACTTTGCAGGGTTTAGCGACATACAGGTTGTGGTTTGGACCCACACTGTAAGTCAGGAAGCAGCTGTTTCTATGGTGTGGTTTAGGGTCAAATTACTCTGCAGCTTTCAGTTGCTAGGCACCCACACGTTAGGCACATCAGCTGGAAACAAAGGTGGTGGATGCTATGAGTTGGAGGAGAGAAGAGGGAGAAGCTGGTAGTCACTGGGAGGGCTCCTGGCTTGAGTTGCCACTGCTCTGAACTACGACCACCTAACAACTAACACTAGTTCCCACAATTTACACAATTCATGGTACTGAATTCTGCTAGTTGTAGCTTCAGTGATCAGACAGCTCAAGCCAGGTGCCTTGGGCTCAGCAACTGCCATTTTCCCCCTTTCTTTTCATTTGCCTCACAACCTCAAGGGTTTTTCTAATATAACCTATTACCTTAGCAACATATAAGAATGTTGTTCATATTATCTACAGTGGTGTTGCCTAGGTAACAGGTTATATATTCCTCCCTGGGGGGTGGTCTTGCACATTGGTGTCTACTCCTGACCTCAATGTATAAAATGACCACTAGGATTATAACTATTACTTAAGGCTTGAACTGTTCATAATCGACTAATTGGTTGCTAACACATATGACAGTCCCGTGCAGAACTTAGAGATTATTCCGTCGCATATTTCGATCGCATCGCTGTGTTTGAAGCGCCATATCACTGAACTTCCATTAAGGGCGGGGCTCACACGTGATTCGTAGATGCATGAATATCTAATAAGTCTACAAAGCGCATATGAGCCCCACCCTTAACGGAAGTACGGCACAATCTTTGATTTCTACACGGGACTGCGCTACCCCAAGAAATTCGACTCGGCTCACCAGACTGTTTCTCCTCATCAGAGGGTGGGGTATGGGGACGAGACTAGCACGTTCATTGCTTACAGTACGAAATTCACGAAGAACACGCAAGGCCTGGGAACGAGGCTAACAGAGTGCATGGTGGTGAAATGACAAGATATCACATGACATCACATGACATCACATGACAACACTAACAAAGTGCATGGTGGTGAAATGACTTGGTATTGACTAAATCGACAACCAAACATTGTAATCAACAAACTTAGTTGCAACTGACTAATAGACTGATTGTTCTAGCCCTAGTTTACAAGCACTCACAAGTTAAGTCCCATGGTGTTCTTCTTCAGACTCACATCACTGCTAAGGGAGTAGACCAGCTCCAGAGTTGCCTTGTGGAGCCGGCGTCGTCCCTCCTGGCTGTCTTCTTCGATGGTGGATTGTGTTGTGGTGCTAGAAGACATGCTGGTTGTGTCGTCTCCTGTCTCTCCCTGGGAGTGGGAAGACTTGGCTACTCCTTCAGAGGTGCTGCATGGAAATAAATAGGTGGTGGAGGAGGAGGAGGAGGAGGAGGAGGAGGAGGAGGAGGAGGAGGGATACGTTTTTCATTATCCTCTGTACCCACTAGGAGCTCTCCCTTGGTGTCCCTTTCCCTCCTTTCCTCCCTCTACCCACTCTTCTCCCTCTTTCTTCCCTCCCCCCCTCCTCCTCCCCCCTCTCCCTCCTTCCTCCCACTCACCTGGAGCCCACCGTATTTGTAAGGATCCCCTTAGCTCCGGAGGACTGTGAACTTGAACCCTCCTTGCCACTGGTCTCTTGCGAGCTGTCGTCCACACTAGATTCCTTCATCTCCCCCTCCTCTCTCAACTCCAAGTCTGCTTTATCCTCAGAGCTTTCCCGATCATCTTTTCTTTCTCCTCCACTCTCCCTATTGCTATCAAGGCTATCACTGTCGACACGCTTCATGCGAACCAAAGGAGAAGGAGAGCGACTCCTTCTACCCTCCTCTGTTAATGTAAGGGTGCTGACACGCTCCCTTTCCTCTCTGTCTTCTCCATTTCCATTCTGCTCTACCTGAGAGGATGACCCCCCTCCCCCAGCCTCCTTCCTTTCTGCTGTGTTAGCCACTTCCACAGCACTGCCATCAATCCTTGACGACAAGGACAACTCTGGTGAGTGAGTGTTTGCCTCAGTACTGCTAGAAGATGGCCTCATAGCCAGCATGCACTCGAGACACTGGGAGCGATTGTGAGGAAGAGGATCAAGCTCAAATTCTGGAGCAGCCGCTGATTGAGTTTTTGAGCCTGCAAACTCCATTTCTTCATACTGTGGTAGGAAGAGAGGTGGAGGTACTTCATTTCACCTCCTAGCTCTTTTGACAGGAGGGGTGGTGGGACTCTTGGTCCACAGTTAACCATTTTAACTTAACACTGCAGTATACCAACTTAACAATGCAGTATACCAACTTAACACTGCAGTATACCAACTTAACAATGCAGTATACCAACTTAACAATGCAGTATACCAACTTAACAATGCAGTATACCAACTTAACAATGCAGTATACCAACTTAACAATGCATGTACCAACTTAATGCAGTATACCAACTTAACAATGCAGTACGCCGTGGTATACTGACACACCTCAAACATGTCCAAGATATTCACTGGCAGACTTATTCCAACAAACTGAGATGAACTGCTTCCTAATGACCTCATTCTTTGTAGCGGTGTCGACTGACCTCTGCTCGAGGAGCGGCTCCATCTGAGGAGAAGGAAGAACGAGTGGGGGAGAAGAGGGACCCAGTGGAAAGGAAGGGAAGGGTGGTGGAAGGGAGCGGGGGGGAAGGGAAGGGTGGTGGAAGAAAGGGAGGAGGAAGGGAAGGGTGGTGGAAGAAAGGGAGGAGGAAGGAGGAAGAGAGCGGGGGGAAGGGAAGGGTGGTGGAAGAAAGGGAGGAGGAAGGGAAGGGTGGTGGAAGAAAGGGAGGAGGAAGGAGGAAGAGAGCGGGGGGGGGGGGGGGGGAAGGGAAGGGTGGTGGAAGAAAGGGAGGAGGAAGGGAAGGGTGGTGGAAGAAAGGGAGGAGGAAGGAGGAAGAGAGCGGGGGGAAGGGAAGGGTGGTGGAAAGGGAGAGAAAGGAGGAAGAAAGGGAGGAGGAGGAAAGGGAGGTGGAAAGTAAGGGGAAAGGGGAAGAGAGAAAAGAGGAGGAAACGGAGTTGAGAAAAGGAGGTAGAAGGAGGGGTGGATAAGAAGTGAGGGAGGAGGTAAAAATGGAGGAGAAGAGCAAAAATCAATGAAGTCTAAACATCCTCTCACTGTGACACGGGCGAAAGAGGGTCTCCAATGCTCAAGGGTCGTGAAGATTGTGATGACATGGCCTTATCTCTCAGCATAGAGGCACCAAATCGCTCCTCCCGATGCCGAACCATGCTCCCTGAGCGTCTAGACTCCTTCACTGAAATAAAAAACTTTTTAGAGCTTCTTCTTCTTCTGATGGACTTTCCAGAACTCGTCTTGTGGGTTGGGCTGGTGTTCATAGCGTTAGAATCAAATTGTTGGTAACTGACGGAATGGTGTACAGGCTGTGTATGTGGCTGGGAAAATACGTGGGAGACGTTGGTTAGGCTGCTGACTTTTGGTGGCATGGCAAATTTGTACATGGAGGGAAGGGTGTCGACATTGAAGGAACCAAAAAGGGGAGGGAAAGGTTTGACAGGGGTGGTGGAGGGAGAGGCGAAGGTACCATCATCTTGGTCTGGGTTGTGTTCAAATACCAGTGGCCATTTTTCTTCCATTGTGTGGCGTACGCTTGTCCAGCCTTCGTCTAGAAGAACGTTGGCACCATGGGACGTTCTAGAGATCAGGCAGAGTGCGTAGAAACAGGTACTGTGTGTGTGTGTGTGTGTGTGTGTGTGTGTGTGTGTGTGTGTGTGTGTGTGTGTGTGTGTGCGCGTGTGCATGTGGCAGGAGAGAAGCATTCAAGGCAGGATATACATACGTAATGCAGTCCTACGTCCTTCCTCCTTTTTTTTTTTCTCCCTCCCTCCCTCCCTCCCTCCCTCCCTCCCTCCCTCCCTCCCTCCCTCCCTCCCCTTATGACTTACCCTCGTATAGACAACACAGGGCACTCCTCCGCCATATAAACAAGGTTCTCTAGAACTCCCTCTTTCAGCAGCAGATCCAACCCACCCAGGGTTGACCCAATGTGGCCCAGGGCCCACACTGCTGCCTTCACCGCAAGAATCTTCTCCTTCGTATCAGGTTCCGGGCAAATTGTCTCCGCAAACTTGGAAACATGGCCCTGGGGAAACATGGGAGTTTGCTTTCTGTCAATAACAGTATGTAGGTGTGGATGTCCGTGAGTGAATAATCTAGACAATCTTCAAATGCACAAAACTTTATCATACTTTCTTTGCAATGTTTCGACCCTGAAGGGTCCTCTTCAGGTAAATACAACACTTGGAGACACTTTTTACAAAACAGACAAGCATGGACACACACTAAGTGTGTGTCCATTTGCTCACAAAAATCTATGATATACCCGTACAATTGTAAGCCTGGAAGACTGATTGATCGAGGTCCAGACTACTAGGAAGGAAGGGAGGAGAGAGGAAGAGAGGGAAGGAGGAGAGAAGAGGGGAGGGGAAGGGAGGAGAGAGGAAGAGAAGGAAGGAGTGAGGGGAAGGGAGGAGAGAAAAGGGGAGGGGAAGGGAGGAGAGAGGAAGAGAGGGAAGGAGGAGAGAAAATGGGAATGTATTCCCTCTCCCCCCACTTCTTCCCTCTCCTCCTCTTCTTCTCTCTCCTCCCCCTTTCCCTCTCCTCCTCCTCTTCAGAGAGGGAGGGAGGAGAGAAGGTGGCAGCAATCACTGCATTAACTTCTGATTGGTTGTTGGGGGGCTAATAGTTGTCTGACAGTTGTAGCTCAGTAGTCAGAGCGGCTCCAGAGACCCCGGCCCTAGGAAATGTGCTTTTATTTTCCTCCATTTCACCTCTACACCACCGATTTCACTCCAGATGACAAAAGGTGAAAGAACGCAAGCAAGCGTAGTTTGATTCACAGGCTAAGAACAGCATGTGAACTGTACCTTGCTATTACCTAAAGATGCCATCTGTCGTCCACAGCTAGCACTAGGCAAGAAGCAGGCAACCGTGCCATGGTTTGTTGGAAAAGCTCTCTTTACGCCAGATGAGTACCCATGCGTACCCATGCACATTACAGCATCACAAGATGTACAGGGGACCAAGTTACTAGTAATAGCTGCAAGCAAGCACCCAGCCAGAGGGTATGAACAACACAAAATGCATGCGGACAAGTATCGCAGTATTTATTTCGCTGCTCGTTTTGTGTGGCTACTATATATTCGACGGAGGTGTTTATTTCTTTGGAAAGCCCGGAGACATCAACGACAGCTGGATAAAGTACGTACAAGTGAGACGGTGACGGTTGCTAGACACTGTCAGTAGTACGCGCAGCCTCTCAGTCTTGCTTGTCAGCTGTGGGAACGACTCGTATAACACAAACAGTCCTAGCGCTGGCATGGTGACCGTCGTCAGAAACCATTCACACATGTGTGCGCGTGCCACGTTTACTAGCCGCGGCTACTATTTGAGGGCGGCATTTATTTCGTTCAAGAGCTTCGGATTGTGCAGCAACTATTCAAAGAAATACGGTACGTGAAGTTACGTGTTATTAGTTCTGTGTTGTCATGGTGACCCTGTTAGGAGCATGTGCACATCCCAATATTAGTGTCGTTACCATGGAAATGTGTGCTTAACTGTACGTGTGGGTTACATTTTCAGTATGTTGTTTGATGTACATGTAACTATGCATTCCTGGTTGTCACGGTTACCTCTTTTTCCAGAAGAGCACATCCATCGTCATGTTGGACTAGCTGGCCATAGAAGTGAACTGGGACAAATGCTTTTGGATGAACGAGACTGGAAAGTTTGAGCGGAGGAGAGAGAGAGGAAGTGAGGGAGGGAAAGGGAGGGAGGAAAGAGGGAGGGAAAGGGAGAAATCCGAGTTAGTGCCATTGTCAGTTTATACGTATTCATAATCTCTCACTCCTTAACTTATTCTATCTCCCATTCCTCCCTTCTTTCCCTCCTCCCTTCTTTCCCTCCTTCCTTCCCTCCCTCCCCTCTCTCCCTCCTCCCCTCCTCCCCTCCCTCCCTCCCCTCCATCCCACACACACCTTGTGTGAGTTCTCCTAATGAATTCTCTCTCCCCAGTCTGTTTATAGGACGTCAGACTTTCTGCCAACCTCTCCTCCACAACATACACGTAATTTGTGTTCATCTCCTGTAACAGAGTAAAGACACAAGTTCAGTCACACAGTCACTCTCGGTCACGTGTCTCTTAGCTCCTTCGACATTTCTCTCTCCCCTTCCCTCCCTCCTTTCCTCCCTTTCTCTTTCTCTCCCTCCCCCTTTCCCTTCCCCCTTCCCCTCCCTCCTTCCCTCTCCCCTTTCCCCCCTTTCTCTTTCTCTCCCTCCCTCTTTCCCTTCCCCCTTCCCCTCCCTCCTTCCCTCTCCCCTTTCCCCCCTTTCTCTTTCTCTCCCTCCCTCTTTCCCTTCCCCCTTCCCCTCCCTCCTTCCCTCTCCCCTTTCCCCCCTTTCTCTTTCTCTCCCTCCCTCTTTCCCTTCCCCCTTCCCCTCCCTCCTTCCCTCCCTTTCTCTTTTTCTCCCTCCCTCTTTCCCTTCCCCTTCCCTCCCTCCTTCCCTCCCTTTCTCTTTCTCTCCCTCCCTCTTTCCCCTCCCTCCCTCTTTCCCCTCCCTCCTTCCCTCCCTCCTTTCCTCCCTTTCTCTTGCTCTCTCTCCCTCTTTCCCTTCCCCCTTCCCTCCCTCCTTCCCTCCCTTTCTCTTTCTCTCCCTCCCTCTTTCCCTTCCCCCTTCCCTTACCTTGAACCAAATGTCGAGACCCCTCTCCAAGTGACCAAGACGGACAACAGTGCAAATCCTCGCTTCACCGAGATGAACCTTCAAGTCCAAGAGAGTCAACAAAATAGGTCACCTTTAACATGCACACAAAACAAATCCAGTGGCATGTATGATGTCATCACACTCTATTTCCTTCCGGCTCCTTCTCCATAGACTATGTGGCTCTACTTCGAGAGACCAAGGGCATGAAGCCTGAGAGAAGTGTCCATGTTAGAGAGTTTAAATCTTACCTGGTAAGCAGGGCCATTCCCTGTTCTCCCTTCTCCCAAGGTGGATCAGCGCTGGCTGCTGTAAGACCAGTGCCTCGAGAAATGGCTGAGGAAAAATGTAAAAAAAATATTCCAACAAGCAGCAGTCTTTGATTGCTTGCAGCAGGGTTCTCGCTAGAAATCTACTTCCAAATGGTGCATAAGCCAGGATGGTAACTGCTATGGGCAGGGTATAGGAAGTGATCCAAATGGTGCTCTTACCTAAAATTCACCACATCCAAATGGTACTGCAATTAACCAAACGGTGCAAAACCATCCGTTAAAGGCCTAGCGAGAACCCTGGCTTGCAGTATGCAAATACAGACAGTAAAAAAAGACACACGTGGAACCTGATTGCAACACCAAGCTATAGTCTTGGCTACGTTAGCTAGAGTTGCACCTCTTCTTCGCAGGCTTCGTCCAAAATATCCACTGCTTCCAGTGCTACTTGGTTGTCCAGGTCATAGAGCTTGTGGGGGGAGGGGGGAGGGGGAGGGGAGGGAGGGGAGGGGGAGGGGAGGGGAGGGGGAGGGGAGGGGAGGGGAGGAATGCGGATATAGGCAAAACTGATACTCAGCATCCTTGAAGGTCAACTGTTGGTGTGTTAAGATGGCTCTACCTGTGGTATGAGCAGTTCTAGTCCCCAGCTGTTGAAGAATGGCATTTTTGCTCTTAGCAAGACCCTCATGTGTCGGGTGGCATACAAGCGCATGTCCTGCAGGAGAAGCATTGGTGATTATTAGATCTCCCCCCCTCCCTCCCCCTCCCTCCCTCCCTCCTTCCCCCATCCCTCCCTCCCTTTTCCCCTCCCTCCTTCTCCCCCTTTCCCCTCCCTCCCTCCCTCCCTCCCTCCCTCCCTCCTCCCTCCCTCCCTCCCTCCCTCCCTCCCTCCCTCCCTCCCTCCCTCCCTCCCTCCCTCCTCCCTCCCTTCCCCTCTCTCTCACCTTATCACTAGCAGTAAGAATCTTGCTGAGGATGACACGAGAGTGCACATCACGACTAAAGTCCAGCGTGGCT